>VZRW01001551.1:101465-443227 GCA_013398125.1 Aegotheles bennettii
AACTTGCTGAGGGTGCACTCGAGCCCACTGTTTATGTCATTAATGAAGAAATTGAACAGTACTGGCCCCAGTATGGAGCCCTGGGGAACACCACTTGTCACTGGTGCCCATTGAGACATAGAGCAGTTGACCAGCACTCTCTGGATGTGACCATTCAACCAATTCCTCACCCAGCAAGCAGTCCACCCATCAAATCCATATCTCTAGTTTAGAGAGAAGGATGTCATGGGGGACTGTGTCAAAGGCCTTATAGAAGTCCATATGGATGACATTTGTAGGCCTCCCTTTGTCCACGGATGTAATTACTCCATCATAGAAGACCACTAGGTTGGTCAGGCAGGACTTGCCCTTGGTGAAGCTGTGCTGACTGTCTCGAATCACCTCCTTGTCCTCCATGTGCCTTAGCATCGCTTCTAGGAGGATCTGTTCCATGATCTTCCCAGGCTCAGAGGTGAGGCTGACAGGTCGGTAGTTCCTGGGGTCCTCCTTACTCCCCTTTTTAAAAAAAATCAAGTGTGTGTGTCATTGAGTCATTGGTGAATTTCAGGAGAGGGATGAAGTGGCAAGTGTGCCTGCTGGTAGTCAGGAGAAATGGGAGCGTGAATGCAAGCTGGAGATTTAAACTTGTTTCTTTCAATTAAGTTAGTTGGTTCCTTTCAATTGAGTTAGAAACACATACAATCTGTTAAAACATCTCTGGTGAGAGCATAATTTCATGAAGTGCAGTAATTTGATCATTTGTGGTCATCTGAACATCCCTAAGTTTATCCTTCAGGCACCTCCATTGACTTCGCTGGAACTACTCCAGAGAGGAAATAAGCCCTGTGCTCAGAGAAATAACAAATGCCTTATACGTAGGTTTGCTCAAACTGTGTTGATATCAGAGCATCTTCATTGTTGAAAAAGTAAATTCTAAATTTTTCATCTAAGTTAAATTGGCAACTATTTAGTTATCTGATTTTTGTCTAGTTGTTGGACCAGAATAGTGCTGTCAACATTAGGCTTTGTTTTTAGTGTCCAACACCATGGTCTTAGAGGTGAACCTGCTTCTTTCAGTGCTTAAATAGTCTGTCTCATACTGGGTTCTGTGAAAGCTGTGTCTGTGCAAGCTCCTGCCCCTACACAGAGAGGGAATCAGCGCTCTGTTGTGGGTTTTTGCTACATCTTCTCCTCTCCCCATGAGGAACAGATGCACCTGCAGAGAGGAGTAGCTGTCATCTCTTAGCTTATTCACTTTCTGCTTCCTATCTGTGAGGCTCACCCAGCAGTCATCTCTGTGAGGGATTTTGAATCATGGAGACTTTTGTAGAAAGTATGTCCCTGTTATTTTTCATATAGATGGAGAAAATTTGTACATTAAAATGCCACACATGTAAATATCCGATGGTACCTCTCACCTAGAATCTCATAATGTGGTGTAATTACAAGAGAGCAAATGAACATGTGGAAGGATCATAGCCAGTTATTTGCCAGAAGTCATGGAATGAAGCAGTTGCAGTGTTATGAAGCTACATTTGACTGCTGATGCTTCTCACTTATGGCCACAATAATCCTCTTGTGGCTCTAAAACCTGATGCCTCGTATGATGATGATTGCCAGTGATGTTATACCATTGACCTTACGTCTCACACATAATCACTCTCCCTTTCTGAGATGTTTAACAGTCAAATTGGGCTTACTCATATAAATTATTAATTTCCCACATTCCATTTTCATATTCTTGTTCTATAATAACTTCTCAAGTTTTTAAAAGCAATTTTTTATCATAGAAAATAATTCTACATGATTTTAAAGATAAAAATTCTTTCAAAGTAAATATTTACTTATTTGGACTTGTAGTCATTAAGGCATGAGTTTAAAATTAATTAAAGTATTAAGCTAATAGGCACAATATTATTTTATTTAGTTAGCAATAGGTCTAAATTTTGTCTGAAAAAAGAGACAAATCTGAACAAAATTACTGGCCTTTACCCATTTCCAGAATTTGTTTGTATTTTCCAGGGTAATAAAAAGCACAGAAATAGTTCTTACTGGTGAATTTTAAGATTTGGTTATTGACTTTATATGTTCCATATTTGTGAGCATCATAAAGAGAAAGAAATTAGAAAGATATGTTCCCTGTTGAAGAAATACGGTACAGTGCTTTACTTTCTTGGGAACATTGTGTAACACTATTCAAAATATATTATTTTATTTCAGGGTTATTGAAGGAACAACATACCACATAATACAGACGGTTTTGTTTTCTTTTTAGGTTGAGACCATTGTGTTAGATAAAAAAAAAGTGTATCTTGCTAGGATATGCAGGTCTGGATTTTCTTGTCTGTAAACACATGAATAAATGTGTTATACAATTAGCCATATGAAATTAGTACAGAAGTTGATGTTTGATGGCAGGCTGCACAATAGGATTGGTAAATGAAGAGTGATGCAGTAGGATATACATTTGTTAGCAGCATTATGGAGGTTGGACCCCATCAAAGGAAGTTACAGTGGTATACTCATAGTAAACATGTCAACTCTGATGTTTTTCAAGCAGGTTTCTAACTTTTATTAACCCTAAATCTCTTAAAAGATTATGATGTAAATTACTCTTTTGTAGTACAGGTGTTCCGTCCTCTCCCATCCTGTCATGTGTTGACTAAGAGAAGCAAGAGTCTCTTCAGACTTCTAAAATGCTACCAAAATAAGAATAAACATGTTGCTATATAATAATGTTTGTCATAGGTAATAGGCAGTGAGGGTTGGCATCTTAAGATATAGCTACACCAAAACCTATGAAACTCTATTCATATAGCTGAGATTTTAATAAAAAATGAATAAAACTTGCACAAAGTACCCTGAGGGGAGAGTAGGAAAGTAGTAGGTTGAACAGTTAAACTGAGTCTTTCAGCTACCTGTGTAAATACTTTGAGCAGATATGCCAGCAGCCAACACAGTGTTTCCAGGGAGCAACTTCTGGAATCTGCTCCACTTCATCTAATTTAACAGATGAAACTTTTGATGTGGAAATAGTGGGAAAGTTTACATTCTCCTAAGGGAAAGAAATTCTGCTTTGGGAAATATGATATATAAATACTTGATAGATTGAATTCAGTTTAGTCAGTGCCCAGAACACTGATTGGTGGAAAGTTTCTAAGATGTCGGACTGCAGCTAAAGAATTTCAGCTTTTTAATTCCTATCTAAACAAGCAGTCCTGTTAAAAAGCAGGTCTTTCAAATAGACCTTATAGGTAGTGCTGGTGGCTGAAACAATAGCCACACTGCTTCAGGAATGTGCCAATGTACCTTACAAAAAATCAGCAAACAGTCTTTGATAGAACGGACTATGTAAATGCAGATTTTATTCAACTTATTAAAAAGAGTTCATAGAATCAAACAGTAGTTAAAATCCCCTTATGATTCCAAGACAAAGTTAGACAGCAGTATACTAACATGAAGAATACTGACTGTTTATGAGTAAACATTAAATCAGCTTTTAAAAAACAAGGTCAATGTACAGCATGCCTCTCAGTGATACTAGCACTGCAATAGACCTGTTTCTGTCTCTTGGATTTCTATCTACTGAAATGGGACAGTTGTAGTTTGCACAGCAGGAAAGCCAGATTGTTCTAGAAATGGGACTACATTTTTCTGAGAAGCTGACCATAATAATCAGTCAGGCAAAGTTCCCATGGTGCATCAAGGAAAAGGGAATCTGTGACTGCACAACTTGTTCAGTTCAGAATTTGGTTGTTAGGTCCAACTAAAACTATTTTACTGTGCAAAGGAAATGTATTTTGGAATTGATAAAGGCAATTCTAGTTCTTGATTATTGTGTGGAATTATTCTTGCATTGTGATTTGAAAGACAAGGTGCAAACAGATGCTTATGCAGTTGCAGCCTGCTAAGTGTGTGTTAAAGACCTACTCTGTATTCATGAAAGCACTGAATTGTTAAACAGAGTGAAAGCAAGTACTGCTGTACATGCTGAGATCAACTTCCCAAGTTGATTCTGATAAGAGTTAAAGGAAGGGAGCAGTTCATCTATGTTGACGGTGAAAAAAAGAGAAATGAAATGTATTATTGTGTCTAAAAAAGAATATTTTTTTTTCCTAAAAGGGAGCCAAGCATACTTCAGGCTTGACCATGAAGATGTAATATATAGATCAAAGAGATCACTAAATCTGAAGATTGGTAATATAATAAAGGTCATTGCAGTCTACCTGAACAATTAAAATGTAGTAGTGATTTAGGTAGACAGTTGGACTGGATGATCTTGAAGGTCTCTTCCAACCTCAATGATTCTATGCTTCTATTTGCAGAATAGACTCTAGAACTTCTATATACTGTGCACTTATAAATGGCACTACAGCTCCAAGAAACTAACATGCAGCTATCTGTTGTATTAAGTACCAAAACTACTGCATAAGAGCTACTTGATAAAGTAAAATCAAACGGATTCCTGGTCCTATATTGCCCATGCAGTAGATAAGTAGATGTGAAGCAAAGTAAAACTGGATTGATGTATTTCTGCTATGTGGATCTGCCGCAGAAGGGAGCATAAATGCATACTGATCCTTGGGAAGTTATGTAGCATTTCCCAGAGAGATCCCGCCAAATAAGCCAATTCTATGGGCTCTGAGAGGGGCAGCTATAAAAACCCCATAACTCAGCAGTTTTTAAAGTGGTAAAGCAACACCATTACTCTGCACAGTTCACTACTCTTGTCTTCTCTGTAAGTTTTACTCTTAGAATTTTACTGTTTTCTTTGTAACACATCAGGCACAGTACTAAATGGTGGAATTTTTACTTTTTATGTCGGTAAGTAGCAACACACTCAGCACCTCCTTATGGGGTTGCTGGGCAAGTATTTAATTCTGGTTCCTTTGGCTCTTCTGGTCCCTGAGGGACTGAATGCAGAACCTTTGCTTGTCTTATTTCCAATTCTTGGATAAGCCAGTCTTTTCTTGAAACATCAGTCTACCAAATGCTTCACAACAGGAAGAACAATCATTTGGAAGAATGGAAGCATGGCAGCATCTTACACCCCAGTTTCCTACTAATCCTTTTGTTGGGAGTTCTGAGAAGCTCTGTATTCCTTAATGGCACTCCTAAATAATGAAAAATATTTTATGTTTGCTTTTTGGTATCCACACTATGAGCAAAACCGAAAAGCTTCACAAAAAGGACACAAAACAAAAAGAAGCTTACAGGAATGCTGGAGAAAGATAAGCTTCAAATCTTTGATTTATTCCACACAAGCCATATTGTTCCTTTGAAATATCACCTGATTGCTTATCACAGAATATTTTTTATGAAAAAAAGAACCTATTTTAAACATTTCTTCTTATCTTTATTCTAATTCATGTAGGTCTTGCAGCCTAACAGTAGGCAAAATATAACCATTTTCAAACTGTTACTACTGGATAAGTTAATTTACACATTTTTGTTTCCTCCCAAATACTTTACAGATTACTTAAATGAAAATCAGTGTTAGACATGTGCACAATTACAGTAAGATCTTACAAGGATTACAACTGCAGCATAAAGTAAACCATTCTTTGCTGTAAGGTGGTTGGTGCTGATCTGGTTGAGTTGTATATAGTCAAAATGCCTGAATTATCAGACTATAGGAAATTCTATGAATTGTGAGAAATCTTTTCTCCAAGGCAAAGCCAAGATGGACTTTGCACTATAGTGGTTAAATCACTTTTCTGAGCTAGAAGAAACTGGATTTCTACTCTTGTGCCAGTGAATATTTATACAAAGTGGAACAGAATCAACAGGAGTAAATTTAATACTTTCCATTTTGGGATTTCTTTGTGCGTGTGGTTTAAGACAAGTACATTCCTTTAACATCCAAAAGGAGATGATGAAATGTACAGGGCTGCAGGGGATCTAAACTTTGACTCGCATGTTAAGTGACAAGCACATATATATATTTTTGTGAATCTAAAAGTAATGATTTAGAAATTGATGTCTCAGGTTTCTAGCTGGAGAACTTAAAAGCCCAAATCCCATTTATCTGAAAAGAAAATAAGGATCCTAGCAGATTAAGTTTCTTGAAATTGGTACTTATATGGTTAAGTTGCCTTAGATTTGCGTAGTACTGTACCTGCATGATAATTTGCTGTGAAGTAAACTTGTTGTCTAGGCATAAGACTAGAAAAGAAATGCAAAGATGATGACTTAGAAGCCTTGAGAACTGACAGTCATTGAAGATTTTTTTTAAACTAAATTATATATGTCCTGAACTTAGATTTCTTTAAATTTCTTTCCAAATTACATATCACTGCTGGAAGACAATGAATCTATTCCATAATTACTAACTCCCATAGAATATATAATAAATTGTGAGTGCCTAGGTACTTATTTAGAATAATTTTTGTTGTTGTCATGCTGACAAAGGCTATACAAAATGAAATAGAATGCAAACACATCTACCTAGCAATTCAACAGGCAATGCTATTGTCTATAAAGGAGGATAAGATATAAATGCTGTGATTTTGTATGAAGCTTTACCGCCACTTTAAGCAAAGGACATACACTTATTCAGCGGTTCAGGAATTCAGCCACAAAGTAGGAGAGAGGTAATCAAAATTCAGTAGGCACTCTGTATGATAAAGGAGAAGGTTAAAAAGTTATTCTCGGTAGTATGTAAGACTGCTATTTGTACCTTGCCTTTTCTTTTCAAAGCTCATCAGCTTCGTAGCATCTGGAATAGTGGCAAGATAGACTACTATGAAACAAATAAATTAATCATAAGAGAATTTTTCACTGCATATGGTTTGCAAGAGGAAATTGTCTCAGTCAGTGGCCCACAGTTTATTTCAGAAGAACTTGACGTGTTGTTAGGTCTAAATGCCGTGAAGTATGACCAAGTTGCTTCTTTTCATGAAGCATTAAATGGAGCATTGGAACATTTTTTTTCCAAACCATTAACCAGACAATCTCACTAACAATACATTGTCAGAAAACTGGAGTCTGTTTGCCTCTTTTTTTTTATTTCCTTTTTTAGTACATAAAAATCCTCTGTATATCACAAGGGAAACATTTAGTTAATAGTTTTTAAATAGACTGAGAAGTCTTAAGTCTTGTGCTGTCACCTTAGCACAATGCTTGTGGCCTATTACAGGCTACATATGATTAGAAGCTTTTATGACTGGAGTCACAAAATACTGGCCTTGTTAAAGCTCAGCCCTTTGTGGATTCCACTCATGCAGGTTAGAAAATGCTCAAGAATTTGAAATTGAGTAAAGCAATGAGAAAGCTGAGCTGAGAGCAACAAGTATAATGAGCAATGTGTCAGATAAGTCATTTCTTATAAGGCTTTGAAGAGTTTGTTTTCCTACTTTTTCATTCTGACCAGGGAAAGTGCATGGCATTACTGTTAAAAGCTGTCACAAAGACTAAAATGAATGAGGAATAACAATTATTATTTCACATTGAGAACAACAGGGTTTTGATGTCCTGTGGAGAGTAATTGCTCAAGTGACAGTGAAGGTATCAATACTTGGCTTCTCTACCACTGATTTGTTATCTGGCTATTTCTATTAGCCATACAGTAAATATTTCTATCTTTCCTCTTACTCTTGGTATTATTTGGATTGAATGGCAGCAAAGATTGGTTCTTACTGTGTGCCCACATGGTGCATGGTACCATGGCATCACAAAGCACACCTAATAATATGGTAATTAACAAAATAATACTCTGAACTGTCCAAACATGCATGCAAGGTGTGAGGAAATTTTAACAAACCCACTTAGGGCTTTTAAATTGTAAATTTGCTTGGGAAAAAAAAAAATCTTGAGTGAGTCTAATAGAGCTGAGAAACTAGATAGACTTCTGAAAATGAGAAAAGTAGCCTCACAATATGAACTATAATCAATGGCTAATACATTTTTCAGAGCTACAATTTAAAATGTGAAGTTGTATTTTATTTTCAGGCCTTCCTGTGATTTTTCTCATTCTTTCGTTGTTTAATTTTTTGGGGGTTTTAATTTATCTGTGGCTGGATTTTCCTTGTATTCTGGAATTGCTTATGACTTGAATGACTCAGCAGTGAAAGAAAAAGGTCTTGATCAATTTTAGAACACTGCAGGTGGGAGATCCTCATCTGGTCTAGTTTGTCAGAACTGCATTGAAGTCAACATGTCTGAGATAGTTTATACTAAGACTTACCTCCTGTGTTTCAAAGGTAACATATTCCTGTGTATTATGGAGTTGAGATGTATATGGGGTTTGCTGGGGGCGGGGGAGGTTCATAGAGGCCCTTCCCTTTACCTTTCTCCCAGGTTTGCTGCACCTGTTCTCCATCACAGAATGTAGCTGCATAGCTCTGCACAATCTCCTTTCTCCTTTACCTTCATACCTCTCGTTCGCACTGTGGCTGCATCTGTCTGATATATTGAAAGCACCAAAAGCCTGGGAGATTATTAGTAGCTTTTTGCCTGATTGACGGTTTTGAAAATCATCTCAGTGTTATCTGTATTCTGACTACAGAAAATTTAGTCAAAGAACAGTCTCGGAGTTCTTTGGGGAGAACTCTCACTGTCAAGTTCAGAGCTGGTGCTAAGGTCACCAAGGAGATGGCATTAAATGACAGTGTCATGAACTTGCCAACTGATTCTTGCCAGCTGGCTGGGGTTCTGGCCAAACCTTCAGCTTGATGGACAGGACAAGTACAGATGAAGCCTTTGCCCTATTGCATCTATAGAATGGCTGATGATGAATAGGAGTTACTCCCAATACAATGTATTAAGTTATATTTTATAAACACAGCTGAGCTGCCTCAACTTACTTGTGAGCCTGAGTAACTTTCCTTTAAATAGGTGTGCTTAACAGACATACATAGTGTTGAAAGTGTATTTTTCGCCCACAAACTCCTTTTCACCAAATATGGAGATTCAGTTTTTGCTTTGGTGCTGTTTGCTTTTGGTTTGGTTTTTCTTGTTTTTTTCTTTTTTTGTACATGTTGCCTAATTATTTGTGACAACTTCACCTTTTGTCCACTTAGTTCTATTGGATTGTCTGTTTTCATGGTACATGATTTTATCACATATTCCTCTCTATTTTACATATAGAAAAAATACAGTTTACAGGGGCCAAACAGTTCTAAATTTGAATAACAAAATTTCAAAAGAAATCCTGTTCTCTGTTGTTGAGGTAGGTCAGGTAAATAACCTCAGAAGAATAGAGCCCTGCTGTAGGATACCATTAAGGAATTTGTAAAGTAACAGTCATAATTTTATAGTACATCTTTATTTAATGGAAGTAATTAATTGGGAAAAATTATGGACAGTCATATTCAGGAGATTTATGTATATAGAACCTGATTTAATACAATGCTGAGACTAGAGCTGTCCTCTCAATCTGGGCATGTAATTTTTTTAATATTAAAGAGTTGCGTAAGCGTGAACTGAGGATGCCTGTGTAAGTGCATAATTGCTGTATTCAAAATCATTCTTCTCTTTACAAAGGATTTCATATTAGGACTGTTCAGAATTATATATGGCTTGGATTTAGCAGACAATGTTTAGATGTTATTTGAGTATTTAGAAAAGGGACGTTACAAGAAGTGATTGAATAAATAAAAGACAGTCATTATACATGTAGGATCCCTGTTAGCTTCCTTCCTTGAAATCTTCTCTAGAATTACACTAAACAGTGCATGCTGTGGAAGAATTGGTTTATCCATGGTTTTTTGATTTTTTTTTCAAGACTTAGAGTTTTAAGGATTTCTTGTTCTTTAATACTGAAAAGTCAGAAGATAATTCAGGTCAGAAAGGACATTGGGAGGTCTCTTGTCCAAGCCCTTTCTCAATGCAGAGTCAGCTATGGGCTCAGGCTAGATTTCCTGGGGCTTTATCCAGACAGATTTAGGAAACTTCCAAGGATGGAGACTGCAGCAGTATACACAGAAATGTCTAGATGACAGTAATTTGATTATGACAAATACATGCTCTGAGTGCGTGCTACAGACTCCCCAGATCAACTGCACCTTTGGAGCCCCACGCTGAAAGGTTCTTGCAACCTCTGAGGTAGGTCTGTTGGAAGGCGGCTAGAATTTACATCAGTCAGGATCTCCTAGGTGCTGCAGGTTATCTGAGCAGTGTGAAGTACTGGCTGCTTAGCCAAGATTCTCTCAGCTAATGGTCACGGATGTGGTTGTACTGAAATGGAAGGAATTGGACATCTTAATTCCTATTAAAGATCAGGACAATTAGCATGTGGTTAGGCTTTTAAGTCAAGAAGTACAGGCAATTTAGCAAAGCACCAAGTGATTGAATTGATGTGGTTTGGCACTTAAACTGCCAGGAGGAAGAGATGACTTTCTTAAATGCCTGATGAGGGCATATTATACTTGACAAGCAAATGTCAGTACCATTGCAACTACCAAAACGCTCTTTATGCAGAAGATGTTTATAAAATATATTTACGTTAATGCTAATATTAAAAATTAGGAAAGTGATTAAT
This sequence comes from Aegotheles bennettii, assembly GCA_013398125.1. Lineage (NCBI taxonomy): Eukaryota > Metazoa > Chordata > Aves > Caprimulgiformes > Aegothelidae > Aegotheles > Aegotheles bennettii. The sequence goes on from VZRW01001551.1 coordinate 111,925, forward strand.
ATAATCTCCATCTGTAATTGTAAAACAGTAGCTATATAGATTGGCACTAGTTCAGCTCTTTTCAGGAATTTTAGTCCTTTCATTAAGGATGCAGAAGCAGCCTCAGTAGAAGTATTTACATTTTTATTTCAGAGCAAGATAGCCCCACATTGAAAATGCTTTTGTTCCCACTGAAGTGTGAGGAGTGACAGAAATTACTTGAACCTGCTTATTTCTAGAAATGAAATACCTGATTATATTGGAGATATTTTAAGCTCTTATTAGGGTAAGTTCCCAAGCTAAACATTTCAGTACTGCATTCTGCAAATCTCAGTCTGTATATCTCCATCCTCTTACTGCTTAATTTGATAGAGATTTGGGTCAAACATATGTCTCATTTACAGTAATGAAGTTAATGACTGTTTTATAGGAAACTAGCAAAACCCTAGTGTAGCATCCAGAAAGTTAAATAGTTAGAAATAATAAAAAATGAAAAAAGCCAACTATGTGCTGCATTGGAAAGATGCAGAGCAAGGGTGTAACATTCTGACAGGGTTACGAATAGCAGACATTACAGTGCATTATTAGACAGTGCATTACTTTGAAGTAACTATGGATTTTTCAAGCTCTGTTTATTTCGTTTTTTTCATAAGGTAAAGTTTAGCTCTTACCTTTTCATAAAGGAAGCTGCAATCTGCTTGAAAGTAAATGAAATTATGAAATAAGTCTTCTACAAGGGGAAGAAAGCAGAATTCAGGAACCAGTACCTGAATCCACATGTACTCTGTGTTTCTCAGCAGATGTGTTACTGAATGGAGTGGCCAGACATTAGCATTTTTAATGTCTTCTAACAGCATATGACAAATGTGTCATGAATAATTAGATATTACTAACTACTGAACAGTGCTTAATTCACTTACCTGCCAGTACATTTGCCCTTTCTATCTGACAGCTCAAGTTGAATAAATGCTATCCCTGGCTCTGAACCACCAGCTGCACAGGGCAGAAAGGTCAGGCTTTCACATCGTAGAGTGAAAGCTCTTTACACTGAATAGTAATGCAGCTCCTGATTCTCTACTATTTGAACAAAACTGCCTGAATGGTCAGTGGTATGAAGTGGTAATAGACGTTGCTCTCTGATTAGACGGTGTACGTCTCATGGTTTTAATGCAGGTGAGATCTGAATTAACTTCCATGAACTAAAAAAAGGGTTTCTTAAGATACACATCTCTACCCATAACTATGAGTCAAGAAACTTCTTACATATTAAATAGCGTAATGGTCAAGTCCTCAGCTAATGAAAACTCCATTGCATTGAAGTAAAAAATCTCTGCTATTTTCTGCTACCTATAGACTTAGTTGACTGCATTGTTTGGAAGAGTGTACTGAACTTCAAATCTTTAGATATACTAAAGCCTACAAACTCCTTTAAAAATATTTATGGGACTGTAATGGACATGTGTGTGTTTAGAGATTTTGATACAGTTGTTTTAAATTTGTAAGGTTAGGTTTACAATATTGTGCTGGCTTAGAATATTCTTCACATATATCTCGAAGGCTTCACTAGCCTATAAAATCAAATTTACAGCTGGAATAGAATTGATTACCTTAGCATCCTTTGCCAGTGTTGTCAACAATTTACATTTTAGGCAGAAAATGAGGTTGCATTAAAGACCAACACCCTTCCTCAAATGCCATTGAAATCAATGGAAACTTTCACACTGACTTCAGAGTACTTAAAGGTCATGCTCTAAAGTCCAAATTCTTGTGCTGGAAAGCTGCCCAGTGCTCAGGTTTGGCCACTGAACAAATAGGCACAGAAGGAGTCTCACATCCCATAACAGGCAGTAGCACTCCAACTGTAAGGCTTAGAAGGAGGCAGCATTTTGCTGTAAACAGTGGAAAAAAGTGCTCTGGAAAGAAAACTGCTCAGGTATGTGTCTGCTAGTCAACTTGCTGTGTTGGTTTTCATATCCTTGAAGCTTTTGTAGGTTTTCAGTATTATGAGGATTTCCAGAATCTTCTATCTCCTGCAAGAAGGTATCAAAGTTAATGTTTTCTCTTCACTGTGTAAAGGTAGTCTTCCTTTTTTGGTGGTGTGAAATGATGAAAAGACTGCCAGACAGTTTGTTTATTTAGTCTCATAAATTATTTAAACATATTTGTATGTTGTTTTACCAGGCAAATACTAGGTTCTTACCATATTTATCATTATACTTTTAAAAATTTTCTTACATATGCTGTAGTACCATTAGAACTTCTCAGCAGCGTTGTAGCCTGTAAGCTACATGGAAAAGTAACACGGTCATATCTTTGCATTCACAATAAATTTTCTATGCTGTTCACCCCAAGGCTCTTAGTATTGAGTGAAACGCACTCCTTAATCAGATGTGAGATCTCATTGTAATTGTAAATGTGCAGTCTAAAAAAGCCTGAAGAGTACTTGCAACGTAACTGTAATATGTTCCAGGTTGAACAGTTATAGCTCAGTGTTTAGATTAATATGGAGTGGAGAGACTTGGTCCATATTCACAGTATACAGAACCTCAAACTTGACAATTGGAATGGAAATATTATTGTGGATTGGTTTTACAAGTTTTGAAGCTAACCTTTTTCTTTGCTTACATATACATTACACACTATGCACATAGACTGCATAACTCCTAAATGTGTTTGATAAAGTATATATTTTATGTCTCCAAAATTAATGTTGCCAAGGATTGAGAAGTTTGGCTGGTCAAGTGACCAAGTTGCTTAAGTTTCTCATCACAGTGAAACAATCTCTCCTGTAAAATGGTCCATGGAAACTTGAAGAGTGTGGAGATTGGATGAGATGAATTTTGAGGAAAGATGGTTGACTGACAGTTAAGAAAACATTTGTTATCATCTATGTTTGAGTATTGCACATGGTGGTTTCTTAGCACACTGGCACTGTCGCATGTACAGAATATATTTGTAAAATTTAGGTAAAGGTTTGTTAGTAATTGTTGCCTTGTGTTAGTAGGACAGTTAAAGATACCAATTCCTTGTTGTCTGAGAACAACCTACATTAAAAATATCACCCTCACAGCATGGGAACTGCAGTTGAAGGCAGGCTTCAGAACAGACAGTTTTCTAATTTATATTTTGCTGTAGGCATTCACAGGTGCTCTTTGACATAAATTCAGATTATGAAATTTCTCATCAAGTTATTTGCTCCAGTTCTCCTTTGGCCCCGTTTTACTCTATGTAGTTGTTAACCTGTGTGCAAAGGGAGCACTTACAAAGCAGTGACAGGCATGAATGATAACATTGCACAATTAAACTGTTTTTCACACATGAAAAATAAATGGTATCATGAGGAAGACTGGGACTAGATGAAGCAAGGAGGTTTCACCAGCAGTCAGGTTTCTATGCCAGGTTAAAACATCAGTAGCAAATAGCTTGAAATCACAGATACCCGAATGTTCACTAAATTCTTGTTCTTCATCTGTTTTCATTTATTACAAGGAACATGGAGGTTATGGCTAGACAGGTATTTACGTGTTGGTAACTACGTACAGTTTTACCAGCGCCTTAAATACAAGCGTGCTTTACCTATAGGTATGAAAGTAAGAAAATAAGTCATTAAACCAGTACTAAAACTCTGTCACTTTACACGCCATTGTTTCCACAGCTACCCAAACCTACTATCAACAATGTTATGTTTCTCCATACATTTTTATTCTGAGGAAAGCCAAAATTCACAAGAACCCTCTGGTTTGTGTTCTTCATCCACCTCAGATTTTATTTTTAGAGCAAATAGCCTCCAATTGAATAAAGGAACAGTATCCCTTGAGAAAGAAAGCAGAAAAAGGGATTAGGAAAATATAAGCAAGTGGAAATTGCCAACAATGTAGGGAAGCACTTGGTGAGTGCTAGGGAAAAATAAAAGGAAAATGAGAAGAAATAATTCCTCAAATCTTGGCCCAGTGATGCTTTCTGGATCAAACAATATTACAGAAATACATCTCCTGTGATTAAAAGACTCTACTAAGATAAGGAACATTTAGGGGCACAGTTGGTGCTGCTGAATATTACTGACTAAATCTTTCCTCCCAAGAATGAGAACAGTAGGCACTGATGGTTTCCAAGAACTTCAAAGAGAACCTTTTCTTTAATTAAATGGAGAAAGTTCCTCAATGAAGCTTTCTTGTTGATTGAGCTGTCCTGCGGAAGAACTTGACTATTCAAATCACTATCATTATTCATAGTTATGAATGGTGGTGATCTATACAGTCTTCAGTTCACTATGGTCAGATAATTGCAGAAGGACTCAAGTTTGAAAACTCCAAAGTTTTCTAACTCAATATTTCTATTTCTCGTGGTTTTAATTTTTTTCTTAGGCTTATTTCTTCTTTTGTGAATATATTTCAGATTTCCAAATGATGGCAAAAAGGTGGCATACCTGTAATGATAGCTTATAAGAGCAGTATAGTTTAAAAATGTTTTATAGCGGAGATCTTAAGTGACACCACATGGTCGAACATCATTGAAATTATCTATATTTCTTGTAAAGCAATTCTACCATGCTTTTCCAGATGCACCTGTGGAAGTTAATGATGCATTTATGAGTTTGCATTACACTGATATAGATTTCTGTCATGAACACAGCAGAAAATGAACCAGACCTGAGTACCAGAGGGGCATATTTACTGACAATCTTGTGCACCCCCAATGAAATACTTGATCTTCTGCTCTCTGGTCTGTTTCCTACACCTCGTCTATAGTCCTGTAGCATTTACTGTGGATGACTGTGGGAGTTTACTAGTTGCTTCTCTAACAAATGCAGTGATAAAGCTCTGACTTCACACTCTTGTCTCCCATTGTTTCCCATTTTACTCTTTAAAAGATCAATGGCACCATTTATACTGTTTATACTTCTGTTCTCTGCTTGGTCTGTAATTCCTGTATTTACAATAATCCCAACAAAAATATTCATTGCACAAGCACAGAGGTCCCTCTGTCAATTATTATGTGATTTATATTGATTTATGCCAGTTGAAGTGTTGGACTCATATTTTAAGTGTACAAAATATGTGTATGAAGCTAATGGAGCAGATTGTAGAGGGTCTGTGAAGGTGTATCTATAGCACAACGAATATCACTCAAAGAAACTTCTAAATCTCTCTTGCTGAGGACCAACAACAGTGAAAACCAAAAGCTGTTAAATTCAGAAGACACTAATCTCTCACTGATTTGGAGGCACAGTAGGGCATACACTTTCATTGAGTGTTCTGAATACTGGTAAAATGGTTGGAAAAAGGAAAGCTTTCTTATTTTATGGTAAGCCCCACAGCAGAGAAGAGTCTGTGGAGTAAAAATAAATTTTAATTTGGTAGAAATAACTTTGCTCCACAGAATCCCCAGTCATATGTGCTATCTCTGCAGATCTACAGCCAGTATGGATGTACGCACCCTACAAGATCACTGGTGCAGCTGCCAAAGTCTAAACCCTAACTAAAATCAGACATTTCAGTGGCAACATAATTAAGTTGATATGAAGCACATAATGAGAAGGTCAGACCCCATGTTTGCAGTAATAAAGGTCCAGTTCCACCACATAGGAGCTCTAATTTTGCATTGTTGGTATGCTTTAAGTCTATCACAGGACAAATCAATCCAATTTATAATCCACATATAAACACACATAAGGAATAGAACACAGCTAAGCACATTAGATAGAACTTTATTTTAAAGATAGATTTGGCCGTATTAAAAGTATTTCAATGTGCACGTGCTGTGTTTTTCTCCCATAGCATATTATGGTGTGTGTTATTTCATGCAAACATAAAAAATAGACTGTGCATTCATTGTACCACTATGGTCTGAGGAATTATCTGTAGGTTTGACAGTTTTTCAAAACTTAAGACAGTATAATTCAAATTTTAATTGGTTTGCAATGAAGTAGTTGTTTTGAAATCTTCCTTCTTAATAAATCTGTAGCACAACTCTCAGAGGCTTAAGGAGAAGTACCTCGTGGCCTTTTCCTTATCCCCAGAATCTTCATGCATAGATGTATGTCTGCATCAATTGTCTCCAGACTAATTACCTCATTTACATATTTCATGCATTCTGCTTAGAATACTCCGTGGGACAGCCAAGACTTAAATCGTGTCCTGTCAGACACAACCAGTTAAGGGGGGGAGGATCCATTTTTATTTTATGAAATATTATTATGAATTGCATGGTACATTTAGTATTAACAGAAAAACATATTATGTAGTGCTTCATATGAAATATTACATTAAAGAATTTTTGCAAGTTAAAGCTCCTAGAACTTAAAAAATGCTAAAGACAAGGGTTTTGTACAATCTTCACTGGTCACCTCTTCCACCCTCCTGTATTACTCCCCCTGAATTTTGAGAGTCTTAGCTGATGAACTGTTTTCTTTTTTCCTATTTCATCTAAGATAATAGACTCTTACTCTCATACCAGTTGCATTTTGCAGATGTCACGCCACAGAACTGAAAAAATGCTCACAATATAATGGCACATTAACTGATAAGATAGTGACCTAGTGGACAAGTGAAAATACAGCAAGTTCTCTCTTGCTGTAGGTCAGTCACACCTAATTAAAGATACGACTTTGCCTCTTTCATAGTCTGATGTTTAAGAAGATAGTATAGTTGAGGATTGCCTCAATATGTAAATTTCAGTTTGAATCTGGGACCTTCGATACCACCAAAATGCCCAGTACAAGTCTCCCCTTAAAGTGGTGACCACTTGAGGTTTCCAGGTAGGTGGGCACTTTACTATTGTGGCATTTACTATTAGGCATTTTAGTACCTCCAGTACAGGTAGGCTGCTTTCTCTCAGCAGTTCCTTCAGGGAATCATGTCCTCCTAGCTATAGTGCAAGGTAGAAATCTTGGTAGTCTGCTCAGTGCAGGCTCTGTGACTGTTCCACATTCTGCTTTACAGGCGTCTGTTGAACGAGTTATTTTACAAGCAGAGTGCAGAAACTTAATGGTTCACTGACTAATGGCTGCTAGCCCACCTCCTTGTATAGCAAGATTCATTTGCTATAGGATGAACCAAATAAGCACCTTGACAGGCAGGATGTGTGTCCTTTCAGTGGCTGAAATGAATAGTTATCCCAGTTAGTACTGACCTTTCAGTTCTACTGAAAGGCAGCTTAGTATTGTTCCTTCATTTGAGGATAGATACTGCTACTCTTCCTCTGCTAAGTACTACTAAAGAATAGCAGAATGTGGCCAGTAATAAAGTGTAGACATCCACAGAGATGGTAAGTGATCCTTTGTGGTCCTTTTCTTCCCTGAACTGTACTGTCACTGTTTTTATCTTTGATCTTTCTTTATACTTTACCACTGATCCATAAAAAGTAGTTTGATGGTAAGTGAGCAGAGAATTTTCTGAAGATCACCTGTCTACAGACATCATGCATGGATTGTTGTCCTTAAAAAGAAAATCCCATCTGAGCAGCTTCTAATAAGGAAATCTCAGATTCTCGTAAAAGGCTGAGATCTGTATGTACAGCTATGAAGTCTATAGGCAGTCCCTAAAGCCACCACTCATGAGAAGTCAACTGTTGTGATGCATAATTGTCTGCAACTCTGGAAAAAGAATTCTACTCAAAATAGCATCAGTCTGTCTGAATAACAGTGGTAATGAAAAAAAACCAAACCCAAAATAACCAAGCACTGCCCCTCCCCAATCCCCAAAACAGGAAAATGTTTTGCAACACCTAGCTCATCAAAATTTTGAGAACTGCTTTCCTTTACTCTTGTCAGCACTGTGAAATGCTTCATTCTACCCACGATAGCAGAGGGAGCACTCAACTGCTCTTCAGTGCACTCTTAGATTCAAGGTGTATGGAATTTAAATATTTCATAGTGCTCATTTATGGTACCTTCATGTACAGTGTTTTTTTTCACATTAAAAAAAAAAAAAGGTGTTGAAACAGAAACGCTAAATATTTCACAGCCATAAAATTAAAATCAATGTGTTAGATGTTTAATAGCTGAGCTGTTGAAATCAATACATTCATTCCCTTCCACATACAGAAGAGCTTATACTATGCTCATCCTCAACCAACTGAACTGTAAATACATTAAACACAAAACCAGCTAATTATAATTTAGGGTGTATTTTCTTTTAACATATATAGGGCCTTAAGATCTACAATATGCATTATTTCAAGTATTCCCTCTTTTTCAGTAAGTCTACTCAGCAGCCCTGTGTTCTCCTTCTACATTTTAACCTCACAGTTGCCTTATTCAGACTGCGTGAAAGAAACAAGAGCTGCCAGGGCCTAATGGTTTTAACTTTAAATGTCCTGTCTAATTACATTTTCCTAGACATTTACACTGTTCTATATGTATTCTTGGCAGCTCTAAGAAAAATCTAGTAATAGCACTGAAAGGGTATCTATTTTTAGACTGAACTTTGTATATTCCGGTATTTGAACCTGTGAAAGGCTCTCTCTGCCCTGGTAAATTCCAATCTCTATATTTTAGTTATTTTTCAGTTATAAAAATAATTCTACTTTCCATGGGGCATTTTACCCTCAAGGGAGCATGTGCCTAATAGACAAAGGTTTTTAGACATTATAGTCTAAATTATATAAATTATTACAATCCCCAGATCCTTAATCAATGCATTAATTATATTTAGGCATGGTTTCCACTTAAATGAGGGGAAACTAAGTCTAAGGATAAGGATGTTAAAATTTGGCCTGGCACTCTCTGACCCTCTCCTGAAGGAAGCAAACAGTAAATCCGTATTGTTTCTGAAAGGGCAAATTCCAAATTACTTACCACTAGAAGTCAATAGTAAATCTTGTATTGCTTTTAATGGGAATAATTAGGTCAGTTCTAAAATTCTGAGAATCTACAGTGACCAGCCTCTGTAATGCACTGTAGTATCTTCTAAAATAAGCACAAAGTGCATTGTAAAGTCTTCCAAATGCAGTGATTCCTGAGGCTGGATCCAGGTAGCTCTTGTTAAAGTTCAGTAATCCACAACTTTCTGCCTTTGTGTCACTTGGATTTTCCTGAACTGAATGTAGAATCTGAAACTGTATGGTTTTAGATTAGGTCCTGAGCTGCTATGCTCTGCTAGTTTGGAAGCAAATGATAACCGTTCCTATTTTAAAAGTGCATATTCTTGTCATTCTGAGCAGTTGAGTAAAATTACATTGCTTGTAAGAAGAGCTTTCTGAAATAGGTGCTGGGATCCCGTAGTAATAATGAGCTTAGTAAAAATGCTTAAGCTGAACACGATCTCACAGAAGCAAAATGTGGCATAAGGCTAATTTATAAATCTGCCTCATTAACTGAAATTATTTGTAGCTTGTCAAATACTAAGTTGCTTAATTCAGTTCTTTGTAATTGAATTTCAGATAAATTAACTTAGTCTGTTGTAGTCATGAATTTAGTACGTTATATGTTTTGTGTATCTTCTCCAAATTAAAATTGAGTAAATAAGTGGCTAAGTCTTTTGACAAACGTTGCTTTTTTTACTACCTAAAAAAATGAAAAATTAAACTTCTCTCTTATTTACGTTACACTTAAAATTAATTTAAGGCTTAAGTGAGCTTGAGAAAACCAGAAGTCATCAGAAACAAATTTAGTAGGATGGTGTGCATTGTCATGTTCATTTTGAAAATGAAATTACACTGTCTGATAATGGGTTTCTGCTATTTGCTCAGAGTTTGTTTAAATTGTATTTACTCTATTTTTCCAGTCTTACATGAATCCACACATTCATTTTGTATATGACATATAGAACATTTATAATGGAAAGAAAGCCTGGTTTTGTCGCTGTCCCACAAGACAAGCTTCGCTAAATCTGATTATTACTGTATAGCAAGAATGATGGCTAATCATGGGCCTGTGCACAGTAAAGATTTGCTTGTGTAGTGCATAGGTGACTTTTAAAAAGCACTTAGGAATCTAATACTTTCTAGTGTCCTAACTTGCTATTAATTCATAAATATAGTTTGCCAATGATACATGCATAAAATGTTGCTTCTAGGTGTGTGTATGAGCATCTTCACTTCTCTATGATGTCTAAGAAAGCTGTGTTTGTGAGTTCGGTACCTTTTAAGATGTCCCTAATGTTCCTGCAGTGAGTTTGCCTCCCTTATTATGTCTGCTGCAGAGCTGGAGCATTGCAAAGAAATGTCAGACATCCTCTGTAAAAAACACATCACAGTGTCTGGATTAAGGAGCTTTATGCAGCATATAAAGTTGTCCTGCAGTGCAGCATCTTTTAAATGAAAGTAGACTGAAGTAAAAGAATGGGGTTTGAAGATTCTGAATTTTTTTCCCAGTGTAAGATGTCACTAACATAGAAAAGATACTGTGTTATCAGTAACATGGTCCCTTACTACTGATGGCTTTTGTTAGCATTTAGAAGAATAATAATGTTATCAGATATAATGCTCATTATTACACGAGTTATTATATAATATGGAGTTTTAATTATAAAATCTAATCTTGTTTAAATACGACCATTTCTAGACTACCATCGATACCAGTAGACAGAAAGAAAAAAACCTCACACCTCTAAATAATTAATGTGAAATAAGAAAAGACAAAAGGTAATTGAAATTGATGTTTAGCTGTCTGATTGATGAAGTGGAACAAGATCCTCTCCAGTGCTATCACTGAGGGGAACCGTGGGCCTTCGTGGTTAACCAACTGTCCTACACACACACTAGGCACAGAGACTTCACAGAGTCTCTAAGGGTATAGAAGGTAACATCCAGGACACTATTCTGTCCCTAACTGCATCATGGGCGACATCTGTGGTCTGGGAACTTTGAAAAAAGCCTTTATTTTATATCTCTATAAGTTTAAATCACACTAGGAAGATCAATAGTACTGGTTTGGCAACAGTCAGTTCAAATCTTTTCTTCAGTGTTGAACACTGTGGTGTAGGGTTCAGCTCTAGAGAATTTTTTAATACTGGTTGATGTTCTATCCAATAGATACAATTCACTTGTTCACCTGATTTCAGTATCAAGTTGAAGCATGCAAAGTTTTTAGGCTTTGTAAGCATTTGGTAAAAGCTGTAGCCTAATATTTTGTAGCAATATTTTTCTAATTGTGCTTTGCCTTTGTGTCTGTGAAAGATAAAAATATCTGTGATTGTTTCTGCAAGTACACAAAACATGCAGAAATAATAACTGGGAGCAGTACGGGGTGATAATTTACCCATTGATTCTTTAATAACCTACAATGCACAAGCAAAAATATTTTTGTTCCTGGGTACAACTGCTTAGTCAAATTATGGGACTGTTCTGCATCGTAATGCAAAATTGAGAGTTGTGTGGTGCTTATTCCCAAGTGGTAAGTGCAAGAACCTCTTGTGAGAGACAGCAAGAATGGGGAGACAGAGGCGGGGCGCAGGGGTTTAGAGTCCTCAGACAATATTAGGGAAGTAAATAAGAAAGCTTTGACAAAACAAAAAATTTCACTGCTGCTTTGAAAAACTTTGCTGTTACCTCAATGTAGAAATAGAACTTTTCACGGTTTAATATTTCATGTGGAGTTTCCTCTGTACCTCATTGTGAAGTACAGACTATAGAATCATAGAAATAGTGAAAAATGTATGCATAGATTTATAGTCTTCAAAGAAAAATATCTCAAAAACCATCAGAATAATTTTAGATCAGCTGAAAACTTGCATATGCCTAAATAAACAGCATTACTGAATTTTAAATTGATAGCTTTTTTTTCTGTAAGTCTGCTGTTCCCTCCTGTGTATATGATTAAACACGTAAACACATAAATTATATTTTTGCCAAGTGAGTGTATGTTTTATGTGCATTCTCTCAGGCAATATAGTCAATAGTTAACATTTCTTATTCAGGAAAAATGGGCTAAATCACTAATCTAAAAATAGTAAGCACCATGTTGGAATGAAATAAGATCCTAAAACAGATATTTAATGAACTAGGAAGGCAGTAACAACAATGTTTTTGGTAACAGTGAGGCTTTCCCGGGGCTGTAGTACCTGTTTAGATCACTGAGTGAACATAGTAGTGTCTTGATGCACAGTGCTGTTAACCCACAGTAGCTCAGCTAATTCTTGCATGCATGCAAGAGTCTGACATTTTCCAGTTCAACAGGGAACTGAGGTTTGCAAAAAAAATACTGAAAACCTTGATGGGAAAAACATTTGACAAAAGCAAAGGATTGCTTTTAGTAGCAAGTGAATAATAATAAGATACATAAGCAATAAACTGTAGTTCAGTATCATTTTTGTTTTGAGCGGGACATTAGTGGCCATCTCAGGTGGACAGCCCAGCCAGTATATACACGGCACTGGTGTACGTGTTTTCTATACCATATTCAACAAGGGAAAAGTGCCTTTTAGAAAGAAATGCTGCTATTCTGAATTCTGCAAACTGTCAGCCTCTGCCAGCTATCTCTAAGTAATTATCACAGTCCCACAGAGAACACGTGGGCTCTGTGGTGCAGCAGTAGTAACTGGGAGATAAGATGATGGTGTGCACTTGATTCGATAGACTAACCTCTATAGAGTTTCTAAGAGAGGGGTCAAACAGCTGTTTCTTTATAGATTGTCATATTACATCAAGTGCTGTAGGAATGACTTTTACATTTTTATCCTTCAATTCTCGTAGTATTGCTTACAGAAAATTCCAGAAATACAAAACCCAAATGTTTCTCACTATGCATTTGTGCATTGTGCAAATCCTTATTGCACCTGCCTGGATGCATTCCTGTGTGATGTACTCTAGGTGACCCTGCTCTGACAGGGGGGTTGGACTAGATGATCTTTCGAGGTCCCTTCCAACCCCTTAGATTCTGTGATTCTGTGACAGTGAGATTTTTGTAATAATAATGGTTCACCATAAGGTATTTTTTCCGTCTCTGTTTTTCAGTTTTCTGCATTAGACTAAACTGTGACATTACATGTCACAAGTGACTGAATTCACTGACAATTTACCTCTGAGAGCAGGATAAATGGAAGTTACAAATCAACTGAACAATGGCATTGTTAAAGGGAGGAACAAAGTATATTATAGCATCATTTGCTGGAGGTGAAAACATTACTGTAAATTAAAAGAAACTATTATCAGGATAAGAACTAAATGAAGTAATTTGGTTTCCTTTTTTTTTTTTCCCTGCGGAGAAAGGAATCTGAAACGTGGTTCGAAGACAGCTATTAAGCAATTTCACTTACATAACAATGTCCCATCTTCGACTCAGAAGAACCCAAATGCATTTACTCACAGCAACTTTAATATAATAGAAAACAGTGGTTAAAGGAGGGTACCATGCTGATGTAGGGTCATTAAGATTTATGAAAATTGAAGTAGATGGTTTCAGATTAGACAAGAGTTCTATTTTATAAAATGTTATTACACTTATTTTTACTATGACAATTCATACGATATGTTGGAGCTCTGCAGTCTGACTGAATGGAGGAATGCACAGATGGAACTACAGGTTTGAGTTTTACCTGAATAATATTCAGGTTTGACAGTGTCCTGTCATCAGTGTACAAGGAAGTTCATAAAAACCCCTAAATTTGCTGACTTCTAATGACCCTAATTTCTGAGTTCTCATGTTAAATTATCTTTTTTTTAAAAAAAGCAAAACACACAAAACAAAAAAAACAAACCTCCAAATAATAAAAGTAGCTCAGAAATTTTAAAATTCCTCTAGAAAGCTTTTCAATTTAAAGCTCACGTAAGTATGTCTCTCAATGTCGTCAAGATAGATGAACTGTGCTACTATATTCCTTACTTGCTAGTATATTCTGTCGTAGTGTATTGACATTTTGCTGTCTTGGGTCAGGCCTCCACTGGGGACTTTAATAATCTTCATTGATGAGAGTGTTTGTACTACCCCATGAGGGTAGTTTTGAGGTCAGCATTTATAAGGAAAGACTACTGAAGGAGGAATAAAAATAATTTTTTCATCAAATCAGCGCTGTAGTAAATACGAATAAGTAATGGCTGAACATTGTTCTATGGCTCATTAGGAAAAGGGGAAAATGGGTGAATGAAAGAATTTGAGAGTTCTAAACCGTAGGCTATGCAATTTACTGTTTCATCTACATTTTAAATCAAGATGGAAAGGAGGTTAGTTAATAACTGAAAATAGTTCTTTGTGTCCATTTTAGGATTTAGGACTTCCTGACAATGCTACAAAGAGTGTAGTCATTCAAATAGAACTCCATCTAATGGTTTTATTTCATTCCGTTCCATATGAAACTTCACTTTAAACAGATTCTCCTCTTCTAGATATTTAAGTAGTATTCAGGGTGTTGATCCGGGTCCCTGATTAGGAAGAACCTTTTCCTTTCAATGTAATTAGTCTTCATAGCAGTGTTAGAGAAAACAAAATGTTTCACTAAATACTTATTAAAATTTATTGCATCTCTAGTTACTTTCTCAGGATTATAGATTGTCTGATAATTACTAAAAAAAAAAGTTGACTGCATCCTTTTTTATTTTTGTGTGATATTCAATGTCAGGTGTCACAAATGCTGAGAATGACTAAGAAAATGGCAGAAAGATTATAATGAAGTGTAGGTCTGGGATATCAAATGAGATTGAAGGAACAAAAAGTCATGTTTATAAGCAACTGGAGAAGAACCACAAAGAGTACATTGCAAAAAAAATACATATTTACAGGGTATGGTTCAAAATTCTTTTGCATTGATAGCATTCTGTAAAATATTTAAACATTATGATGCAGACCATGAAAGAAGTAAGATATAAATGCTTTGTGAAATTTTGTATTTAAGATGAGCTTAGAGTTCTCTGCAGCTGGATTTTTTTCTCAAATGGCTAATTGGCTCTGTGTTCTTTTCACATGAATCATTGAAGTTGTCATCACTTCCATGAGCTTTTGATCAGGTCTGTGAACATTCTTAGCCTATCTTCAGTTCAGATGCCATGTATTATCAAGAACTTTGTCCAAGCAGATACTACCACTGCACATTTGTTTAAATATGATGTTTCAAGAGGAAAGATTTCTTTTTTTTTTCCTGTTAAAGTGATAGCTGTTTCTGTTCAGATGCATCATCTCAGTTGTACTGTGCTTACAGACAACACAGACAGTTTGAGGTTCACGCTTACCAAATGCCTAATATTTTTCCTTTTTTCGTTAGTAAGAAAAAGACAGGAGCACAAAATAAGGTCAGTCTATATTTAACAAAAAGAGATACATTGCAGTCTTTTTGTTTCATCATCTGGCACTTTTTGCAGAGTTCTTGACTGCTCAGAGTTTTCAGAATGCTTTTGCCTATTAGATTTGTTATCACCATTGACAATCTCTGCTTTCCAAAATATTTCCCAGGTCCTAGTATAATTTTGCTTATTTTTCTGGAGCACCTTTGTAAAATGGTTCAAGCAAACTAGCAGTGTCTCAAGGGTTTTACATTTGAAGACTATTCGAAGTATTTTTGTCTTAAGACTCTGAAATGCAAGAATTTTGAAGTACATTGCTGTTGACTTTTGCAATTATTACACATGTGCCCCAAGCCACTCTCTTTGCTGTATGAATATATTCTCTCACATATTTCTTAGAAAAATCAATGTATCTGAAAACAACACGTTTGATTATTTAATATTATAAATCCCTAAAGATATCACTGCTGTCTTTATCATTCAAGTTTTCTCTAAACTTAGTGTTCATGTGCAGAACATTTTCAAGGTTCAGCTTTAATCACGTGTACACTTACTGTACACTCATGGACATAACCACCTACAACTCATTTTGGAAAATGATGAGGAAGTTCTTGCTGAGAAGTATATCTTTGATAATATTGTACTCTCTGTATTAAGTATCAGTGAGACTAATTATAGATGATGTCTCTTACATTTAACTGTTTTCCTGTAAACCATTTTTATAATAGATTCCAAGCTTTGTTTTTCAAAAATGTAGCATGAATCAGACAATAATAAGGATGATCTTAAAAATTCTTTGTCTGTGTTGTAAGACTGTATGGTATATGTAAGCCAACTTATTAAGAACTGAAAGAAAATATTAATCTATTAATTTGGGGAGCTATAAGTAACCAACTATCCAGTTACTACATTGATATGGTAGTGTGACCTCAAGAGAATTGTTATGTGCCTCCACCTCTTTCGAGGAAGGAGATTATAAAGGTAATTAAAAAAAATCCTAATGATAAATTCCAGCACAATTTTTCTTGTGTTCTCATAACAAAAATCTGTATGTGTATTTCTTTCTCTGCCTGCTTCTGTATCCTTTCACTAGGAATCAAAGCAGTATTGCAGTTCATACTGTATTAGCAGTTGCAGCTTAGTTGTTGGAGGGTATATTTCCTTTCTTTTACCCCTTTTTAAAATAATTGAGATGAAACAATTTGAATTAAAGAATACAAAGAACTTTGCAAATTAAACAAAACAAACAGGAAAATTTACCAAGATCAGGTAATCAAAAAGCTATTTTGATGTGAAATAACAACTACTTACTTGGAGTTATACTAGATCAGCTGTCTTTAAGAGTGTACTTAGATTTTTTAGAAATTAAATTATTTAAAATTAGTAATGATTTTTAATTAACTGCATTACAGGCATGAAAATGAAGCAAAATGTTATTTATCAAAACCCCCTCTTTTTTCAGCTGTTTAGGTTCTTAATGCTCATATAATGTGCCAGAACCCCCTGTTAGCTTCATTCTATTATCTTGTAGAAACATTGAATTGGAACATCCAGTCATAATAATTTTTAATAGAAATTGATCACAGCTTTGAAATTTGTGCTATGAAAGTAATCACATCATAAGAAAGAAAGAAAGACAAAAAAATAGGTCATTTAAATAAAAAAGGAAATTATCATATAACTAGAACACATTTATAGCTCTTGCATACAGCTTTTCAGGCAAAGTTGCACATACAGCATTTTCATACTCGTTTGAATGTTTTAAGTTTTAATGAATTATGAATGATATTGTCACTGCTATTGCCTTACTTTGAAAAATGTTTCTAATTACAGTGACCTGTGACAGTTCTCATTAGTTTGTTACTCTGAGTGCTCTCTTGAAAATGGGAATGTGGCAGGGTTCAAATAAATATTAGTAATTTGTAATAGAAAGTATTTGCTGTCATAATGACATAAAATAATCTTTTCTAAGTGAGTAATTTATTTCTGATAAAAGCACAGGCAGATAGCTTTTCTGAAAATCAAATTTCAAAAATTATGATACTTCAAAACAGGGAGCATCCTAGGTGGCACACACTGCACTTCTGCAGGCTTGAGAGCATGTGCTGGTGGAGCTCTAAAAAACAGGTGCTAACTTTTGACAGTTTCCTATCAAAACATTTACAGTTTTTCTACAGTGAGTTTTGTCAAGGCTCTCAAACCTCATATATAATGTGAATGCTTATGTACTTCAAAATAATAATTTAAGCCAGATAAACAGAAACCCTTCAAATGCAAAAAATAAAAATTAAAAAATAAAAATAAAAAAATAAAAATTAAGCAGGACTTCTATTCAGGAATGTAGATGCTGACTTTGGGGACTTTTTAGTATATCTACAATGAACTGCTCTGATTTGCTAAGCATTCTGGTGTAGGGTTGAGCTCAAACAAATTTTGATTTTTCCCAGTGAATTAAAAAGGAAATTTGAAGGCTAATCAGTAATATTTTCTGCATTTTGATAAAACAGAAGCTTTGTTCTTTTATTATTGCTTAGTAAGTGCTCTTTAATATTACTGCAAATGTTGAGTACCGCATTTAATACTGAGCATTTGGAATTAATCCAGCTACAGGAATAAGAACTGTCAGTGAAAACATGACTTGTAATGAAAGATTTGGAAACCTAGGTTTTGAGGAGGAGGAAAGCATGGCAACAGTCACTGATATCCTGAGAATTTATTATAATATTTATTGTAACATTATTTTTGACACTATTTACAACATGAATTTATCGTACTCATCTGAGAATGAACTTTTCAAGCAATGAGGAAAACCACCAAGACCCAGCATATTTACAGCCCTTCTGTGGGTGTTGAAGTTGCAAAGAACAAGTGAAATGGTATATGCAGTGTTAGTACCAGCTTGGGAAAAAAAAAACCAAACTGCTATTACAAAGGATAAGAGCTGAGTGAAATGCCCATGAAGTGGGACAAGAGAGAAGAGAGAGATGCACTCTTTGGCTCCTATTACCCTAAAGGCCCCTGCTGCCCGCCTCCTTACCAGTGAAGTGTCTCCTCCAGGGCCAGGCTGAGTAGGAGTAACCTGCAGATGTGACATTGTATATTATTTGATTGTCTTTTCCTACCTGCTCATTCTTTTGTTCTACTTTCTAGACTATTTTAAATGCTTTTAAACTAGTATAAAGCCTTTTATTATCACCTTGCTTTGAGTTGTGAGACAGAGAAATGGACTCATATGATCTCCATAGGATGTTTATAAATCTAGTATGAAATTAATCATGTAAGCTAGGTGACACAGCATTAAAAATAAAGCATGAAATAAATACTGTCTGTTTGGAAGAAAATCTGATCCAATTCCCTTGTTTATGTGCTAATCCTAAGGAAATTTAATTTTCTCTCTTAACTTACTTTTTCATTTAAAGAGTAATACTGCTGTGGTAAGCCACTTTGAGATCTAAGCAGTCACCTGTAGCTTGTCATAATTGCACACTATTCACTGGAGTCCGTATCTTGACTGGGTAGAAGCTGGCATACCTTCCCTGCAGTCAGTGGATTTATACTCCTGATGCTACTCAAAGTTTCTGTCTATCAAAAATCAAAGGAAGCTGACAAGAGCTGAGAAGCAATGCATTCATTCAGTGTAATCGTACTCAATTACCGAACCAGTAATCAAAAGGATATGAACAAGGCATCTGTAAAACTTTAAGTAAGAGGTCAAGGTGTACTATATGCTATATGAACACTTCATATTAATTTGCGGGGGGTTTTTTTGAAAAACAGCACCTGTTTCTGGATTGAATTGTCATTCAGACTTAATTTTAAATATGCTCAAATATTTAATGTTACTTTAGCTTAAAAGAATAATCTTAAGATAGTCCAAAACAAAATTAGTGTGTTGCAGCCTTTTGTATTAGAATGCATAATTCAGCTATATCCAGATATATTGTGCCATTCCTCCTGCTTTCCCATCATCACCTTCTCTGGTTAGACAAGAAAAAATCTGAGGATTTTTTTTTTCTCCAAGTATTCCTCATTGTATGCTTGCTAAGTTATCTAATAATTTGACTGCCTAAAGGGGGGGCAAGTTATTAAGACAACATTATGGACAGCTATCATGAAAGGTAAAGTTAAACTTTAAAATTGAATAGTTATGGATTAAAATAATATTCAAGTCCTCATACTGAAAGTTAAGCCATTCATTAATTTCTCTCACATACAAAGATAAACATATTAGCATATTATTTGAAGACGCTTTGGTTTATCCTGTTGAAGGAATTGGAACAATGACTTCAGAACAGCTTGAGCTACCTCTTTTACGTAAGGAGTCTTGGCTGCTATGTTTGGAAGCTGATTAGGTCTTTTCTTCAGAACATCACTTCTTGGCTACATCAAAACTTACTAGCGTTCTCAGAATTTTTCTTCTATATTTATTGTTGTTTTTCATTTTAGCAGCTCTTCTGTTAATTGGGTTGTACTTGTATTGCCAAGTAAGATGGGCTAGGAACCAATCACTGGTTTTAAGACCGAGTAGCATGGATGTGCCTACATCTAGCTGACCCTACAGGCAGTTTCTGAGTATTTCTCTTTGCTCTGATTAGAATATGTTAAAGCAGAGGTAAGAGCTAAAGCTGTGCTAGTAGTTTAGCATTGCCACTAATAAGGGGCCCAGAACCTGGGCTTTTTACTGGCTTTTTATTTAGCAGTGTCTGTGTGGATTTAGTTACCCTTTACCTCCCAGATTAGCTCATATTTTTACCAGTAATCACTTGAAAACAACTCAACTGTGTCTGCTTTTTCTTCCCACCAAATACAAACCACTTGCTTTAAAAGAGCTGTGCACAGAGGAGGACTGTTTCTCAGAAGGGTGTATCATTGTGCTAGGGTTAAAAAATAGATTTTTTTCTCAGTTTGGGAATCCAGAGTTCTTTTCGTTTGTCTTGTTTTATGTAGACTAGCTTCTCGTCAATAAACAGATTAATAAAAATCAGAAAAGGAGAGGTAAGAATTTGTCCTGTTGATGGCTAGTATTTACTCGATAGTTTAGATTAATAGGATGTTTATCTGTCTGTTTGCCATTTCAAATTCTTACTATGAGAATATTTTATATCCACAGTGCTTGGAAGGGCCTTAGGGTTATTACATTTTTCCAAAACAGAAGCTTAATTGGATCATTCCATCCATTGTGCCAAAGTACACAAATTAAAAATCTTCCTTCTTGTCTCCTATGACAGTGCCAACTCAAGATGATAAGAATTGGGCTGTAGAAATAAGCCCGACTGTCAAGAGTATTTGAAACAAGACTGTCATCAGTATTTGATTTTTTTGTCACTCTATACTGTCTCATTTTCCACGTCAAAATACCAGGAATATTAAGTATATACTAATGATGTAGAAAATGCATAATGATGTGTTGCCTTTGTGTAACATACCTTTACTTCAAACTGTGTAAAAATCTGCTACATTTCGATATAATAGTACAGTGCATCTGTTGCATGAAAGAGCCATAGGCTTCTGTGTTTACCCTGCACTGTCTACATAAATGGGGAAATCCTTGCAATGTGGGAACATGCTGAGATCTCACCCTGAACATATTTGCACTGTATATATCGTGCAACTTGGCTTGTGTTTGAGTTCAGCCATTTAGAGAATAACATCCTTTTATTTTTTCAGTCTTCCATTTCAAGAAATGAAATGACAAAGAGATAAAATCCACATGATTCTTAGCTTTCTCATATTCCTTCCTCTCAAATTCCAAAAGCCTTTTTTCTTCCTTTCAGAACAAGAAGGAATAGCAATATTTTACTTAATTCTTCATGTACCTGAAGTGGCCAAGGGTAATTCACCTGAAAAATTATGGACTATTCACATTAAAAAAGAAACCTACAAGGATGTAAGGGATATCTTGCATATCTTCCTGCTGAGATCAGGTTTTAGACCACAACTTCGTGATGTTCAGGTTAAATCATGCTTTATTCTGAAAAATGTTTTCCTTGTGCAGTAATGACAATTGCTTTTTATATGTCCAACTTGAGGAGAGGCTGGCATCTATAACTCTGGAAACAGGCATTAGTTTTGCATATTGTTCTAATAATTAATAAATTCCAATCTGCCGTTTATTGTCCTACCTTTGTTGCACTTCAGTTGAAGTGTGCAGAAATCACCCTTGACAAACTTAAGCCACTGTCATATGCTACACAGGTGTGAAGCTGAAGCAAAACACCTTTTGCTTGGAGCCTTTTAGAAATAAAACAGGATGTAAAATAGAAATACAGTGCAATTCTGAGAAGAGCACCACTCATCTAGAAATCTAAATAAGAATCAGATAACTAATACTCAGTCTGTGACACGGATTTTCCACTAGACAGATGGTGAATAAGCTTTCCTAGCAGGAGACACTTTCATTGAGACTCCTAGTAGAAATAAAGTATTTCTTAATAAAATAAAATATTTAACATAATAAAAAGACAGTAGCATTCTTTCTGTTTAATAATGAAAAAGAATTATTTAAGAAAATAGTTGAAGAAACAATTGACTCTGTGTATTCTGTTGCACAGTGTTACTACTGGATCCCTACTGGATCTTCTGGTACCACCAGTTTCTCTACCACATAAACCACTGTATTTGTGTTGTGTTTGCTGAGAAAGGAACACAGATGTGGACTCACAATGTGTTAGAAAAGACAAAGACACTTTTAGAAATGGCTCTACAAGATCAAGATACTAATGGTCTCCAGATGTTTGATATTATTTCTGTGCTCGAAAGTGGTGATGCTACAGCTGAATTAGCAGCAAAAAATTATGAGGGCTCCCCATCTACTTCAATGAAAAGTGAGGCAGCCTAATCCACCAACAAATATTATTTAAGGCTTTTCATCTCTGTGCGTGAAGAAATTAGTAAGGGAATAGGAAATGTCACTTGTTGCTCTTCTAGCAGGAGAATTAAAGATGACTAAAAGAAAAGCAGGTATTTTATTTTAAGAAAGCTTGTTTTGTTTCATTTTATGCCCAGTCTTACATGCTAGCATTTCAGAGGGGTTGAATGCATAACTAATTTTAAGCAACCAAATTATGGATTTCCAGGCCACTGACATATAATTGCCATTTACTTTTTGAACACTGTATGAACAAGGATTAATAGGTGTGACTGGAAATACATTTTCATTCTCTGAAGTGTAATCAATGATCCTCAGCTTTTTCTTCAAATCAGAAAACGTGCAAATTCCAAACACTGTATGTAAGTGCTGGTCAGCATTTGCATTCTGTGAATTTGATAAACATAAATCAGTAAGAATGTGTAAAATCAATTAACTAAACAAACCAGGCGTAGCACTCTGAAAATGTATTTCTAAGTGCTGCAAATGCAGTCATCTGCATCTCCAGTTATGTTTACCAAGATAAGGAAAATTACTTATATGTTTTAACATGCAAGGTATTTGCCAAAGAGTAAATTTAAGTTTCTGTTGAAATTAATGAGAGAATTCTGGTTCATAATCACTCATGTATGTTTTGCTTAGTGAGAAGTTGAAAATTTCCTGGTACTAACATCTACAGTAATGCATAGTTAAAACTCAAATACAATTAGAGAAATTTAATTAGAGAAACAAGTATAACATTAATTGAATTCTCTGTATGTGTTATCTGGTATCCATACACAGAAACAGTAAAATTGTCTGTTCAAAGAGCATTTTAAGTTTTTACATACATTCAATAACAATATTGAGATAGACTGAGAGAGTTGGGGTTGTTCAGGTTGCCCAGAGAAGCTGTGGCTGCCCCTCCCTGGCAGTGTTCAAGGCCAGGTTGGATGGGGCTTGTAGCAACCTGGTCTGGTGGGAGGTGTCCCTGCCCATGGCAGGGGAGTTGGAACTGGATGATCTTTAAGGTCCTGTGATTCTGTGAAGTGTAGGGCAGGAAAAGCAAAACATAGGAAGGCTTACAAAGCAGCAAATACCTCGTAGTGGTTTCTTGGTTTGCTGAAAAGAACAGGCATTAAACATTGATTTCAAAGTATGATACCCTCTAACTTCCAGTATTTTCAAACATTCTAGTACAATTCTTATTTCAAAAGTATTCTAATGTTTGCATCAAAAGTTTGTGCAGGTTGAAATGTCTGAAATAATTTAAACATATTTCTTAAATCTTCTTTCAAAATCAAATCCCTAATAGTCTAGTAGTCTTCTTAGGTTGGTGAAGCAGTATACAGGTGAAGTGAAACCTCTCTGAATAACTGTAAAGTGATCAGAATGACCATTTAATTAGGAAGGGGACCCAGCATACTTCCAAACAAATAGCAGTATAAATATTCAAACTTCTAGGAGCAGCACAGAAATCCATGTGTCAATATAATCTTAATTTCCCTAGACATCAGGGTTTAAAATAATTTAGAGCCTGCAGCAAAAATCAATTTTGAGAATTACCTTAGAATCCTTCTTGCTTGCATTCAAACCAATATTGCTTTGATTGAAACTTTTGTTTATTTTTATAGGCACACTGAAAAATTCTTTGCTTCCACAAATGCTGCGCTAACAAAGATAGGCCATACAAGTATAAAATAGGAAAGTCTTAGTATATACAGTAGAAGTAATTTACTTAACAAAATGTTTCAACACAGAGCTGTAAGAATAAAGACATCTAAGACTTTAAAAAAAAAAAAAAAGTCACAAGCCTGACTTATTGGAGTAGTTAGAGTAAATAGATTTCAAGATCAGAAAGGTGCATCTCCATCATCTACTCACACTCCCCAGTACTGATCTGGATAAAATTTCTTACTCATGTACATGACAATCCATGACAATCCTCAAATGTGCAGTTGTTTCTCTTTTTTTTTTTTTTTTTTGTATTGTAATTATATAATATAACATGCCCATAACAGAGCAATATTGCAGGAGAATGGGGTAGATAGAAGTGTCAGAAAATACTCATTCACTGACTTTTGTTAGCTTTGGGGTTTGTTAAAATAATAAATCTGCGGTAAACCAAGCCCTGCCATTGACATTATGATCATTATGATTGTTGTTTTGACTTGAATTTGGAAATCCAAATAAAGGAGTATTTTAATTAGTGTAGCAGCCTATACTTAAACACAGTAATTATTATTGTTCTTTTTAGGCTTCATTATAGCCCCTGTGACAGTGCAAGCAAGGCCTGTGGAACAAAAAGTAACATCACTGTCACTTGTGCTTGTTATTTTAAACATTTTCTTGAACTGTTTTATTTTTTCTGTATAAGACATCCTGCTGTTCTGTAGCACTCAATTTTCTCAATTTCAAATAAATAATTGCATGACAGAATGCAGTATAAAGCTCATCCAATTTGATCAGGCATTGCAGTTTTCTACTCTTGTCTGTTGCTATGTATCTAGAGCACAGTATCCTATTAGATTAATTAGCTGTGATGTTAGATCATTTATTAGTAAGTACCGACATATCAGTAAGTAATGACTAAAGTTGGAAAAGGCTGAATTGATGAAGTTTTTTTCATGTATTTATTTTTAAAAATCTTAAGCATTTCATAAACGTGAACTTACTAGAGCAAGCTTGTTTACATGATTATTGTATCATGGTGTAGATGGCTATTTCAAAAGTACTGTAAATGCCAAGTTTATTGCCCTTCATCTATGGAGTTAATCCTCATAATTCTGGAATCTCATTAAAGTCTTGAACTTGGGAAGACCCCAGTCAGACAGGCTACTTGTGTCTGAAATCTGAGCAAGATATTTTAACGTGTTCATTTTGCTGATTCACACAGAGATGAGCAAGCCTGTGGATCTGAAGTCTTTAGGCTGCTAATGTAACAGCATGAGCCACTCCTTACGCTCACTGTTACTATGCATGGGACATGAGAGTAATAAAGTGTTTGTATCCTCTTTCTGCATTACTCTGGAGATATGACCAAAAAGGTTTGTAGCATCTTGAATCTTTTCCTTCTCACACTGAATTAGGAGAAAGTCAGTGTTGAAGCTCTTAAGGTGTTAAAATTGCTCTTTTGTAATCAGTCATCCAATTCAGGAATCTATCAGGGGTGTGATGTAGGAGTGCTAAGAAGGCAACTCCTAGTTCTTTCAACTTGCTGTATGTGACAGGTCTGTATTATTTCTGGAATTCATACAGGAGTCTTATATGAATGCTGGGGGCAATCATATTAAAGGAAGAACACAATTTACTTGATGCATCTTGCTCTCTGCGTAAGAGGTCTGAAACAATAATTCTCTAATTACTGAATATTCCCACTAATGACAGCTAGAATTATTGTGTCTCATGTATTTATCACATGATTACAGTACACAGCAAATGATCATAATTTGCTAGCAGAAGCAATGTAGTCAAGCCAGATATCCTTTATGAACGTGCTGCATCTTGCAAACAGTGAATATCCTTTCTTTTCATTAATATTCTCTGTAAAAAATCATCTATCCTACTGTTTCAGATTATAATTATTAGGAAATAATTGGCCTGAATAAATGGTGAAAGATACAAGAGGCATCATTGTAGTTTTCCAGAAATATGTTTAATTTAAGGATTGTATAGAAATGAGGTTGCTTTTTCTGTTTTGATTCTGGCATCAAAAATTCATTTATTATTGAGTTTTGTTTGATATTCCTTCAGGTTCAAACTTCTTGGGATTCTGAATATAATCACAGCAGATATGTGTACATCTCTTATTGCTTGGCTGAGCACAGAAGACTTAGAAGCAACCCTAGAGGAAAAAATCCACTCCCTTGATGCATTCTTTAAAATCGTTAATGCTTTCTGGCTGCAGCATGGAAGCAGGTCATTCTAGCAGAGCAATGTAATTAACCTTCTTTATAAATTAAATGTGCAAATGTGTTATGTAGCGCACAGAATTTGGATAGAATTATTTCTACTTCAGTGTAGGTTTAGTTGGGAAAAAATCATTTTCTAACAGCTGCTCCGTGGCTTGGGAATTTGAAAGAGCTTTTAGTCCCCTTAAAACAGCTATCAAGTACCTGGGGCTAAGAATGACTAAATGTGAAATGTAGTCATATATTATTATATACAGGATCAATATTTCAAAAGGCCACCTAAGCTCTTTGAGAAAAGGAGGATTTGCCATTTTTTCTTTAAGCCACAAAAGCAGCATAGATGGAAATACTTATTTTTCTCATCACTTAGAGTTTAGCAGACAGGATTCTGTGTAATGCAAAGATGTCAAAGGAATAAATAAATTATTCCTGTAACCTCCATCAACTGGGAAGGCTCTTTAGCAATTGTGGAAGGGAAAAACTATCTTGCATAATCCATAAAGGTAAAATATGCCAAAAAATAAAATAAAATTAATAGCTTATATGAAAGGTGAGAATCTGCTTACCATTTGTCCATAAATTTATGCAAAGCATTCCCTTTTCTTCCTGTCCTTAAGGACATGGGTGAGCACACTCCATATCTTTTGAAACGAAAGAGTTTTTTGTTAAAGAAATGTGATTGTTCCTTTGTCTTACCTATTTAAAGCACAGTAACATGATGAAAATGCAACAGTTTGAAATTCAAGGAACTTTACTGAAGAAGTATTGCACAATGCTCACTATAGAAGCCATTAGACTGCCTGTGGACCAGAAAACTGCTGCATGGCTTGAAGGCAGGCTAAAACTCTGAGAGCAGTGAACTCTGATTGGAATGATCCCTACAGCTTCAGTAGGTGGTTTTACCTGAAGGGGTGCATAGGACCAAAAAAGACGGGGAGGACTTTCTGGGAAATAGAAGCTCATTTATAACATGTCAAAAATGACTCCCAAATAGCTGGATATGCTTGTTCTTACTTACATTGTCCTGAGGTGGGGGCTGGCTATGCTCCCACATGGGATCATTTGTAGTTCAGCCTGCATATAAGTTGCATGAAAGCTTTCTTGTTAGCAAGGAAAAAAACTAATTTGAAGAATTTGTGGCAGAAGCAAAAGTAGAGCTGGAAGTGTGGCAACATAAACAGTTGTATGAGAAACTTCATCAGCAACTGATAACCTAGTAGGAAATCAATGTAGCTGATGATATGAAAATTCATATGGCAGCATTTTGACTGACTTATACAGAAATCAACGTGACATGAAAAATGATTAATTATTGCTTCTATTATAATGGAACATCCCTCCAACAGACTTGTTTAATTTGGTATCTTAAATGTAAACTATTGTGGGGTTTTATAAAAGAAACTAGTAAAGTGCACACAAAGGCAAATCATATAAATACTCCCATCATTGGATATAGAGGTAAAAATTTCTCCTATGAGGGTCATGCAGTGATTTTTGACTTTGTGGAGCATGCTGAGAACAAGTTTGCAGGTGGGAAAGTACGAAGCACTGGTTAACATACCATTTTAAGACCAGTTAATATTTTTCTTCCCCTTTTACTAAACCTTTTAAAAATTCCTTATTTTTTTTTAACTTTTCATTCTTTCCTTCCTGTAGATTTGTTCTGCTGTGTGTGTGTTGCTTATTGAAATTTTTTTCACCTATACTCATATACATTTTACAAACTAATTACCTGTATTGTGGGACATGAAATTTACTGTTTCTTGAGTCTATGACTAATATTGGAAAACATGTACAGGTTGCCAAAACAGAGAATGAATCAGAATTTATGTTATGAATTGAAAGTTTATTGATACTGACAGCAAGTTTAGGAATAAATACTACGGTTTGTTGTTCTTATACTACAACAGTCTTAATTTTTTGTTAAAGATTAAATTAACTGAAAACTAATTCCACAGAAGTCCAGTTAGTTTGTTGCATTTTTTAAATATATCATAGTACTACAATAATCTGTATTGCTATATTATTTGTTATGGAATTTTCTTAGTAGTTTTTGAAATGAAGCAATAAGGAAGAAGTAGAAAACCCCAGCCCTCTTGTCCGTATGAATCAGTAAATCAATATTTTGGAATTAATAATTTTGTAAGACTCCAACAGAAAATACTACTCTCAAAATTTAAGTTGTCCTGTGTTATGTTAGAAACACCTAATTAATGACTGATGTGGAGGCACATCTTTTATCTATATGTCCGCTGTGTATTTATTCATGGTGGTGCCTAGTATTGGTATTTACATGCCTGAATTTTTTTCCTGTATACAGTAGGCAAATAAGATGTAATGATGTGTTTTCAATAGTAGATATTCTTCTTCCCACCTGCTTAGGCAGGCTCTCTTTCCTAGAACTTCAGCTTCTAGGTTAACACTTTAGTCAGGATGTGTTAACTGTTGATTCAAATATGTGAATCTTCTTGACTAGTATTTAGGAAAGTCTGGACAACACAGATGGTATCCGATCACTCATTCAGGAGAATTAAAAGGGGTCGAGTATGATGGTGTGCATTGGCTGCAGTAACTGACTCATTAAAAATTGGCTTACTGTCTCAGTAATGAATCTTTCATTATATGGTGAACAGCAAAATAAAGAGTGATGTTTTGGTCACTGTATGTGTGTGCAAGCAGGATGTTGAATGTTACAGGCAAAAGATAGATCAAGATAAATCAAGGGACTGCATGCTCATTGCTTTTATCCTTCCAGGGAAGCAAGTCATACCTAATAAAGTATATTTGGCTTCTTAGAAGTGTGTTTAGTGTAGGCAGAACACCTCCATCTAGTTGTGTCTGCTATCTCTGACTTGTGTGCCTGTATGCATCTATGTGCATTTATACCACTGTTGAGCTATCTACAGTATCTTGAATGACACTTTGTCATGCCATCAGGATAGGAAATATGCGCAAACTAACTGTGATTAAGATGTGTCAATATTTGAATGAAAAATGTCATAGGAATTGCAAATGATTACCCCCTGAGGTATTCATCTACTGTCTCAGCGCAATTTCAGGGAGCTCTGAGCCTCTGTTTATGCTGTCTTTTGGATCAGCTAGTCTATATCAATTCAAAAGGTCTGTATCAACTGTGGTCCCATGATACCTTTTGTAAATAGGATCACTAACCCCAGTGTGCTGCCCAAATAACAAGTTCTAGTAACAGTCAGTCAAGCCAAATTCCCCCTATATTCTGATGTCAGGTATAACATCCTTCACTTCCTCCTGTGCTGTTTTACTCTTAAACTCATGAAAATGAAAGCATTCAGGACTCTAAGAAATGACACCTTCTTCCAAACATAGTTTTTCCTACTTTTCTCTGTTCTTCCAAGAGGTATTGCAAAAGCTAACTTGAAGCTCACTACGGACTGATTTGCTATATGTCTAGACTGAGATTTCAAAGTCATTAAGTTACTTAGTTCCCTTATCCATCACAATTACAGTTAGACACCCAAATGTCTTCATGTCTAGACATATTGATGGGAGATATAGTTGCTATTCTCTTTTGGAAGATTATAGTTAATAATTAGGATTAAGGCATTTGCATGCATATTAGAAATCACTGCAGCCAAAGAACTCTATCATCTGAATTTGCAGTACATGCATAGACAACTCATCAGTAGCTGTGCTTGCTTCTGTAAACGGCTTCATTTTCTTAAAATGAGGCTTGTAGGACACAGCAGCTAATAACTAATGTCACTCACAGCAGAGCAGTAGAAATCCATTCCAGTTCTGACTTTAAAGGTGGAAAAGCAGCTGAAAACAGTAGCTCGGTCAGGCTAAACAGAAAATTAGCAGATCTAGTTCTGAGTTTTGGACGTATCTGAGTGCTGTAATGCCAATTCTGCATTTATGTAATAGCATCTGTATTAACATTAGGGGTCTGTCCTTCCCACGATCCCAGATGTATTACTTACTTTCTGCTTTCCCCTCTGTATGGATTTGTGTCATAGATTTGAATAAAATCACACAGTTTAAGGACAAAGATACAGATCAGTTGCTGCTCAGTTGGAAAGCAGATAGTCTGAAACCATTTAGAAATCTGTCACGGGAAAAACAGCCTTCTTTGAAAAGCAACAACTGAGACTTAACTTCCTGAGCTCCTTTGCAGGCGGAAAATCTGTGAGGAAGTTGACAAGAAAAAAAGAATGGGGCAGTTTAGATTTTGCAGGGCTTCCATCACTCCACAGACTTTTTAGAACAGCCCAGAGACTGGAGTCGAGGAGAAGAGAAGGCTAAGAAAAATGGCCAGTGGTCTAGGTAGGTTGAGCCACCTACTAAAACCAGACATCAACACACTGTGACAAAGAGCATGGCCCCTAGTTGCAAAATGTAAGGTAAAAAATGACCCTGTGCATGTGTGACATGGAGCAGGTCATGGGACGATTAAAATGCTAATCAGATCTTGTAAGGAGTGAAGAGCTCTGTAGTAAAGGATATCAATTTGCTGTGAGTTTGTAAAGTTTTCAGTGTTCTTCATGTTTGTTAAAAATATGTTTCAATTATAGCATTTGTATTTCAATTATTGTTTTATTGTCAATATCTTGTTGTAGGATTTCTCTGGAGTACTGTACTCCTGAGTTAAAAATATATTAAATTTTCAGTGTTTGGTGCCAGTTTATGATACCACAGCCACTTTGAAAGATATCTTTCTTTGGTAGTGATGTGATTCTAAATTAGCGTCTGACCTGATTTAGAAGAATCTCTTTCTGAGTTTTTCAGTTTTTATTTAATGCATGCTGTATGAAATACTGAACTATAATAGGGGTGATATAATGATGTACTACTGGCTTTTCTTAAACCTTACACAATTACATCTTGTATCTGTACTTTCTCTGTACAAGAAAGCTGAAATCCAGTGGAGTAAGTTATATCAAAGTTTATTAACATTTTTGCTCTTTCAACATTTCCTTCTAATTATCCATTTTAATCACCAACCTTCATGTTCTCTGTTTGATTACCACAAAAAGCAAAGTAATTTTCATGTCTGTAATGGAAACTGGCATTCTTGAATAAATGTTTGTAAAATGTTTGTTGCATAAGATGTACTGAATATAAACAAAATATAATAGCAGTCTGAAGTGTCAAAGAATGAACTACTTAAAGGGGTTGTATTTTGAGAACAAATCCAGGCCATTCAGTGATTCAGACATTAACAACTCAAATGGTAAACAAGTAGTACGATGTTTCTTGTCTTTATGAAATTGTGAAATTCATTAGAATAAAAACTAGTGTTCTGTATGAAACTCTTAAACAGTTTCTAGAACCCTGCCTTTACACATCTGTGTTAAAAAAAGAAAACACTGGTGTCATTGTGACAGAATATATAGTTGGGAAACAAAAATACCAAGCAGTACTCTGTTTTTAACGATGAGCTTATTCACAATTACCAAGTTTAGCAATCTATACAAGGTTTCAATCATAGTGATACCCTAAACACACTTATTATACCCTGTCGTGTTCTTCTACAAAAAGTTGTGTTCTGTTCCCCTCATATATCATGCCAAAATTTAAAGAAAACCATCTATAACAAAACCATCTATAACAAAAGATCTTCAAGCATTTTAAAGGCAAAATAAAATTTAATAGAAGTGTTTAGTACAAATGCGAATAATGGAAAATTTTTGAGCTTTGGTTACATTTGGACACCTTGAGAATTTATAATAATCTGTATTTAATATATATATAACTTTTTAAAATATCACCATCATCATCTGGGGGGAAAACATCTTGGTATCATTAACTGTTCTTGAAAGAAAAAAATATTCTTTTAGGTGCATGATTATATCTATAAGTACCTTGAAATCAGAGGGAGGTGATCATATTTATTAGGATAACAGTGAAACTCCTTATTTTCTTTGGTGCTTTGAAGAATTGGCAAGCAATATGGTAATAGGGAGTACAAAGGTTTTACTTCATGCTTTTTTGCAGCTATACCTCTTCTGTGAGATATAATGAGGCAGAATAAAAAGGAAAACAACTGCTGATGCTTTAATAACGTCTCCTGTAGGACAGCTGGAATTTCAGAGCTTTAGGTCTGCATATTATGCAAAGTGTGATATTTATGAAGGATCTGCCTTTCCGGTCTATTCTTTTTTATTTCTTATTATTCTTACTTCTTATTCCTGTATTTCTTTGCTATATTATCTTCCTGTACCTTTCCAATCCGGCACAGTCCATGTGAAAGATTGGAAATTATCCTCCCTCCCTTAAACAGAATATTATGTAATATGCTGTTGTGCTAGTCATGAAGTCCTTTGCCTTGATTGTCAGCTACAGAGTTTTCTGTAGCTTTTGAAGTTCTCTTAGATGTGGAAATGCTTCACATATCCTGTGTACTTAAGGTAACAGCATTGGATTTCCTCTCCCATCTTAGCATTTATTATAATTTCATACTTGCAAAGTATTTATTTTGCACAATCTATCACAATCTCCATAATTTGAACAATCTCCACAATCTACCAGGCAAGCTCTAGCTGCAAGAACCAGTCAAAACCAAGAAAATAAAAACTGTAATAAAAAAGGTTTGTTTAACTATATCAACGTTCCTTTGATACTCTTTAAGACTTTCAATATGTGGCCAAATTAACATCCACAGAACTGGATCTTGAGTGCATTCTGCATTTTCTCTGTGAATGTGGTATGGATGCCATTTGCCACGTGAACTCAAAGTAGTGAAACAATGCTATCCTCTTATATTTCTTTAAGAAGTAAAATCAGTCTAATGAAAAATTAAAAGGCAGAGGAGTCATTACAAACAGATTATTTGGGGTTGTCCTTTGAAACAAGAATTGGAAAAGCAGATTGGCACAGAGCACAAATATGTAAGTCCCACTGTAATTTTTGGGGAAGACTTTTCATTGTCTGCAAAAATATGTTCTATTTGATAACATGAGTAAAGACACGTAAGTAAAAACTTCTGAAGCTCATCAGTACAAATGGCCACAAGGGCCAGCGCTGTAGAGAGCTAAAAAAAAATGGAAGTGAAGAAAACGTGCGATAGCTTACTGGGGATTTCCAGGTAAGGTGGACCTGGACATGTCATTTTACAGCACAACCAATCTTTACAGTTCCCCCCCTCAGTTCAGCATAGCTCTCAGAGCACAGAGTTGCAGGGAAGGTACAATGTTATCATTTCCAACACCTGCTATTGTAAACCCAGTTCAATAAATCTTAAGGATTCATTCTGGTTTTGATGTAAAGCACACATCCAGGGAAGTTAGAGTGCATTAGTGAGCCCTTAGAATAACGAAGCTACTAAACAAAGTTTTACAGATGAGAAAGGTTCTAAAAATGTGAAACAAAAAAGAATCAAAACTTTAATTTCAACTTACTTTTGGGTTGTATATATTGTCTTCTTTTTGTATCTGCATAGTGACATTATTATTGGACTGCAATACATTAGTGAGATCACATTAAAGATGTAAAAGATGAAAGATGCAAAGAAAGATCCCATGTAGATTCCATTCACAAGGGAAGAACAGTGTGAGTAGAACCAGTATAACTAGAAGTGATGGAAAGCTCCAATAAAGGTTTACATCTGACAAATATGAAAGCAGCAAAAAGAAGAAAGGAAAAACTAAAGAGAGAATTGTCAGATGTATGAAAAATTACAAAAGAAATTTAGAGAAGCCTATTTTGGGTAGTCTGGTGTGCAGAGTTGACAGAGTTCATCACTTAATTTCTTTCTCCACTATTATATCTGCTGTTTGAGCTTTTGCATATCCTTGGGCTTTTGGAGATTCAGTTTATTAAATAAAATAAATAATAAGGTGCATTTCTAACTGGGAAAATTTACAAGGATGTAAATGTACATTTACAGCAGGGAAGAGAGAGGTTTAAAGGGACAAAGCAGTAGAAGTTTCAGGAGCTTGATACCAAAACTGACTAGTGCTAGATGCAGTTGTGATGTTATCTTGCCTTTTCAAATTCAAGTAGAGGTAGCAACTGTAAAAAAAAAAATGAGAACAAACTCATTCTTACACACAGATGACAGTGTTTTCCTGTAGTAAATATGAACTTACTAAAACAAGATAATTTTAAAATTAGTACAAGATGATGTTGCAGATATAATCTTGAGTAGAATAAAAAGAGATTAAATGTTTTACTGAGAATCTGAAAATGCTCTAGGGATAATTTTTCTCCTTATACTGCACACAAAAAATAGTTGGCAGAATGTAATAGGGTTGTTTTTAATTTTGTAAACAACACTTTAGATCTTGCATTATTTGAGAAAAAGTACATTGTAAAGTAATGCTGTAAATATTGCACGATGTTATTCTGATCCAGTGTGGCAATGTAGATGCTATGAAAAGGAATGAGAAAAATTGCCACTACTAATCTTCCTGCTTTTGAAATTTTTAATATTTAAAGCAATATAAAGCCATTTTCTCATCCTTTAATCAACTTTCTAGCTTTGAATGTTTGTTTTTGTTTTTCCCAGATTTACACTTCTACTATTTTACTATTAGTTTAGGTTATCCACTGATTTTGCAGCTACTAGTGTGATAATGGAAGAGAGCTTTTTTCTTTAAAAAAAAAAGTAAATAATCCTTTATCCAAGTCTGAGATTCTCTCTTTAGGTGGTATTTTATTCCTTCTGCTCTTATGAACATCCTTTGAGATAGATTATAAAAAAATGCCTTGGTACAGTAGTAAACCTTTTTATAATAACTGTAATCTTATTCATAACAAGAAGAAAAAGGTTCTGTTCAATACATCTAACTTTTTTGTTCAAAAATCAGGTTTAAATTATGTATCAGATTTAACTTCTCTCTGAGGTTAAAAATCTCTGTCAGTTTCTTCATCTACATAAATAATTCTTTTTGCCAACATAATCAAGTTTATTTGTACCAAATCAGAGGCATTCAACAGGTATGAACAGTGTTATTCCATTGTTATTTTATAAATACTGAGATTATCCAGTTGTCTATTAAGAAGGTACTTGTAAGTGTGCAGCTTATACTCACTTTTATCTCTTATGCAGCTACTTACATGTATGGGTATGGTCTCATTTACAGTACACATATCTTTATTAGTACTTTGCTGTGGTGCACATAGATATATGAGGTGATATAAACATTTTTTGCATCAAATTTTGTTTCTGTTCCTCACCACATAAGTGCCTGAATGTCTGTGTGCATGTGCATACACATTACATATAATTTATTTTCCCACAATTAGTTAACGTATTGTTGATTTGAAATTGTACTTGTGATTTATAATCAGTCAAGAAGCAGTAGGCACTGGTCCATGTTCAACTTTTAATGTTACATCACTATATCAACAACAGTTCTGTTTTTAACAGCAGATATTTGAGTAGACTTGAACATTTTTTCCTTTACATTTCCTTTTTTCCCTCTCAGTTAATGAAATATTTTGCATGCAATCTTCTAATTTAGCAAAAAAATCTAGCTATAGAAGAAGTTAATACATATATCTTTTTCAAGTTTACTAAGACTTTTATTATAAATTCAAGGTAATGTATGAATCAATTTCACAAGAACATATGTACAGCATTTTATTCCTATAGCTAAAAATATTTTATGTGCCCTATACTAGCTGTTTTGGTTTTTTTCCATGCTTCTTAACACCAAATTGTATTGCAAATTGACAGCAAACCTCAAATCAGTTTTGTATGTGGTGAGCCATTCGAGTGTTATGTATATTATACAACCGAATTTAAATAGTAGTCAAGAATGGCATCAGGTGATAATGATGTGTGGTCATTCTTAGTTATAACTTTATTTTCAGAGACAAAGGAGAAACAGATGCTTGGATTTCTGGTTTTGACTTGTTTAATTGGAAAATTGGAAAAGTACCTTAGAGTTCAGTTTTCCTGTATATAAAATAGCTTTAAAATGTCTTCATAAAATGCCAAATGATCCTGAACCTCTTCTTGTTTCTATGACAACCTGACTGTGGTGTAGAAGTAAGCTAGAAATCCTCTGAAGCTGCCAGTGACTTTATTAAATATTTTGGTTTAGGCAGGGAGAATGACACTGATTTTTACCAGATGAGGTCTTGGACCATTGTTTTAATCTTTGGTTTTAAACATGCTGTTTTGTAGTATCTTGGCTATTTTGGTATCAAACATCATGGAAGATAAAATAAAAAATTAGTAAGGCTTAGCTCATGATACTTTATGCATAGAAAAAGTAGTACTTTCAGCTGTTTTTAACTAACAGAAAATCAGTTGCCCAGACACTAATAGTTGTGCATTTCTTCACATTAGGAAAATACTTGTCTAAAAGATAAAGCTACATTTAATGAAATTTCATTTTGTGAGGTATAGGTAGTGGTCCTTCAAGGAGAACAATTACCTGCAGACAAATTTGACAATAACAGGGTTTTTAATTATTTTAGTACAGCTTTACTCTGAAACATTTTTGCTTTCTGTTGTTTTCTTTGCTTGGTTGTTTTTCTTATCTTCCTTTTATGAACACTCTGCCTCAGTCAAAGAGGTTAATATTGCTATGCAGTAGTGAATCTGTGGTCTGTATGAAGAGGAAATGGAAGAGAGAGGTACTAGGAAGCCACATAACTGCCAGGCCTCTAATGATAGAATTGTTTTTATCAGAAGCATAGTTTGAAGATGTAGGACATGTGACTGATGGCACAGCACCATGTCAGCTAAACATTTGTTCTTTACATTAAATGTTACAAAATGGAATAAAGAGCAAACTTGCTGGATAGTTGGACTGGAATTTACTGTCACTTCCACTCATTTTGAATTGGGCTCCAACAGTAAATCTGTTACATTTTACCCCCCTCTCTCTCAGTGCAGAACTGAACAGACTGAGAAGTGTTTGTGTTTCATTCCATCTACTGACACGTTTTTGAGACATAGTAGTAATACTAACAATATAATCCAACTTAAATGTGTACATGACACATACAGAGAGAGAATCAGATCCACAGTAGGTGAAAAATGAGAAAACTTTACTGCATTTACAGCTGAGCGTTCCTAGGATGCAAGTCCTGCACAGTAGCAAATTTTCCCAATTATAGAACCTTAAAAGCCTAGCTCCTTTACAAGGAATGGGAGAGTATTGTTGTTCTGCTTTTTTGGTTTGCTTGTCTCTCCCAAATTGGGTTTCATTTTTGCTAGATTGGCTTGGGTCAATCTGTATTCACATGAGATCATTATAAACTTGACCTCATTTCAGTAAAATAAAAATAAAATGCTCAGAAAATACTGGAGATTTCTGTTACCAGTCCAGCAGGTCTAAGTTCTGATGAATAGCACTTCTATTTTAGAAGGTAAATTAAAGGCTTAGCTCTAGACAGGTAGCCATAATACTTGCACATATCCTAGGTGATTAAAATGTTCCAAAATTTGATGTTAGGAATATCACATGAAGGAGGCAGGGTTATAATCTGGTATACAGGCTACTCTAATCGTAAAAGGTTGTAAACAAGCCATTTAAAAAAAATATTGGTATTATTAATTTTCATGAATGCACCTACTCAACATAATTTTTGTTGTTCCACATTAATAAAAATATGCCTGCAGATAAATTGGTGAAGTGTGTAAATAAATTTTCATATTAGTAATGGTATTAGTCATTGTCTTCAGTCTCTCAGTCCATTGAGAACAGGTACTTTTATCTATGACAGCAGGTTGCAGAGGGTACCAAATTCACTCTTTAATTCACACTGAGCTGTGGGACCAGAGACAAGGAAATAACATTTTGTTAAAACAATAAATGTAGACAGTGGCAGAAGTTAAATATTTAGAGCTCCAGCCTAGTCCCAAGAAGTATCTCTGTGTTGCTAATGGCTAGCTAATTCATACTTTGTCTGCACTGCCAAAAAATCACAATTGAAGGGAAAATTAAAATAAGAACAAACTCATCCACTTATGTAAAGAAGGTTTGACCAAAGAATGGCCAGATAGAAATATTCTTCTAGTTTATTAGAAATAAGGACAAAGGTGTCCGACAGAGATGTAATCTCTATACAATCTTTATAATATCAAGAAAACAGAAGTAAATAGTTCAGACCAGATCTCTAAAATCTAACAGTCCTTCAGATTAATCAGAAATTCATAGAATCAGAGCTCCAAATTTCTACAGAATACTTGCATTTTCTTTCTCCAGCCCTGTCCTACCTTCTCTTTAGCTTCACAAATGTATCAAGGAGCTCTTAAGAGCTGAAGAAAACTGGAGCAGTACTATTGCTCCAGACAGTGTTCATTGCTGACTGGTAGCGGCTTTGCAGGGTTTGAGAGATGCTTTTCTGAAAGAAGGATAGAACAGCTTTGTTCCTTTGGGGTACAGCCTAAACTTATTTGTGTAGTTTTTTTACTTATTGTCAGTAAAACAGAGGTGTCCAAGCAATGTACAGGTCAGAACAAAATTCTCTGTTTTCAGAATTATTTGTAATCAGAAATTGCTTAAGTAGGAAATTTTCTTCCTTCCCAAAGTGCTGATCTTTTGTTAAAGAAATGTTGGCAGGTATCTCTTCTAGAAACTGAAATTCAGGTGTTAAGGAAAATAACTTGATTTGCATCTTTTGAAACATACCATGATAATATAAACTGACAATGTGATTGTTGATAATTCAGAAGTTGAGGGAGGTGATTCCGCCCCTCTACTCTGCTCTCATGAGACTCCACTGTGTCCAGTTCTGGAGTCCCCAGCATAAGAAGGGCATGGAGCTGTTGGAGTGAGTCCAGAGAAGGGTCACAAAAATGATCTGGGGACTGGAGCACCTCTCCTATAACAACAGACAGAGAGTTGGGGTTGTTCAGCCTGGAGAAGAGAAGACTCTGGGGAGACCTTAGAGCACCTTCCAGTACCTGAAGGGGGCCTACAGGAAAGCTGGAGAGGGACTTTTTGTGAGGGCATGGAGTGATAGAACAAGGGGGAATGGGTTCAAACTAAAGGAAGGCAGGTTTAGATGTACTCTAGATGACCCTGCTCTGGCAGGGGGGGTGGACTAGATGATCTTTCGAGGTCCCTTCCAACCCCTTAGATTCTGTGATTCTGTGATTGGATATTAGGAAGAAGTTCTTTACTGTGCAGGTGATAAGATACTGGAGCAGGTTACTCAGAGAGATTGTGGATGCCACCTCCCTGGAAGTGCTCAAGGCCGGGTTGGATGGGGCTTGGAACAGCCTGGTCTAGTGGTTGGTGTCCCTGCCCATGGCAGAGGGGTGGAATTAAATGATCTTTAAGGTCCCTTCCAACCCAAACCGTTCTATGGCTCTATGATTCTGTTTGCTACTTACCTGGTCTGGATTTGTAACAGGGCTATGAGAATATGTAAAGAAGAGTTTTCAAGCTCTAAGCAGGGTAAGCAATGTTATTGTAAGAACTATAATAGTAGCTATCATAAGAGGGTTATATTGTAAGAATTGTAACAGCACTGTTAGCTGTCACTGTTCCTCACATGCCGAGTCCATCCTTGGTCGCAGCTACAGCAGCAGGGCCAGCTATGCAGGAGGCTGTGAGAATGAGATCAGCTGCTTGGACATCACCTTTCTTGAAAAGCTGGTGTGCATTGCCAATGGGGGAAGACGTAATAAAAGTGTGTAAGAGGGCCATAGCTGTCCTTTATTGAGACAGTTTTACTGCCTGATTTTTCTGTTCCAAAAGCCTGTTCCTGCCATAATGATCACACATTGTTCCAAGAACTGCTAATGCTATACATTGGCATAAGTTGAGTAAAAGAGTAGTAATATTAGTATACAAATACTTTTTATAGTGCATTTTCAAAACTGTCTTTTAAACTTTTATATCCTTAGGAAGACATCATGTTATAAAGTATGTATGTATTCAGTGAATTCTAAGATTTTGGGAGTTTAATTCATTATTTTTGTCATGTGGGAACATACAAGAGTGTGTGAACTTTGTTATGCAAAGAATGCAGTTGCAGTACACATCGGCATAAGCATACTGAAGTGGAACTAGGTAGCATGGTTAATAGCAGTAGTAAAGGTGTTGCTGATCAAGCTTCAGGATGGTGGCTTGGGATGCTTGATTTTGCCTAGGTTGTATGGGATGTGTCTAGTTGATTTTGTTATTACCCATGCTAGCTAAATGAATGCTTAGCCCTGTATTTGTTTTACGATTATAGCTTAGGATATAGAAACTTGTTTATAGTCCTAGAAAGGCAAAACTCAAACATGCAATAAAGCAAAAGAAGAAAATTGAATCCTACAAAGAATAAAGATACACAGAAGCAATTCTGCAAGTTAGTTATAAGGAGTAATACCTGTCATTACAGACCAACAAAATCTTATTTTAGCTTTTTTTCCACCTGTTCATTTGGCATTTACTCGGGTTTCACTTTCAATTACTACACTGGCAGTATTTGGGCTCAGTGTTCCAAGGTGCTTTTCACTTCATATTCTCAGATGAGACAATTGCAAGGTTTTTTTTTCATTGCTTTTCAACTTCTCTTAATGGAGGAAAACTCACAAACAAACAAAAGCCTTAAAAAAATATTTTTAACAGGCTGATGTGATGAATACACAGTGGTATGAAAATGTTTACAAAAATCTGCATATTATAAAATGAGCAATTTTGAGCTTCTGTTCAGTCAAAAGCTATTTTGCATTGTGATCATACTTAGAGGGACAGAATAAAAAAATACTGAATGAGCTGTTTACCAGAAGGCTTGGGCAATGATCTTGCAAACACTTACAGGCATGTTTAGATTTGGGGAAGTGAATGATCCAATTGATTTCAGTGCCATGAAACTGTACCTTCAGAGCGTGATATAAGGTCTTTTGAAGTCAATATAAGGGAAAATAAGGCCAAGAAGGGGCAGTACAATTTTTGGAGAAGTCACAGAATGAAGCCTTTAACTTTGCCCATTTTTTTTCCTAACAGATGAAAATAAATTATGAATTTGATGGATTTTCTTACAAGCAACTACTGACAAGCCCTGCGTTTAGATCTGGCCTACAGTCAACAACATTGTCCCTATTTCCTTTAGATCTGGTAAGAGACTTGTTTCTTAATATGTGGAATCTAATAGTTAATATTTTTTTACCTGTAACTCCTATTTATACATATACCTATGTGTACCATATTTAATTTTAAAATATACATTACCTAAACATGTATACTGTTCTGTAGATAGTAGGTGTATTTTACCAGCAGCATTACACTATCTGGCCTTTGCTGATTCTCGAGAGAATTTTGTAATATTCACAGATGTCAGTTTTTTTAGGCTATCTGGTATTCTACAGTATCTGATCATCATTTCACACATACTTTAAAACAACAGTTTTAATTTTTGCTCTTCAAATAAACAGCAGCTGTATTTTTAGTTGACATGAGCCATTATCTCCTAAATTGTGGGGGCATACAATTAGATTGCAAGGTGATTTTAAATTGTACCCTCTCTAAAGAAATACCTTTGATTTCACACTTTTGATATGTTATAATCATATAAGACATCTGACACCAGGGCAAGTTTTAATTTTAAAATGTAAATCTACAAAGTTTAGTGTGAAATACTCCTGCTATTTTTTTATTCCAAAGAAAGCTGTCTTATAGAGCAAAGTAAAATGAAACGTGAATTACCTCCTTTTCTAATATAACACATAATTCATATTTGAGACAGATTGCTGAACAACATAATTGAATTGGAGAACTCTGAAGGATTCATAAAAGAAATTCATGAGAACTTCCACAGTTGCATTAGATATATAACATTTTCATAAACCTACACACTCAAGATCCTGCACTGCTTGAAATTAAGAATACCTTTCTCCTAAACTGGTTCTTTCATAGCTGATAGTTCAGAAGTAAAAATATGTTACATCTTCAGGAGCTGACTTTTCAAATGTCCTAAAGTGGTTGGTTTACTAATACAATCTAGTACAATCCTTCCTATTATTCAGCCAAATAATAAGTTTACAGGAATAAGGACTAGACACAGAGGGAGTAAGCTGAACCTGAAAGCTGTGAAGCTAGAAAGCCCTCATCTTGGCTCTGAGTACAACAGTTGGTGAAACTCTGATTCTTTGACAGAAATCCCAGAATGCTTTAATTTCACTAGGACCAGGAGATTTTCATTATCTCTGTGATTGAGTTCATAATTTTACAGACCATTTCAATTCTTTCATCTTTATTATACAGT
Source organism: Aegotheles bennettii (assembly GCA_013398125.1). Classification (NCBI taxonomy): domain Eukaryota; kingdom Metazoa; phylum Chordata; class Aves; order Caprimulgiformes; family Aegothelidae; genus Aegotheles; species Aegotheles bennettii. Next base: position 153,955 of record VZRW01001551.1, read on the forward strand.
ATTTGTATAACAGATAATATAAGTACTAAAAGGGGTCCTGTCCCCTTAACTGAGACTAAAGTTTATATTGAATATAGGTTAGGATTGCAAGCATGTTTCCACATCAAAAAACCTCAGGATACAGACATGTTGGGGATATTGTGTATGGATCTATGGCTTTATGAAAATCTAGTATTTGTAAGAATTGTTTGTCTACTTTATTGATTTAAAACAGGGGGAAATGTAGTTTGCCCATCAAAAGAAGGATCCAGCTAGCCTATTATCCTCTGTGAGAAGCCCATAGTGCACTGCTTTTTAAAACAGCTGGTTTAAAGAACATTATCAAATTCTAGAAAACAAATAGTTTAAGAGAAATCTTCTACATGCACACAGTTTCATATAATACAATTATGTTCCATATATTAGTATTCTATAAACTTATGCAGCTTTTTATAAACAGCCTTAGCATCTAGAACCAAAATCTAAACACTCTGCTCAGCATTCTGTCTGCCACAATTAAGCCATTACAAGTTGAACTTCTGCGTTTACTGTTACATTTTCAGTTCAAAGGTTGTTATTTCTTTGGTAATTGAGTTTTACTGGTTTTACATAATTTGCATTGATTACAGTAATTAATGGTAATATTACTCTGCTAAGCATATATTCTCTGCTGTGTATTGAGAAGCTGAGCTAGTGACAATTCATTGCGAGTATTGGAGAGGCCAGATAATATAATGTAATATGAATAGCTTATAAAAACTGCTCTTAAGTTTGACAGTGATAAATTTTGATGGGGACAAATAATTAGAGCTATTATTGCAGCAGAAAAGCCTTTACAATTCTATTTGTTTCTGCCTTCCATGTTGAAAAATAATTGAGTTTTTTCATGAAACAGAATACTTTGGCTGCCCAAGATCTATATTGAGTACTGATAGATAGGGCTAGAATTGGAGAGATACAACATATTTTCCATATATTTTTTCTACACAATGTGTTCACAGAGACTTAAGAAAGTAGTAGGCAATAGAGATATAAGTATGGATTAGCCAACATCTTGTTGGATCAGCATGTATCAATAAAGGCGGTGTATGTGTATTGATATGTTTTCATCCTTGTTTATGTGTACAAAGCCTACCATACCTAAGTATTTCCAAATTAATAAACCCTCTGACAGCGCAGTCTTACCAAAATGCTGTTTTATGCAGTCAGATGGAAGTTATTAAAATCCAGCAAACTTTTTGAGCATATCCACAGAGCAAAGTTGCCAGTTCAGTAGTCAGATTCACACCCAAATATGTACTTACTTTTCCTTTTGCTGTCTAAGCCATCTTCTAATCCTTACCATTTGCAATTTCATACCATGTAAAGAGAGAAACTGATTGGAACGTTTGGGTGTTGATGGTTTCTGTTAGGATCCTGAGAGGGAAGAGAAATGTTGAAAAAAAATGAAAATTGAACATAAGAAGCTAATGAAGAAAAACCAAAGGAGTGGCTGAGGAGCTAGGAAAAGAGTACAGGATCTGTGCAGCTGGTCCGAGCGACTAATAGCAATTAGAGTAAAGGTGACAGGTAGTGAGGTAAATCAGAGGCTTGTAGACAAAAAGTCAAGGTTTTAAGCAGGAAATGAAAGTTAAAGTCACCTATACAAGTCCAGAGCCTTGTTTTCTTTTTTAAATCAGTTAAGATTTTTTGACTGTGTTTTTAGGGAGCAGAATATACTGCCCATAGAACCAGAGACGGTGTGAAATGTCATTAATTCAGGCAGACTTTTGTTAAGTCTTCTCCACAGCTTCTCTAAAATTTTCTAAGCTGCTACATAATAGACTGTGCCAGGGGAATTTGGTCTATTGATTCTATTTTTCTGTTACTGTTCTGTTATTCTGTTATAGAACTATAATAGTATCTTGTTAACTGTGTTTCATTTTCTTGATTTTCCTATGCCTTCCTTCTGCTTCTTTAAATACTTAAAACAGACACACTACCTTAGACATATTTTACGTGATTGTTTTATTCCATTTAGGAGAAAAACTATTGTGTGTAAAAATTTTGTGAAGCTGGGTCTGGCAGCTAGAGCCAAGCATGATGGGAGCAGGTGCTCAACAAGCTTTTCCCTACAGCTCTGCCAACAGAGCTCGCTTCAGTCCAGCCAAACTCTTGTCATCTCATTAGTGGCTCTCCTGGGCAGCCTGACAATTGAGCCAGCCATCTTTTATGTTGATAAAGAGCAAACTGGACTGTATTGGAATTATTTAACCAATTTCACTTCTGAAACACATTCACCTGGACTTTTAAAGGGTACTGTCATGGCCCTGAGGGCAGCAGTAGGCCTTAAATGCCCTGACCAGCCTTATCTGGTTCTCCCCTTCCATACCCCCTGCCCATCATCTAGGGTATCCATTTCAGCCCAGGTCTGGGGTCCTGGTGAGGGCAGAAATTAAACCCTAATCCCCCTGTTTCCCACCTGTTCAATTTGTAAAGTGGATTCTTATGAGAAAACAGGCAATTAAAAGTTGTTAGTGTTGATTTTATAGATGATAATGAGAACTCATACAATATCTGATTAGTTCAGTTATCTGTATTCATATCTGCTGAGACAACAGGCATTGTAGTGTAAGAAGGAAGACATCTCTATCCTACTTGGTCATATGTTTCAGTGCCTTTAATGTAAAATAAACTCACCTGGTCTTTTCCCCCTCAAACTCTTGAGAAATCTAAAAAGAGCAACTATTAGATGAAAAATATTTTAAGTCTTTACTGTTAAGATAAGCTTGCCTCTGGCTGTGGAAGGACACAGGACAATGCTCTAACTGATAGACATTTTAACCCTCTTCCTCTCTTTCTTCAGCAGTACTTGCTTCCTGCAGCACGCTTCCCTTAAACTTGGTATATTTTGTGCTTGGCTATTAATTATACCTTCAAGTAATTAAAAGCCTTGGAATCTAAATATGTGTTTTTTTCTCTGCCTTAAGAAAGCTCCTGTGCTCAAGCAGAGAATCAAGTACTAGGGCAGTACTTCACAGCTAATAGTTTTGGATTGCTACATATATCTACATAGTCTCACCTTTTGATGTGAATATGTTTAGTCCTTGTAACAAAAAGAAAATGGCAAAATAAAACTAATCTCCATGTTTACATGGCCTTCCTGTATTCCTTCTCTCAACATCACTGGGGAAACTGGTGCTTGATAAACTGAATTCACTTTTGTTTTCTGTAAGCTTGTACAGTATTTCTTTAATAAAACAGAGCCCTAAAACTGAAATGGTACCAATTTCACACCTGCTACCCCAGACCTTAACTAGCACAGGAACATTGTTTCCAATCTCAAGTGTTCAGATGTGCACTGTGCAGAGTCTCTAGCAGGTGTTCATCACAGGAGGTGCCTTAATGGTATTTCTTAACTAGGTTCTTTTAAACTATTGTATTTTGAAATCTCTTACTATTATTAATTTTGTTTCTGATGGTACAGTCTACTGTCAGAACCAGTGCCAAAATGGATGTAAATGTACTCAATTCTTTTTGTCTAATTTCTTCTTGAAGATACCATTTTTAATCAGAGCTGTGCTTTGTAAACCTTAGCTATCGTCAGTTTCTTTCCCCAGAGGTCTCATCTAAGGTTCACCAAACTCAAAAGGAACTGTTTCACTGAATTGTAAAGGCTTTGTATCAGCTTTTAAATGCTACTTCCAATGTGGAAAAACAAATAAACATCAGTAACTTTTCCTTTTCTTTCCTTTTTTTTTAAAAAAACCCCAACAAACCAAAAACACAAATCAAACCAAACAGCCTTGCAGTTGCTTTGAATGTGCATTCACTGAGGCCCTACAGTGACTTGTTGAATTTAGTTGTATGTTGAGTAATTGAAGACAAGTATTTCTGTCAGGTCAGAAGATAACCTTCAGTGAATCTTTGCTGTTCTGTGTTGAGCTGCTGAAAGTTACATACAGTAATTTTGGTATTTTTGTAGAATTTTACTGTAGCATAAATAAAAAACCTATTTTTCAGTAGGAGGTTTTTTGGTTTTGGTTTTGGGTTTTTTTGGTGGTTTTTTTTTGTTTGTTTGTTTGTTTTGTTTTTTTTTGTTTTTTAATAACACAACCCTTGGACCTGCTTATAGATCCTGAGGGGATTGTGTAAAAAAACACAAACAAAACAGCACTTGTAACAGCTTAAAAATGACTACACTATAGTACAGTTTCTGTTGCAGCATAGTGAATCTGCAGTTGTCTTTGTGCCACAAGTGGTTAACTTGGAGCAGCTGACACAGAATCACAGAATCACAGAATCTAAGGGGTTGGAAGGGACCTCGAAAGATCATCTAGTCCACCCCCCCTGCCAGAGCAGGGTCATCTAGAGTACATCACACAGGAACGCATCCAGGCGGGTTTTGAATGTCTCCAGTGAAGGAGACTCCACAACCTCCTTGGGCAGCCTGTTCCAGTGCTCTGTCACTCTCACAGTGAAAAAGTTTTTCCTGATATTTACATGGAACCTCCTATGCTCCAGTTTAAAACCATTGCCCCTTGTCCTATCATTAGTCATTACTGACAAAAGCTTGGCTCCATCATCCTGACACTCACCCTTTACATATTTGTAAACATGGATGAGGTCACCCCTCAGCCTCCTTTTCTCCAAGCTAAAGAGACCCAGCTCCCTCAGCCTTTCCTCATAAGGGAGATGTTCCATTCCCTTAATCATCTTAGTGGCTCTGCGCTGGACTCTCTCAAGCAGTTCCATGTCCTTTTTGAATTGTGGGGCCCAGAACTGGACACAATACTGCAGATGTGGCCTCACCAAGGCAGAATAGAGGGGGAGGAGTACCTCTCTTGACCTACTAACCACCCCCTTTCTACACACTGAAACCATGCTTTTGTAGAGAAAGCCCTATATGTAAAAGTGTGATAAGATATAGTGCATTTGCAAATACTATTATTCCAACTTTATGACAGAAAAATCCCATTCATAACACTTTTGTGTGATCCCAACAACTAGGATGTAGCTGGATTGGGCAGTCTGTCTTTGTACGCTTTTTATCCAAACCATTTTTTCAGGTCGAGTTCCATTATGTGTGAATGCAATGCCCTACGTATTTAAGATGATTCTACAGCAAGAGTATAATCACTAGTTCAGTTAGAAGCCTGCTGCCACTTAATTGCCTACTTACAAAGTTAGGGTTAGTATCGTGTGCTGCTACTTACCTGACACCTGCATCTCTTGCTGGAAGAAAATGGAAAAATAAATTTGAAGCATCTAGAGAGACTGTTGAAGTCATAGTAACAAAGAATGTGCCTTTAAAGATCCCTGCTGAGTTCACTGGCATGCTTGAAAAGAAAGAATACTGCATGCATTTACAGCATTATTTGATCTGCATTTCAAGGGCAGAACTACCTATCATCTGTTATTTACACTGAGATCAAATGTTCATGGTGGCTGGTAACAGTAGTAGGCAGAGACTACTTTTCTTTTTCCTTTTCTTTTTCCTTTTCTTTTTCCTTTTCTTTTTCCTTTTCTTTTCCCTTTTCTTTTTCCTCTTCTTTTTCCTCTTCTTTTCCCTCTTCTTTTCCCTCTTCTTTTCCCTCTTCTTTTCCCTCTCTCCTCTCTCTCCTCTCTCTCCTCTCTCTCCTCTCTCTCCTCTCTCTTTTTTAACTGTTGAGGTTTGGAGAACAAAAGGCAGTAGGGAGAGAATGAAGATAATGATGACCATTATATCAACTGTTTAACATGGATTGAAACCTAAAGCTGCTTTGTTTAACTAAAATAAAATTATTTTGCCAGTCTGATGCCGGGGGAGACAGGGGAGGATCTTGAAAGTGCCAATGGCTGCCTACAGATACCCTGCTGTTAGTCCTTCTGCAAAATGTAATAAGCACACTATTAGTACTTGCAAGTGGAATAATTAAAAAATATTAAACATTCCCCCTATCAAGTGAGATCTTGCTCTGCTTCGTTCTCTTTTTTTGAGCTCCTTCACAGTGCTAGAGGAGTCTATTCTATACCAAGTAGTAAACTTTAAATTGGAAGTCAGCTTATTGAGTAATTGTTAACAGATTGTTATTAGAATTCATTGATTTGAGGATTCCAGGTCTATTTCAGACTGGATTTTCATCTGAATTGGAAACGGAATGCCTAGTTCATATAAGCTGATACAAACATTTGTACCTTAATGCCATTTATGCATGGCAAATGTTGACCAGCCTTCTGTCTCTTTATTTGCTCTGTTATTCTGTGTAGCAGATCTGCAAAGCATTGGCAGAAGAGGCCAGAGAATAATTGACTGGTTTCTAGCCTGCCATCAAGGTTTGGGTTTTGCTGTTGTGAGAGGTTACTGAACCTGGATTTTTTTTTTTTTATTTTTTTATTTATTTTTTTTTTAAAGAAATTGATTTCCATTAGGAAAGCTAACAACCAAAATCATTACTAAAGATAAACCTTTTCTCTGTTAAGATAAGCTGATTGCCTCTGAGGTTTAGGAAGCAAATCCTCCTGTTTTAACATTGAATTGTTGAAAGCGCAGTACTGATTTTCTCATATGGGACTTGTCCCTGATCATGGCTGGTGGTGCTTCCTGGATGATGTCCATGTAGATGTGAATCAAATGCTTTTGCTTGCTGCTTTATGTGGTGGCATCTTCAGGTTTGGAGTTGCATGTGTTCCTGGTTCTCTATGTTTCCCTTTCATCCATACAGAAATAAATAATCAGTATTTTGGAGTCTGCTTGATGAAATCCAGTACACACTACGTTCTGGAAAGAAACTGTAGGATATATAGAACACTTACAGTGTGTCTGTTCAGCTATTTGATTTGAAGTCAGAATTTTAGGGGTCAGTAAGAGAGAAACAGAAATGCTTTGTAGAGATAGTCCTGCATCTTATGATACTTCATGCGCAGGCCAGATTTGAAGTTGATTGAATGTGCAATAGAGAGCAAGAAGAAAGTCTGACCTAATTACAGAAGAACAAAGAAGAAATAAAAAAAAGTTTCGTGTCAGTTTCTAGCTCTAGTTCTTACATTTAAGGGTGTCACTTGCCTGAAGCTAGAATCTAGAATGATACTGCCAGTAAGACATAGGTGGTTAGTTGTAACTTTGAACATTAGACAATCAGAAAATATTATGACTAAGCCCAATAGTGTAAATTACTTCTTCCAGAGTAGGTCCATGAATCTTGGCAAATCAGAAATGGAAAAATCAAAAGAAGTAAGCAAAGCAGCTATGTTGCTTGTCCAAGATTCAAAAAATCCCTTGATATTCTTGTCAAATGCCCCATCATTTGTTACTTTTGTTTTATCCTGAGCTCATCTGCCTTTCACATTCTTCAGTCTAATATTCTTTTTAGTATAATATTATTTTGGTATAATATTATTTTTAGCATTATTTTAATGTTGTGAGGCAGGTCAAGAATTTCTATGTGTGAATAACTTCAGACATGTAGGAAAAATGCTTTTCATATTATAAAAAGTTGTAAGAGGATATGCTGCAGGTGGAACAGACTACTGATTTCTTTAAAGTCTTTCACCGAAATGAACATCTGAAAAATTTGCATAGTCAATGTTTACTCAGATCCATTAGCACTGATGCTTAGTTCACATAGGAAGCAAACCCTTTTTAGCTAAAGCAAATTACTAGCAAACTTTGTCACTATTGACTGTATCTTTTAAGTTGAAACTGTGCCAAATTTTATGTGTAAGGTAGCAGCAGACTGCAGAAAATAAAGAAAATCAGAAGATAAAGGCTATGCAGAATCACTAGCCTCAATACTGTGAAAGTTGATTCCAGCAAGTCGCCTTTATCATTTATGTTGTGCTTATAACAATAAGTGCTTTTTTATAAAGAAAGGGGTGGAAAGTAGTTTTAGGTAGTTTTTCAGTTGCCAAACTGACCAATTAACAGATGAATGACAACTTTAAATGCCAGTAACTTAGAACTTCTTGGATACTTCATAACAAGCAACATTCATAAAGTATTACTCCCATTTTCACTTTACAAATCTTACATATGTAAGCTTTCTCAGTTTCCTCTGAAGTACTCACATTTCTTTAAAGATTGATTTTTAACCAGTATTTTTTCCTCTTTATTTGTAAACTGCTTGCTACAACAAACAACTAGTCATGTTCATTGCTGGTATCATGGGATATTGATTTTGCTTCTGGAGTGTTTTACTCAGTTTTGGGTTTTTTTCAATAATAGAAAAATGATCAATCTGTGATAACATTTCTTAGAAGTTCTCTCCTTGAATGATTGAAAATAACAACAAAAAATCAGTAGCGTTTTGGATATACAGTGTTACTTTCAATATCATTAACATCTATAATATCGAGAATATGAACAATATGAAATTATGTGTGTCTGCAAACACTGGCACAGTCTAAAAGTGTCTTCAGATCACCTTCTTAGCATCTGGTTTAATCAAAGTTAACTTGGAATAAATACCATGGGAAGATAAAAGCCATCATTACAGTTGACCTTTGTGTAATTTCATTTCATGATGACTTTTTACTCCTTCAGTTCTAACTATGCAATTAATAGATAAAGGGCAATCAATTTCCTGCCAATAACCCAGGGGTTAGAATTTGAGGCAGATTAGGTAATGAACAAAGTCCCAAAAGCAGACCCACAGTGGAAATGGAATTCAAGAGCTAATAAAAGACATTCATAAAAATATGCACAGGAACTAGAGGTGCTTTGGAAAAAGCAGCTGTCTCTCAAATAAAGTAACTAACATTGTTAGAAGACATAAATGATAATGTAAGCCCGTCTGCAGTCTGTTTTTGAAACATTCACATTTGTTCTAACTTCAGATGTTCCACATGTAGTTTTGGATTATAGTTTTTAAAATCACAATCAAATATGAAGAAACAAGCATTTTTGTAACAAATCACGGTTAATGTGGTTTTCTGTAAAACCAATTGTTAGATATTATCAAGGTCTGAGACTTGCAGCTACGAGACTTATGCATTTGATAATTTTGTTATTTAGCATCAGCAGAGATAAAGATAAATAAAGTTGCTTAGCTTGAGTCCTAGGAAATAATGACCTCAATTTTAAATTATACAATTTGGCAATGAAAGAATTGTGGAAAAAATATCGATATATTCACTACCTGGGGTGGTTTTCTTGTGTGGCATTTTTTTTTTTTTGTGGAGAGGAGGCTGTTTATTTTTCAGAATATTTTTTCTCTTGTGTGATTGCCAGGGTTTGCAGTGCAAAGAATAGCTGGTAGCAAATAAGGGTGTGCTACTTATTAAGTAAAAATAAAATGACAGAAGACAAGGTGTGTAGCAAAATGTGTTTATACAGACATGTTTTTCTATGTATATATGTACAAAATATACATACACATATGTGCATTTGTGTACATGTACATATATACATACAAGTATTAAAAACAGCTCAAATGGAGGGCACACAGATCTGAACACAATTTGTTTCTCAGATTATAATTCTTTAGATCTCTCTGTTCCACTGTATAATTGCATTATTTTTGCAACCCTTTCATTTTTAATCTCATTTGTTATTATTTTCATTTTGCTAACAATATTTTCATTTTATTTACTAGGAATATTATTGCTATAACAACAATCTCCACTGGTGTTTATGATGAAAATATGCAGTAGTCACGTGATTCCCATTCCCCTTTCAGTTATGTAGCTCTTAATTATTTTTTAAAAAATCTTTACACAGTAATAATTGCATAGAGGTCCATTACTTTGTGTAGCCACGTTGAAACACAGTTCTGGTATAGATTACAATTCATTATTTCTTTTTTTTCACTAAAAGCAAGGTAAAGAGTACATTTAATAGACAACTTCGGGTAAAGGTAAGAAACAAACAAACAAAAAATGTCCTAGGTAGTAAAAAGCAATCACCTTCTCTGGATGTTATAAATTTTTCTACTAGAAATGTTTTCCTTCTCAAGGAAAAATAACTGCACTGTATACTGATTTCTTTAATACAGAGTGTTTCAAAAAGAAGGGCCCATTTTTAAATCTGTATCTGTAAGAGGATGGTCTGACTCAGCAATAGCAGCAGTGACTTGAATGAAGAAATTGCATGTTTAATTTAAATTATCATCTGACCTTACAAAATTTTGAGATCCATGTCAGTGCTGACAGTCTGACAGCACTATAGCACTAGTGTTCGAGCAAAACCTACTTTGAGATTGGAGGGAAACTCAGATAGCACTGTCTATCACTTACTATAATATCAGTAGTAGAGAATCTTCTCAAAACCTAGGACACTTAAATTTTTTGTATTATCTGCCATTATTTGACAAGTCACAGTAGTTCTATGTATGTTATGTTAGAAGCACTCTTTTACCACTTTCAAATTCTCCTAACAAGATGTGTTGAATGGCATATTTTGGTATAATCAGTTACATCTTGAGTGTGTATGTGTATGTATTATAGTATTTAAAACGGACGTTGATTTGGGTGCCATCTACAATTATTGGAATTCAAGTTATTTTTATGGTTTTTTGCATTTCAATATGCTAGATACAAACCCCAGATACCTAACAATTGTAGAACAGTAAACATGAACAGCAAAGAATATGCTTTGTGAGCAAGGATTGCACAGCAAAAAACCAGCCACTATCCTAGGAGCCTAAAGTAGGAAAAAGTAAGGGTAAGCAAACTGAAAGTAATTTGGTCAGTGTCACACAGCTATTAAATACAAATGAAGTGAGCTGGGAAATTCTGTAGCTGTGTGTCATTCGCTGTCTAATACGCAACACTCGGTGATTAAATGTGACTTGAGCTTTTTTGGCCAAATCCTCAAAGACAAATTTTCTTAAATCCAGAAGAGCATTTTGGCACAATCCAGTGTGCCTTCTTAGCCCAGTGGTTAAAGGAACCCAAAGCAAGATATAACAAAGAGGAGAACTGAGGCTGTGTTCAGTATTGTACCCTAAATATGTATCTGTTCTGGAGTTGATCAGACCCAGATTTAACAAAGAACAATATTTCGGATCTTGATATTTTTATTTTCTTGGTTACTTTAAGATTGTACTTTTTTTCCAGTGTTCATTGGGATAAAACTAAATGGGTATGTTTGTTAATAACATCCCTACTTTATGAGTTAGAAAATAATTTTGGAAGTTCTGATGTTTTCAGTTCACAGACCAAAATATTTCCCAAATATTCTTGAATACCTGAGCACATTTTTTTATTAAGTATTTAGTTTTAGGAATCTGCTCAGTGGTTTAAAGTATGCTCTGAATGTTCTCCCCAGCAGAAATGTCAGTCAGTCAGAATCTTCTTTGGATCTTCTGAATAAAGTGGGTCATCACAGGTGATACCAGGATGTGATCTAATAGGTTGTGGTTGAAGCAGTAGCTACATTGTCTTAAAAGAGGCAGCTATCTCAGAAAGGGAGTTAACTCATTGCTCTTCGTGTAAGAACCTGATACACTTGATGCAAAAGGCTCATGTTTTAGTTTTAGGCAATGAGATCTGCTTAAAGGTCACTTAAAGCTCTTGTATAAAGATATTGCCTTATACTGTGGTGACACAGAGATAAAACAGCTGAATTGAAGACTTGATTTTGCTATATTATAGGAATCGTGTAAATAGTAATAAAGGAAATGTGTTGTGCTTTGTTTTTCTGGAATATGTCTTGGAGTTTTCACACAAAAATAATGAAGATGTCCCAGAAAAGGCTATTTCATATTGCAAATTAGTTTAGTAAAACAAGATCTTCTCAAGCACAAATAAAGTTAAATAAAATGAAATCTGAATGTGATTTGATTAACACTTGTCAGATAGGGAAAGGAAAAATATTTTTTTTTCATCTGCAGGAAGTATTAAACATATGGACAATGAGACAATTCCACTAAATTAGCAGCCTGGTTAATTCATTAAGAAGTCATCTCTTGGGTAATTGCTGAAACTGAAAATGTTGACAGCCTATTATTGAAGTCTCCATAGGATGCTAATGTAGAGTTGAGGGATTTTTCTGTTAGGCTGAATGACTCCCTAGAGTCAGAGAAAAGAATGTTGGCCGCTACCCAGTAGTTCTCCAGGAAAGTGTTCTTTACTATTAAAATATAAGAATCTAAGGAAGAAAGTTAATTAATAAACAGCTATGTTGACATCAGCCTGAGATCTAAGTTTCTGAGCAATGGGATGTTAGAAATCTATAAAGCTTTGTCTTTGAAAATTTAAATTTGATTATGTGTCTACTGCCAGGAGTAATCACTTGTACTCTTAGTTTGGTTGGTTTTGTTTGTTTGTTTGTTTTTAATGTATCTATGAGATAACTACAAGATAATAAATCTTGGTATTGTGCAAAATGGTCCTCTCTGCAAAGGAAAGATCAGTAATGTGAAATCCAACTATACTCTTAACACAGCTAATTCACTATCTTGTTGCCTTCTGTATTAAGCAGCATCTAGCAGCCAAAGCCACTGTAGTAGATACAGTGCAGTTGAAAAAATACTACAGGGTTTTTTTATAGTTTGGTATTGATACCTATCATTGCTGCATGTTTCAGTTTTGTGTTCATCTGGTCTTTATATTGTTGCTATAAATCCTTTGGTTTGGAACTCTGACAGTGAACCACAATGTAGGAGCCAACTCCTGAATTAGAGTCCATTTGAATTTGGAATTGAAGTCCAAGTTATATTTCCAAATCCATAAATACAGTAGTTGTCAGAACAAAGTTTGAAAATTAATACATTTTTCTATAAATAATGCAGTTCTATCTGATAGTGTAATCTTCCCCATAGTATTGGTCATAGAGTTATAGACTGGTTTGGGTGGGAAACGACCTTAAAGTTCATCCAGTTCCAACCCCCCTGCCATGGGCAGAGACACCTCCCACCAGGCCAGGTTGCTCCAAGCCCCATCCAGCCTGGCCTTGAACATTGCCAGGGAGGGGCAGCCACAGCTTTTCTGGGCAACCTGGTCCAGTGTCTTACCACCCTCACAGTAAAGAATTTCCTCCTAATATCCAATCTAAATCTCCCCTCTCTCAGTTTGAATCTGTTTCCCCTTGTCCTATACATGCCCCCTGATCTTTAATGATCAAATGTTTTCACATTTCTCTTAACCATAGGTCTACTCAGAAAAAACAACAAAATAAACAGTTACAAACAGTATACAGTATGGCACTCTTCCCTCCCCTTTTTTTTAACACCTACCAGATGTCTTCAGTGTCTAGGAAGATGCTTTGTGGATTAAAAAAAAAATAAATCAATAAATTGGAATTTAAAAAGTATTATTAAATAACACCTAGCATTGCAGTTTAAATAGAAATTTCTTGTGTACCTGCATTACAGGATGATCAGGTTTGAGAGACTCTAAAAAACACATTAAGACTGCTAGGGTTTTTTTCTTCTGAAGTTACTCAGCCTGCTGGAAAGTAATCTCCTCAAGAGATCAATACTTCCCTCGATGTGCTGATTGAGTTAGCCTTCCAAATATAAACAGAAGGAAATAAAAAACACGAACAGCTTGCAAATCCAGCTAGGCCATAAATGAGTCAACATGTCCATTCAGATGCATTGACTTTCCATCTATTTACATTTATAGGTAAGTACAGATTACAACCAGGAAATTGCTAAACGGGTGACAGTGATTATGCACCACACCACCATACAGTAAGCTATTTTTGCATGCTGCTTCCTGAGACTTTGTTTTCAGTATTCTTGCAATGAAATGAATACAATTATAATTTAGATGGTGTTGACAAAACTAGCTTCTTACGCAGGAGAGTACTATTAGTAAATTATAGTTCAGTAAATTGAAATTCAGAGTATATACTTCATAAGATTGTATATCCTTATTTCTGTATATGAGCATGATCACGCAGGCCTTTTGCATCGTAATTGCTATTAGATCATGTTTTAAAACCTTATTCATGGAAAAAACTTAAGGATCTAACTAACACTGTGGGAATTGTTTCACAATTCAATGATAATGTTTTGAGAAAAACTGTGGCTTGTCAAGGTCACATGGTTCTTTCCTATTCAATGAGTACACATAGCAATGCCTTACTCTTACAACACCAGACCGAGAACACGACATCCCATCTCGTCACAGTTGGTACCCTCTATACTTGTCACATTGGGTCCAAAATCTTAGCATCAGTCCTAATGCCCGATGTGGGAACTGAGTCTTGTGTCACATAACCTAAAGCAGGATGTGTTCCCATCTTTTTTAATGGAAGCTGGCTGTCCTAGCTGAATGGATAGTGATTAAATATTACATTCCATGAACTGACCAGTGAAGTGATGGCTTAATGGTTTAATTCAAATGGTGAATTATTTAATTCCTTGGAAAACGAGTAATGAATTGACTGTCTATATATGCTCAATTACCATCCAAAATTAATAATATGATCGTGTTAGTGATTTCCTCACCTCCTTGCTATTTGCATTTAGCAAAGTAGTGAAATCCAAGTTGGAATTTGAAATGAACAGCATCTACCCAAGTTGCATGTGCCCTGCCAGACACTGCTGTACTGAGTCTACTCTGATGTGAAGGAGAGGAAAGAAAACATAGTGGGAAGAGGCACACATCTGAACCGAGTGATGTACATGAATAATGCAATGATTTCCTAGTAAAATAACAACAAAAGTAATATTACAATCTAGTAATATTTCTAATATGCTTCTAACAAAATACTAATCTTATATTTTGCCTTACAGCTCGTTATATTCTAACCCTATGTGAAATTCACCATAGAAGTAACATTCATGAATTGCACCTAGGTGTTTTGAACTTGTTTTCAGACTGTTGCTTTTTGTTTCAGGATTTAGTGGCTTAAGTAGAGATACAATTTCTTCTAAATAGTACAGTATCTTAATTGTTATGGGGAAGAAACATAAAGAATTAACAAGTGTGATACAACATTAAGAAGATCAAATCTTTCCTGGATATAAATTTTACTGAAGTATGCTGAGCTTGACAAAGTAAATAGAGGGGAAAAAGTACCGCTTCTTCCTTGAAAGACAAATATGATTTTAACTGTATGCCTTGTGTTAGAAATCTTGAACCTGTATCATACTTTTACTGAAAACACTTTTACAATAACTTTATACATGTTACTGACTTTGCTTTGAGTAGAAACACTACAGTTATCCATAAACTACTATCAGACAGTCCATCTGCTGCATGAATATAAAAATCTTCAAATGAGAAAAGCGTCACAGCTTTTAAATGGGAGGCAATGCAATGCTTGCTTAACTGCACTCTGTGGATTATCCATTACAGAATGTCCTGTAGTGGAAGACTCTCAATCAGCACTTAAATGGGGACATTAATTAGCTCAGAATAGCTACTCATTTATGGTTGATTATTTTTCCAAACATTTTATCTCTAGATAAATTATTCATGAATTATTGTGGTCATCCTTTCTTTGGTTCTAAGGAATGACTAATATCTGACAGGTGACCGATTTTATGAATTTCCTTCATTGATCATTGTGTAGTGTTTTGTATTCCATCAGCTCATTTCACCTTTTCTTGAAGGAGATGCCGACATATCATAGCAAGTCATTGTAAATAATCGTTACACAGTAAATGCTTTACACTTGACAGTGTCAACTTGAATGCTTCACCAGATCACTGTAATCTCATCATGAAATGTGAAAGAAAAGAGATACATTTCATATGAAGTACACCTTAGATAATGTATTTTTTTTTATTTCTACAATTATGCCCAAAGATCTCTTCTAAAGGGACATTTTCACCCTCCCACTTAAGAGGGGAAAAAAGTGTTGCAGTTATATATTTATATCTGTGTGGATGAGGTATATAATTTCCTGCACTGGTCCACTGGCCAAAAGCAAAATAAATTTTTTGTAATGCAGATACGAATTTTGAATACAGCATACCCTAGTGTCATGGTAACACAGGGAAAGAGTATAAGCAGGTCCTGCTTTTAAAAAGTAACTATTTTGTACACTAGTTAGTGAGCATGCGTTCGTTACACGGAATTTTACATTCCCTCTTTTAACTAAGGAAAAAAAAAACCCCAAAACAACAAAACCCCACAAAATTTCTTAGAGATGGGTTTGCTCTAAGCAGCTATATGTGGAGTATGCTCAGGTTAGCTACCTGTCCATTATCTTTTGGATCATATCTTGCATTCTAAATGGGCCATAAACACTTGATTTGTGTTTTTTCTTGAGTCTAGAAGCCCACTCTGAACATTACTAAGAACTGATAGTTCTTTTTATGTGTACTAATACAAATGAGTTTCCCATATTAGTGTGAAGAAAACACATAAATTTTCTTTCTATTGTTCTTTATAAATATGCTTATAAATTAATATAGATGGTGGTAGATACAAATTAATATAACAAAAGAACCTGCAGGAAAAAAAAACATTGTCTAAATGCTAAACAGTGAGTAAAGATTTCTTGCCCAGATGTTGTACTTTGATCCTACAATTACTAACAGCTCTTTTTCCCAAACTTCCTACGTTAATTAGTGTACTGGTATTAAATAGTATTCCTAGGTATCTAGTAGATTACAATCAAGAACACATGTCCATTGGTCAGAAAGATTTAAGACCATATCTTGGTTTTATATATCTTTTCATTGGAGAACAGGAAGAGTTCAAGTCTGCATGTGAAATTGGTCACTTCAGCTTGTGTTATTTCTTTAAAGTTACCTAAGGAAAGTGAAGCATGACCCTTTTCTAGTTTTAATGCAGTGTTCATAACTGTAATGGTAAAATTTGCTTAAATGTAAAGGTATGGTGTGGATCCATCACAGTGTCATTCCACATATACTTACAACTAGGGACCAAAAGTTCAGCCCCCAGGGAGGAAGAACTCTGTGGTTTGAGATGATCAGAGCATAGTGATCTCTTAGTTAAGTGATGGCCTAAGAGAATATGAGAAGGAAATTAGTGAAATTAGGAAAAGATTGGGTATGGGAATATTGGATAGGCAAAGTCTGAAAAAGGATTGGGTAGGTGGCTGATGAGTTTCCACGATTGGGTGTCAGTGGAGATTACAGACTGAATGCACACTTGTAAAAGCTGTACTTGTTTTTGTTATGTGAACCTGCTCTTAATGTTTCTGATTTGGGAGAAAGAGGGCATACCTAACTTCTTTATAGCAACAGGAATGAAATGCAGTTTTGGGGAATGAAGGAATGGCTTGACTCCCAAAGGAAAAAGGTACTGGGCTATAGAGAAGAAATGACACTTACATTATAGCAGCATATATTTTTTTATTGTGTTATTAATAAATTTTTCTTTTACTAGGGATAAGTAAGTTGCTAAATGACACTGAACAAATATGTTGCCCTGCTAGAACACTGTAGATACACTTCAGTGAAAAGTCAATTCATAAACATCTAATATGTTTAGCCTAATATCAGCCTAATATCAGAAAGATGCATAGCATTTTCATGTAGGTCAAGAAACCAAATGAAATTTGAAATCACATCCCACTGGATCCAAACTTGTGTTTTTGTAGTTTACAGGACAGGTGCACTTCTTGAAAAAAAAACAAGCAAATAGTCACTTGGAACAGTCATACGTTTAGGTCACTGGCCAAGAGGATGTTCTACACTCAGTTCTAGAAGCAGATTGCATGTTGTTTTGTGGATAATATTGCTGCCAGAAACACCAACCCTTTATGCTACATTGCCAAAAATCACTAATTGACTATAAGTATCATATTCTTCCTGGAATGTAGTGCTAACTTCTGCTACTTGCACCTCAGGGAGGTTTGTCAAAAAGTTTTCTTGACATGACCACCTGCTGATAGTCTATTTAGAACCCTGGAAGTGTCACCTACTTTCAGTCTAGTCCAGCTTTGATGAGGATAAACAGAATACATGGCAGGAACAGCAAGGCACTGTCAGACTCACATGAAAACTGCAGTATATTAGCTTTTGCATGAAAATCTTGATGTAATTTTTATTCAAACAATGGATTTGTTTCCCCCTGGAAGTTATATATCCAGAATGTCTTTCATGGACCTTTGCACAGAAGTTGAAGTCATATTATATGCTGCAAAAGCAACCAGCACATTTGCAATTAGTTCAAATAGAAAACGTTTTGAGATCCTGCTAAAATACAACTTTTTGTCCTTTGGGATTTAATTTGCTTAGAAACAAAACATTCTGTTGAAGATAAATAGCAAGAGGCATCGATTCTACTAACCAGAACAACACTTTCAAATTAATTGAAAAAGATTTCCTTAAAACCACTGTAACACTCCTACTGATTAAAAATATGTCCTGATTGGAAAGTTGGTGCTGAAGAATTATAGTTACAGCACACTGAAAACTTATTAAATTAACTTTTAATTAAGCTATTTTATATCAAACGAGTTTATATCAAAGACAAATGCAGCATTGCTTCAAAGAGTTCAAGCTGAACATGAAAATCATTAACATTTAAATAAGGATCTGCCATATGGTTTGGCAGAAACTAGAATACTCTCAGACATGGGGGCCTTCTGCTTGCAGCTTCAGAATTTGGAGTCCATTATAGTCTGGAAGGAAAAAAAGTTTAAATCTTCAAAGAACATAGACATTGTCAATTGGATATATTTTGGTTTAATTCACTGGGTAATCCAGTTCTAAGTACTTTGAATCTTAAAAATAAAGGTACAGGTGAAGGGGTAGTTGGAGTTATTTATTGCTGACCATGTTGGTAAATAACCATGAAAGTATAAAATCTAAACATTTTAGGCACAGTTTCTTGATCTTGGTAAAACTGAGTATGAGAGAACCTGTAGAAATGATGAAGAGAAAAGTTGTCTTCTTTGAGAGCAGACTCTTGTTTGTGAGACAGTTCTGTGTATGCACTGCCTTTTGTACTTAGGACATTCTTAGGTAAAATTATCAATGCAAGAATGGTGTTCATACAGTTGAGGGCTGGGCATTGAACATTTTCCTGAATTCAAAGGATTTTAGTCTGTGATTAGAAGATACAAAGTGCTTAACTTTTCAAATAGGGCAATACAGACTATGCCTTAGAATCCCTTTAAATTCTTGTGAAACGTATGTTAACATGATGTGCTAGGACAATTTCTAAATGATGGAAAGTTCAATGTAAAGAGAAAGAAATAATCGTGTACCTTGAAAAACATCTAAATATGACTCGTGGACATTCAGCATGTGTACTAGATACTGAAAAGTGTTGCAAGTGCAGTACAAATGCCATAGGCAAACTAATTTCCTCTGATTTCTTGATTCAGATTTCAAGAGGCCTCATGCAAGTTAGCAAACATGGATTTCTCTGGTTTTGTTATTGGATGGTCATTTTCTCCCAGGAGATGCCAGGCTGGAATGAGGGTGGTTACCTGCCGTGGCTGAAGTTGTATGTCAGGGTTTTCATTCTGCTTCTACTTAAGAGCATGGTAGAATATAAATGCAGCGTGGCTCAGATAGCTAAACTGTCTTCCTACACAAGTAAGATATACATATATATATAAATGTCTGGCTGTGCTTTGCTTTTATCTAACAGATGGATTATGTAGTCATATTGACACGTACAGACACTCCCTCCCCCCACAGGGGTCATGCAAGTGGTATTTTCATCTTCCACAATATTGAAACACAAGTTGGTAAACAAACAAACAAAAACCTCCCTGTTTTTAAAACAGAAGGTACTTCCTAATAACTTAATGTGAATGCTTTTTCATAATATTTTAATGATATAATATTTTCATACTAATAGCAATAGGAAAAGCCGTTGTAAAGAATACATATAGAAGAGGAGAAGCTACTTGAAAGAATGTTAGAGACCAGACCTCTCCAGAGTTGCATGTAGGAATCTCAGGTGAGATTGCTACCGTGAATAAACCCAGTTCTTCATAAGGTAGACTAAAGGAAGAAATATTCAATCCTTGTTTTGTTTAGTCAAACATGATGTAGCTGCTCATAATAAATGTAATGCCATCCAATGAATATAGTTCACGGTCATTTTTATTTTTACCATCTGTCAGTTGTGTTGCTAGTTTTTCCAGGATTGAAAAGGTGGTTTAGCCATTCTCAAAACAAGTTGGGTTTCGAGTCTTGACCTTACCGTTATTTCACTTTCTTCTAACAAATTAGCTGAAGAGGGTAGAGCTGTATGTCAGTTCTTTGCATTTAAAGATTTTGCTAAATACAGCCATAGTCATGTAACTGTAAGCCTGTCTTCTCAAAATGGGGTATAATGCTGTTGATGATCATACATACTCAGCATCCAGTTCTTCAGAGAGTAACCTATCTTCACAAATGGACAGTTGAGGAGAAATGCTTTTATGTGAGTCTACTCACTGATGAGACTACTTTCTTCATGTTACATGACTGCAGTAGTTTTAATTTACATTTCATTTTAATTTTATTTCTTCTGGTTTGTTTTTATTTTTTGTAGGACTATTGACATAGCTCTGAGCCTCATTCTCTCTTCCACACTTTGCTTCATCTTTTAAATACTAGCTTAAACCCTTTCAAAGTCCAGATCAACAATCAGACTATGGAGTTATGAAGACAGTTAAATCCCTGTCAACAAAAACTTTTAAATCATTTTCTGGAGAATATTTTGGAGAATAGTCTACTGTATCTAATCTTACTAGGTTTTGTAAATTTTACAATTCTTTTCTCTAGTTTTCTGCATCTCTGAAATTACAAGGGTTAAAGTCCATTTTATTCCTGGAAGGTTTTGAAACAAGGATCCAAGGGACATTTTAATAATAAGGAAAAAAAATTAAATATTTTGAGGTTCTTAAACGTAATTTTACAGTAATTTTCCAAATGTATTTTACACTATAAATTTTTCCATGTAGATTAATTAGATTTATTTCACTAAATCTAAATAAAACCTTGAAAGCTGGCAGTAATATGTAATATATGTATTTACATATATAATTGAAGAACTCACCTGTATGTAACGAGTGTTACACTGAATGTGATTAAGTTCAGTTTTGTTTACAGAAATAAGCACATTATTAAAAAATGCACTGTTTTGCTTGCACTTACTGTGGGAGAATAATTTAAATCTCCATCATAAAGACAAACTTCAGTAATTACTGTATTATTACTTACAGTATCAGAGGAGTTATAGCAAAGAGTCAGCGTGTGAACTACAGGATTGACATTAATCCATCCCTCCCTCTTGCCCTATAAAAAAGGAAAAAAAAAATGTTTAGATGTTAACTTTAAATGACATAAAGAAAGAACTTTTGGAAGTTGAATTCCTTCACCTTTTTATTCTCCATATTGTTATTTATACATTATTGTTAGTCGTTCATCTTTTCTCAAGTATAATAAATAGACCAAAATGCTTGAGTCTTACAGTTTTTCCAAACCTTCAATGACATTTGCATTTGGACCTTTCCAATTTCTGTAACATTTCCTTCACTGTGGACATTGGACACTATTCCAATAGCAATTATATAATGTTAAATAAAGACACGAGGTAGCTGTTTTATCTCTTAAATTTGCAGCAAAAACTTACGCTTAGCACCTTCTGCTGCATTGTCATGTTGTGAACTTAGGCTCATGATTCCCAGGGCTCTCTTTGGTCTTACTTCTTCCCAGTAGTTTCCTATACCTAAAGACCACAAGCAGGTTTTTTTTATTATGTATAAAACTATATATTTAGCCATTAAAAAAGATTAATGTCTTTTGCTTGTGCCTGGTTTACCAAATAAGAAAGATTGCATTTCATCATGATTGTTCCACTAGATTAATCTCTGTCTCAATCTTTATGTATCTGCAAATATGATAATTACTTACTTCATTTCTTTCTAGTGAGAAAATCACTATTCAGAGTAGCATGGCTGTCATCAAGATCCAAACTTCAGGAAACATGTTAAATGACATCTAAGTAAGAGTAACCTAAAATTCTTTAGGGACCTTAAGGGACTCATGAGATCCTAAAGCAAATATTTTGCTTGAGATATTTTTTTGTCTCAGTTGGTTTGTTGTGTATGTTCAGATATCCTGCCAAGAGATTGGTGTTTACAGTATGACAATGTTAGTGCTAGAGGTGTCACTGAAAAAGTCGAAGATTTTGAAGCTACTCACTATTGCAAGTTTATTCCATAACTGAATCCACCTTGAATTTAAATGCTTGTATCTAGTGTGTTGGGGTTTTTTTCTGTACATAGTTCTTGCAAATGAAATTTGTAGCCACTGGCTGACAGAAGTTACGTATTCCTCTCTAGAAAGTAATCAAAAGCTGTCCAGACTTGGTGGAACACTTAAATAGCTTTGGGGCAAAAGACTAACAAATCATATGTGGACTTAATACACAACAGTATTAACTGATAAAACACAAGTTATAAAATATTTTGCAAATTCAAAGTTAGTGTCTCCTACATTAAATTACAATAAATATTAAACAGAATTGATTTATTTATTTTAATTACATTTTCACAATATTTAATTTCTCTTGAACTGATTTCATTCTATTTCCAACGTTTCATGAAAATGTGATTATAAACACTGCATATTTATAACTTTTTAGTTGAAATATAATTAAGTTTCAGGAAAAAACCTGTTCTGCATAGCAAAGAGAGGAACATTAGCAGTGGTAGGAGGAATATAAAGCATTAGGCAGGTGGCTATATTCCAAGACCTAAAGGATCACTATGAGTGATGTATATAATTTATATTAAGATTTCATCTCAACTCTGTTATTTCATGCTAGGTTAGAGAACTACTTTTAGTTAAACACAAAGTCTTCACTGAAACAGTACAAATGGTGAACCACAGCTCTGGTACCAGTAGTTACTCTACTCTGATTTTGTCAAGTTATTGTTAGTATACTTTTTATAAGTGCTTTCTTTTGTAAATTCAGTTAGCTTAGTGTACTAGCAGTTTAAATCAGAGTAAAGGTCTCTTTTGGTAGATTAAATAAATTTTACTGAAATCCCTTTCATTTTCTCTTTGTAGGTGATCTCAGATCTCTGTTTTGTCCTCTGAAGGTAGTAACCTATTTACCCTAGCTACAAGTCCTGTCAGAACCTGCTTTGCTTAGAGCTTAATTGCTCTAAGGAGCACTTTAAAATACTTGAAGAGCTTTGGTAAAACACAATAATACCTTGAAGAACTCCTCTATATGCTCATTTCTTTTCTTAGTTACCTTCAGGAGCAGATAGCTGTGAGTATGCTGACATGTTCAGAGACATGTACAGAGCTCTAAGGTCTACTAGCACAGTTTTCAAGCCAGGATAAGTATGTCTAATAAGCAGAGGTAGTATAGGTATCTTTCCCTTCCACTCTTCTGAGTCATATGACTATTCTGGACAAGTGGACAGAACAAAGCTTTGTATATAATAAAAAAGAGGTAGGCTGTCGCAGGGAAAACTGCTCAGCTTGTGGGTTAGAACAAATAATGATTGGAGCAGCCTAACGATTTATTAATGACATGTTATTAACTGTCTATCAGTGAGCCAGTCATTCAGGACAGCTACAGTAGCACACACAAAATGTTAATGAAGACCTACAATTTTCTAAATGCTTTATAACTACTCCTCAAATGTTGTAGTCACACACCCACTACTATGTGCATGCTCCCCCTCCCACAGGCCATGTGAGTTGCAAGCACTGCCCCCCCATCCCTGCTCCTGGGAGTTCCGTTTCTCCTATTTACATACATCTCTTGTTAGACCTGTGGGTGCCACAGCTTTATGTGTGCCCTGCTGCTCCCTAAACCTTGCTAATCCTTGTGCTGTTGAGAAAGGTACCACAGTCACATATGTGCACTCAGATTTGGGTCCCTGCTGTTGCACCCTGCATTGTCACTCCCCTTGCTGGAAATAGGCTGCTTATGGCATTCGAGGGAGAGGATGCTCTGCCTGGCCTAATTGAAAGCCATGGTGTTGGTGGGACGACTTCTGCCAGCACCAAACCAGGTTTAGATGGCTGCTCTGTTATCATTTTCTCACTCTAAGATCCCTCACGATTGTTGCAAATTTTCGTGATTCTAACTCTATTTTATTTAGTCAAGCTGAGATGAGAAATCACAGGGTTTAAGTTTGTAAATAAGCATGGTTTAATTGCTGAGATAAGAATCTGTGCTCTCCTGACAGATAAATTTCACTTGTAACTATCTTGTAGGATGTCAAGCTCTCTGTCATGTGTCACTACTAAATCTTCTACAGCAGGAACAGCTTCAGTAGCCCTGTAGGTGTTCACCTTAGGAAGTTCAGCTTTATTCACTGTATGAAAAGTTTAAGGAAATAATAGTAACTGGACATGTTACAGCATGACTCCATTCTAGAAAATGACAATAAACCAGGTCTCTGGGCTGTAACTAAGCATGGCTCCCAGGGTGTTTCTTTTTAAGGTGGTAGGAGAGGATGGGTATGGGCTGTCTGAAGAATCAGAAAGCATTAGAAACGTTATATGGAATTAAACAAGAAAGGAAGTATTTGCTAAATGATAGTGTCTTTCCTCAGTGGTACTTAATATCACACTGGGAAGCAGTCTTCCTGCTTTCTTCTCTAGCGTACCAATAAACAAGACTGACAATTCCTGAAATTTTTCTTTATAATAATGACATGCTTATTTAGATAGCTTTTGAGCTCTCCAGTACTGTAGCATTGATAGTGTGGGGCTGAACCCATAGTGTTCCATAACTGTCTGTCTTCAGCTAAAAATGTCCTGCCACATATGTGTTCTGAAAATTGAAGGTATTCACTAAAATATGAAGTTATAAAATAAATTATTTCTTTCACTTTTAAAAAGAAATTAAAAAACTTGCACCAGATCATTTATTTTCCAAAGAATGTAGTCTCATGCCTCAGTTGTAGAATGAGAGGTAGAAAGACTCCAAGGGACATCCTTTGGGTTCAGCATTCTGCATATAATCAGTTACAAGATCGGCAGCTTAATTAAATGAGAGATGTAACAGGTTAAGTGAAACGCCAGGAGAAAAGAGAAAGACAACTGTAATATAAATACATTTAATTTCCAGTAAAGAGCCGAAGATCATTATAAATGTTGCAATTGTATATTCCTTAGAATAGCGTCATGACTTCTCATGAGTAGCTAATATTTGTCCGAGAGTGTGTTGCTGCAGCAGGTGATTACTGCCAAGTTTTAGCTTGTTCTATACTCATCATGTTTTTGACTAGCAGCCTCTAAAATGTTCCCAATAGAGAGTACTGTCAATACCACTGATGTGTATCTGGTACTTTTCTTACTCTCTGCAGTTCTCTTAGAAGTCATGAAGAGACTAGAAAATGTATGCATGTATGCTAGAACATGCTCTGTTTATCACTTTTTTCTCAATTACATAACAAGCATTTGAAAAAGGTTATACATTTCGGGGGGGCTGGCATGCTTCTTTTGTCTCTGAAACAATTTATTTTAACCTGAGAAGACAGGATGGTTTTATCAGCTTCCTAGAAACTGTCATAACTGTTACACTCTCTAGAATTTGATAAATCTAACCAGTTTCCTTCTTTTCTGAGAAAACTATGTCTGCCTATGTCTATTCTTTCTTCTGCAAATCTTGAGCTGCCATTTCTCATTTGCCTTTCATAGCTGATGTTACAAAATTGCTTATTAAAAATGTTTCAGAAATAAATTTGTGCAATAGAAAGTCTAGAGTATAATCGCAGATAATATTATCAGGGATGTGGAAAACGTAATTTTTTTTCCCCTTTCATATCTTCCTTTTTAAAGTGCAGTAAATTGTTGACCTTTACTACTTCAAAAGACAAATTTGGTTTTATTATGTACCTTGTATCTTGATATCTTGTTGACTATAGTACATTGTGAATCTTACTGGGTGACATAGTCTGGCTTCTTACCAAGAACAAGCTATACCTTACTCTACAGTTCATGGCAATGTCTGACTGCTTTGGAATAGAGGAAAAGTCTCTTGACAGATGTCCTGACAAAGCAATAATGAAAAGGTCATACCGCATTTCCTGCAGCATTTGTCTTGTTTCTTTAGTGGCTGTGTACTGAAAACTAGATCCAATTACATCTAATCAGGAACACCAAGTTCTGCAATAATGTTAAGAATCTATTAAATGCTTTTAATACACTTTATATTTGAAAATTCTAAACCTGTTAAATACATCTCATCACCATTACTATTCAGATCCAGTCTTAAAACTTTTTACCTTTTCTAAAGATCAAGGTCACAGAGCTCAGCTGTTCTTGTTTTATGGGGCCTTGGGGCCATTTTGAACTATTGCTACTTTAAGAATTGTTGATTATGATTGAGTACTGGAACAAAAGCACATCACAGACGTTCTGAGCACGTCTTCCTTGACAACATTCTCATCATATGGAATAACAAATGCCCAATATTTAGACATTTTTTTACAATTATGAAAATGTTTCTTTTCAATTATTTTATCTTCCCTTGATAAGCCATAAATGATTAAAGCCTAATTCTAAAAATACTGCATATTTGAGTAAATACATCAATTATGTTTCTTTTGTCATAAATTTCTGATTTTGGAAAGCAAAATAAAAATAACTGATGATGCTAAAGAAAATACTTTCATTTTGATATGCAAGAGTAATTTGGATAAGTTTGGAACAGGGTAGTTTGAAAGGCCACAAAAGTCTACACAAGTCTTTCAACTGAATTAGTGAGTTTTGTTAGAGCCATAAGCTGTTAATTACATTGGTAACAGTGTCATTGTTATGACACCAGTAAAATAAGGTGCATTCAAGCTAGCTCCATATTTTAAAATGTTTATATAGAAAATTGGGTCCGAAGTCAAGCAGGAATTAGAAGTCACTGAGATTGTTCCCATCACATTTGCTTCTAAATGGGAAACATGGATTCTGATTAGTACATTTGTAGAGAACCTATATACAATATATCTTATTTTCTCTCTGCATTTTGTAACAAGAAGAGGTGAATCAGAGTACAGTATACTGTATTTTGTAAACCTTAATTGCACAGTTGCAAAAACTCGCTCAAAAATAGGTTTAGAAATTGTTCAACTAAATGCTTATAATTTTCTTCCCCTCCCTTCTGTCTTCTAGTGATTAAAGTGTGATAAAGTGAATGACTAATAGAAGTTCTTCCTGGGCTCGTATAGCTTTTTTTAAAAAAATCCAATCAAAATAGACTGAAGGAGCAAAAACATCTTTCAGTCCAACTCTGTACTCAAAGGCCAAGTTATCAGAGTCTGTATCCCTCATACATGACTATCTTGTATATTCTTACATGTTCTGTACTTAATATAAAATACACTTAAATCCTACCCACTTATATCTAGTGAAAAAACTTTTTGTTACTGAAAAAGCATTCCTTTAAGCACACAGATGACAGCATCAGGACTGATGAACTTCAATTAAGAAGCCCACTGGAGTGGAATAGTTCCACACTTAAACAAAAAGCAAAACTGGTGAAAAGAAGAAAGTTAAATGAATGCAGCTTTGAAATAGTCTCTCATTCTTGTCATTCTTGATAAAAATGGTTTATTTATAAAATGCTTTTCATTTTAGTGATGTGTTTTTATAATCTGAATTAATGAGGATTTAATTATAAATAATTCATATTTGTATGTTTAGTTATGAGAAGATACTATGAATTTTAGGACTTAATGATTCAATGCAGGTGAGCCTTATATCTATTTTTGTGGTTTTGATCTACTCCTTTGCCTTCCCCATTTTACTTTCTTTCCCCAAAAGTTTTTTTCTCTGATACCATAATCATTCCATCTTTGATCTAAATACTGATATGCACTGTTGGGGGCAGGGGAGATGAGGCACACAATGGCCTGGATAACAACAGCCGGCAAGAAATGATGTGAGAGTAACTCTGTGTGACTGTAACATCCAAAACTGCCTGAGAGGATTTGCCCAAGCAGTGATTCTGCTGAAAATGATGATGACCATCATCCAGATTGAAGAGCAAACAGGGAATTACAAAAAAACCTTTTGAAACAGTGAAGAAGTACGTTTAAAAGAAGTAGAAAAGACACAAGGAAAGTATGCAACTATCATGAGGGACCTTGGAGTGAGAAGAGGACACTAGAGCAGTGGTTTAAATTCATGTTGACACTGGCATAAATCTCCCTAGCACATGACTTCTGGGAAGTATAAATAAAAAGTATGTAAAGTATAAATCCATTTAAAGAAAATTTCTCTGATACTGCAAAATAGGAACTAGATTCTTAGTAGAGAAATTGCTTAATCCAGGCTCATTTTATACAGGTGGGGGTCTAGACTCATATACTTCAGTGCTGTTCTGAGTCAGGCCCTTGAAAATCTTCCAGTTCTCAAATACAGGTGTTCATTGTGCCCTACTGAGGCGTAAACAACTGAAGAAACTAATCATACAACGGTATGTATGCCTATTACGTGTCAAGATGAATTACAAAAGAGTATGATGGCACCAAAGTGATAAAGGACTAGGACTTTATGTGCTGCTAGTGCTGAACCACAATTATGTTAGCTAAGAACAAGCAATTATTCAAAATAAAACACAGTTTGATATAAAATAAGACTACTCAGAATATATGGGTGTAAATCTTCCACTAATGTAGTATCGTTTGGCTCAAAGGGTAAGTTTTCAGAATCAGTGTGACCTTTTCATTTTCCTGAGTTATCAGCCTGTTCCTGTAGCATGAAGCATTTTTTCAGGCACTTTAAGAATGAGTCTGTAGAGACAGAAACTGTCGTGTAATTTTATTCTAAGCCTGTCTACTTTTAACAGGTGTGATTTTTTGTGTGTCGTACTCTTCTGTGAATTAGGAGACAATTGCTCAGACACAGGGGGAAGGACCTGTTTAGACTGTTCCCCTCAACGCTCTGGTCTGAGGTGTGTTTGGCAGGGCTGCCACAGGTGGCTGGTGATGGAGTGGCCATGAACTGCTACATAGCAGTAACAGTGGCTTCAGTCTGGTCCTGCAGATGAGAGAAGCAGGAGAAAAAAACCCAGCATATGCCAGAATTACTCACCAGAGAAGTACATGGTGCCATGTATTCAAGGAGACTGCAGCCGCTAAGTTGGGTGCTCTCTGCACAGAAGGAAAAATTCCGCCCTGAGGGAAGTGCTGCTGGAGCAGGAACTTTCCTGAGGGAATTCCCGCCCAAACTGCTGCTGCACCAGCACAGGAATGCTGGGGAGAGAATTCCCACCCAAACTGCTGCTGCACTAGCGCAGGAATGCTGGGGAGAGAATTCCCGCCCAAACTGCTGCTGCACCAGTGCAGGAATGCTGGGGAGAGAATTCCCGCCCAAACTGCTGCTGCACCAGCACAGGAATGCTGGGGAGGGAATTCCTGCCCAAACTGCTGCCACAATGGGTTGAGGGTACTCTTGAGGGAAGTGCTGCCAAAACTGCTACTACAGCAGGGCGGGAATCCTCCTGAAGGAAGTGCTGCCACAGCTGTTGCCATGCCAGGGTGAGGACACTCCTGAGGGAAGTGCCACCCAAACTGCTGCCACACCAGAACAGGGATACTCGAGGAAAATGCTGCCAAAACTCTTGCTACACAGGAGTGGGGATACTCTTGAGGGAAGCGCTGCCACAGCTACTGCCATGCTGGGTCAGGGACATTCCTGAGGGAAATGCCGCCAAAACTGCTACCATGCCAGAGCGGGGACATTCCTGAGGGAAGTGCTGTCATGCTGGAGTGAGGACACTTGTGAGGGGGCCATGGCCCACTGCTGATTGCATACCAGAGCATGGCCAGTGAGTAACAGAGCAGCAGAAACCTTTAGGCACCTGCCTCAACTCTTACACCATCTGCCGCCACATCAGAGGAATTTTCAGTGGACTGGCAGCAAAAATGAGGTAATTTGAGAATGGGCATATGAGAGGATAAGGGTTTGTTTAATCACGCTCTGTTTTTCCTCAATACCTGAATCAGTGATCAGAAGTTTGTGTTGGTAAGCAGTGAATTAACTGAAGTAAAACTCCCCAACTTTGGACTGTTTGACCTGTGGTACTTGGATGAGACTTGATACAGATTTGATCTAAGCATTACCTCTTACACAAACTCCCTGTTTGTCCTGATGGACACTGAGTAGAATGATCCAATTGCAGTTACTGGGCACTAAGAATTCTCCTTGAGAACTTGCATGGAGCTGTCAAGGTGCTGTTAATCCACATCCCAGCCCTTTCTAAAGAAACAAAACTAAAATTGTATATGTAGCAAAAATAATTCATCTATCTCTAGGTGTGGCATTGTCAATAGAAGTAGTGATCACCTGGATTTGTGGTGGAACCAGAACATCTTGGTAGAAAATGGAGGGCTCCTGCAAACATGGGGTCTTGAAGTGTGGGGTGCAATGTGTCCTATTTCACACATACTGCTAGGGTGCCATTTTGGAAGTTCTGTGCAGTCAATAATAACATAGTGAATATAACTAAAGTGAATAATATAGTGAATGTAACTAAAAAATAAAGTGGTACCTCCTAGCTCCATGTTTAAAGTAGATGTACCATTTACCTCTGTATGCCTTTAGGCATGAGCATTAGATGTTTTCACTGAAAGAGTGAAGGTAATCCAAGCATTGGTTCTCAGAATCCATAGAAGCACTGGGCATCCACTAAGTCAGGTGAAAATATATGGAAACAAAAAGTTAGAAATCATGCTTTAGGAATGTCAAATTGGCTTGATAGGTTCATGATAGAGGCACCAGAAATATTTTTTCTTCCTCAGTGAATTTTGTATTGGGAGTGCATGGAATGTGCGTCAGCTGCTTACCTTTGGCGTATCCAATAGACAACAGCTGTCAGGATATTACTGCAGTGCTACTCCATGAATGCAGGTAGCAGGTAGGAGAAAACAACATTTATGAAGTGGCATTCTCATGGTATGTGTAATCTTATAAAATGTTAATTATCAATTTTCATTAATACTTTATGTTATATAATGTATTTCAAAACTTAGTACATTCTTTTTATTCAATTAATCATATACAGTTTTTAAAATACAACAAAAACTACTTTTTGCTGCTAAAATACAGCTACCGGCCTGACATTTCCTCAGTACTAATGTGGTTTTTGTTTACTGTTTGTAATTAGCCAATTTCTTTCTAACTTCTGAGGATTGCTTGGGGAATTGCTGGATTGGAATGGCTAGAGTTTTTTTGTGTTGGTCATAGAAGAGTTATATTTAGTTTTGCTCCTATAGCTGCACATTTTCAGAATGTATGTTATGTCATAACACATACATGTCTTTGTATTTGTAGTTGTATAAATGAACTAGGCTCTATTAACATTACAGTTCAGTATACAAATTCATGTGGCATCGGAATCTGTGTAATAGGACATTATAAACCTAATATTCTCACATTAGTGTAAGAAAAATATAAATTAGCTGGTTTTAAACAGTAGAGTGTCCAAGTAGCTAAATAAGCTCTATTTGAGCTCGTTGTATAAATATAACAGAAAATATTAAATCTGATTTTTTTAAGTGCACTGGTTATGATTTGGGAATACATTCCTGGAATTTAAGAGCAAACCAGTATGTTAACATATCTATTCTCACCTCCAAATGTCCTAAGCCATTTAATTTCATTTGATCGTCCTTGCATTGTGCTTATTTCTTCAGCTGTAATGAAAATTAGTCCTGTGGTTGAACTAAATCATCCCTTTGTCAGTGTATGGTTCGAGTATCATAGTCATACATTTCAATTGCATGACTGATAGCAATACAAATTTTATTTCAAAGTAAATAAATGACTAAGGAACAATATAGTAATAGAAGAACTTACTCTGGACAGGATTTTGTTGGTGTATGATGTTGTGCTTGTATGAAATAATACTTCAATGGCTAGTCTGTTGTTTTTATTTTCTTAAACTGGATGGTTAAAACTGAAAGCACCTGTGATAACTGTGCGAGAAAAATCCCCAGAATTTGTAAGGTGATTCTTTTTTTTATTTTTACCAGAAGAAAAAAGATGTGTAGAATAAATTTACCATTTAGAGTTAGCATTACACTGTCTAGAACAATGTTACATAGCAGCAATTCAAGTACTTCATCATAGTAAAGCGAACTCTTTGGGGACATATATACATATTATGAAACCTATGAAATTTTGATGTCCCCAGAGCCACAGTGAATTTGGTACGGGACTAGCCCCACATGTCTAACTTGTATTAATATTCACTGAACACAGAAATAGCTTTAGTTTCAAAATCAAATGATAATAAATTGTTCATACTGTAGCTGTCATTATAAGTGGTCTCTACAAACAGAGCAGCCTCTCATTAAGAGTAATACCCGTTAGAGCTTACATTGCACTTAGAATAATTGATATAGCAGTTCTATTCCATTACTGCAAATATATATGTGGACTGAATATCTTTGATCTTTTGCAATGATTTAAACACAGTTGTGCTGATTTCAGAGAAGTTGTAGTGTTGAAGTCTGAAAGGGATTAAGATTTATTATTAATAGTCTTTAAAATATTTTCATGAAACTCAGATTGACTAATGTGTTTTTATAACCTTTTCATCCCTTAACATACGGAAGGAGGACTACAAATCAGTCTTTTGTTCAGACATTGTAAGTGATCAAACTAGTTTCAAATGGGCCTCCCCCTGCCCTTAGTTCATTGCGTGAATGAATTCTGAGTGCGGACATGGAAGAAAAATTCAAAGTACACTTGTCTTTCATTTTCATGCTTCCTGACCAGAATATTTAAGTGGTGTGCTTATTTGTATGGTATCTAATTTTTCATGTCATGTGACAATTTACTGCATTGTCTTGAAATAGAGGTTTTAGCAAAAGGAGCTCTTTGCTTTCTCAATTCTTACTATCTGTATACTTCAGGTCATGGTACCAATTGGACTTTAGATATGGTTCATTACAGTGGAACTCATGTGGAAGTACCCGTGACATTCATGTGAATACCACATGAATTCTTAATCATATACAGGTTATAATGAATACTAAATGAATTGTAATAAATTAACTATATTCCATCTTTGTGATCAGGGCAGCTGTGTGAGTAGAAAAGTAAGTGTGTCCTTAATAAAAACAGTCAGAGGACTTGTAAAATCACAATGCAACCTATGTGCTGAAGAAAGAGATAGACTAGCACTTTTTTCTTTAATTGAAGAGATTTAGAAGTTATGCATTAAAAAATGGTTATATTAAACTTAGTTTAACTTGGCTAATAAAAAAAAAAAGAAAATTTTTATGACAAACAAGTTCACTTAGAAAACTCATTGATATATTTCCAGACTTCTTACATTACTCATTAATTGACACTGTTCATGGGCATTTCTGATAAAAAGAAATATGAAAAAAATAAAATAAATACATCAATTACTTAATCATAAAAAGGAGGAGAAATAATGCTATCTTGAATTATGATTCACAACAGTTCTATGTTTTAGATTTTAATTCTTTTGATTAATACTGTAGGAGCTATAATTGTAAACTTTCTATTGCTGAAGGAGGATACAGACCGTCAAAGCTACTGAAACAAAACACAGGCTTTTATAGCTAGAATGGAGTGGCAGCATGTAATGAGCCTGCTGAGTACTTAAACTGTATAGAGTTCCACAATGAAATGCATCTTACAGGCATTATAAATCAATTCGTGCAATGAAAAACAAACTACAGGCAGTTGCTCTTTGGAATTTATGTATTTTTATTCTTTTGTTGCTGTCTTTACAAACATAATGGGAAAGTCAAAAGAACACGTTATATCAAGCAAACACACTGAGCACCTGCAGGGCAGTCATCAAGGTGTTTAAATAACCATCTCAAATATATGTGATTAGTAGAAATATATGTTGTACTTCTGCTGTAAATACACTTAACCAAACAAACCTTACACTCAGTCAGTATGGCCTTTATTTTTCTATTCCTAATGTCATGAATGTCAATGAATTGGTGAAACTATCAACATGCTCTATTTCTGGATTTACTCTGTGATGTAGTCTGTGCCCTTTACTTATCAGCTTTACCATCAGTCTGCAACTTGTGACCTGAATGAATTTTCTTCAGAATTTACAATATTCAGATGCTTGGTGTTACTGCTTCATTCTTGTTTATCTCATGTGAAAGAACTATGTACAAACAAGGACCTTATTTCACCTGACTTCAATTTTTCAAGAGAATCCTTAGCTATTGCTATAAGTAACATTTAAATGTAAATTATATATCTGTAGATTATAATTTCTCTTTCTCAAAGAGAAGTAAGGTACTTCATCACAGTAGCTAACTGTAGAAGCAACTGCAAGGTAAGAGGAGGCAAAAAATGGACAATTAAGTGAGAAATTCATGGAGGAATAGTAAGTTCAGGGTTAGTTCTTTGAAATGGTCATGAGTGTCTCTAAAATAATGTATGCCTAGTTGTATTAGTCAAAATTCCACAAGTTAAAGATTACATGTAAGCTTAATTTTTTTAAGTTACTCATTAGGTATTTAGGATGCCTATATTACAATTTAAATCTGTTGAAGTTATCTTTGTTTTAGACTTGAGGTCCAAAGTAGTATTATGTCAGAAATATTTTCCTTTCAAAATTTTCAGAACTGGTAATATTTACTTCTGATAGGATTTTCCTATATTTTTTTTGGAATTACATGGTAACATGTGAGTCTTAAGTATTGCCTTCAATGCTGTGATCTTGACTGTGCTGTAATCCTGATTGGTTGTTGTCTTTAGAAGACTAACTAGCACTATCCTCTGATCACATACTTCAAAATATGTAGTGCATCTGTTCAGCCATAGAAGACTCTTTCTTATCCTAAAAGCATACCAAAATGAGAAATGATTGCAAGTTTTATCAAAGTGAAAGGACAGAGTCTTGTTATATATTTAATCACTCCTATTTAAAAAATAGAAATTGAGAAAGTATTCCATAATGTTAGAAACTAAACATGGTGGTAGGCTCTCATAACTACTTGTAATGGACACTTTATCATGGATAAAACCTTATCTTGAACCGTGTATGACTATTTCATTAAATAAAACCCAAAACACAACAAAAACTACTCTTTGCCAGGACTTTTTTCCCTTGGCGAGGAAGCCAATATAGACAGTATACCAAGCAGTGATGAGGCTCATCTCTAACTTATACTTCACTTTCCATTACTGCCACTCCCTAGGAACAGAATGGTAAGGTGTTGCTAATGGTAAGAGTGAGATGATTGCTTCCTTGGCCAGATTTAGAGCAGGGGTTTGCCTCTGATTTTCCCCTTCCCCAGGTCATTGTCTCTAGAACAACTGTTTATTCTGTGACTCCTTTCTGGTTTGCTGATCCAGAAGGTCTTTTCGCAGTGTTTTCTTTTTGGTGGTCTGTATCATTTTCAACAAGAAGTTTTCATTCCAATGAATCAATGTTTTCTGTAGATTTAAAAAAAAAAAATTAAAAAAATAAAGCTGCTTGCTTTCCACACAATGTTTTCAGAGCTGTTGGTGGGGCTTTCTTTAATATTTTTGTTTGTTTTTTTAAATGTTTAAAATTGCTTTAGCTGGCAGTCATGTTTTAGATTTGCTTTGTAAGTCTTTTTTTAAACTATCACTTACCTAAGCTGAACAGCTTAATAAAACAGGTTATTTCTGAAGCGAGTGGTACTCTTCAGGTAAGGAAAGCTGTAAGAGAACAATACAGTCATAACAAAGTGATTAGAAACCTTGCTGAAGGCAAAGAAATTGAGGGTAATGATATCCATCAGAGAGGTGAAAAGGAGATGTGTGTGCCTGGGATTTATGTATTTCCATGTGAAATGTTTTGAACTTCAGGTTTTTTGATATGTTGTAGCTTGAAGGTACAACATATGTATGGCAGTGGTAGGTTCATCAGATGCTAGGGAGAATATGCTAATGTACTTAGGTACAAAATATTCAAACTTAGAACCCTAAAGGTGAGCCATGTTTTTATAGATTTGGGTATTCAATGTGGAAAACTCTGGTCTTGGCTTAATATGTAGTTATATAGTATTATTATACATAATTATTTATTATATTCAGCTCTCATGATATTCTCAGAAGATTATGTCCAAACAACAAGATATGGTTTAGAAAACAGCAGTATTTCTTTATATTGTAAAACCTGCTGAATAGCTGGTCATAGGTTTGGAAGGGTGATTCTCATTCTTTCCCTCTTTCTGACTCTCCTCCCCTTGGCTTATTCATCTAGCAGCAGAAATCATATTAAATTACTGCTGAACTGTGTGTTCTTTTTATTTTCCACTGCTGTGTACATAATATTCTGTTAATGCTTTTGAAAGTAGCAAATCAAATGTACATTATTGTATTTCTGTGAAAGAATATCTGAAGTTTTTAAAAATGCAATGGACTTTTATTTGACTCTCTCCTAGGGAGATCCTGTATTGTGTAACATCTGCAAAGGCCAGCTGACTCTACTTTTGTTAAAACAGGCAATCTAGTGGTACAGAAAGATCCCTTGAATTCTTTTCAGATTTTGTGTAGAAGGGTCAGAATGGAGCCCTAAATTCTTTATGAAGTGATCACTTCAGTAGATGGTGTACATGTGAATGCAGTGCAGACTCTGGAACACAGAGTATTCCTGTTCGAGAGCAACCCTGCTGCATTGGAAGAGTTGAGAGAGATAGAGAGGTACACAGACAAAATATTAGTGCTGCAGTAGTCTAACTTCTGGGCTCTCAGCGTTCCTCATTCCCCTCACCAATGCACCCTTCTCACTACTGAATAACAGCACTATAATACCTTGAAGAAGAAATGTCTGGCATCAAGGATTCCAACTGGTAAAAGGAGAACATAGTACTGAGAGATTACCTATTTAGACATACATAAACAACTAGATTTGTGATGTCAGTGCCAAGTTCTGTAGTTTGCTTGCTAAGCAAATGAGAAGATCTAAAAGATCTTGGCAGTCTTACATGGTCATAGTGTGCGTGGGTAACAGCTATATATTCAAATAGCCAAGTAGTCTGGACACCAAAATTTAGCTTGTTATCTGGAAGGTAAAGAGTGTAGCAGTCTGGAATATTCTGCATTCCTGTCTCTGATGCAAAACCTTGTACCAACAAGACAGACAATTTCAGTGATATTTGAGAAAATACTGTAATGAAGAGGAATACAGATTTATCAGGAACTCGGGTTCATATAGGTCATATAGGTGAGGTCTGTAAATACTTAAATAGTAAGGTATATTTTAAAGCAAGTTCTGGATGAAGGCACTTGGAACAAAGTAGCATGGTGGTACAGGAGGGTCTGCAGTTTCAGGATTAAGTTATAAATCCTCTGTATCCTAGGAAAAAAATAGAAGATACAAACAATAAATAAGCAAACAAAGAAGTAGGAAAAAGACAAGAACGTTTTTACAAAGTTTCAATTATTAAAGGTACTTTCTACCATACGAGGATGATAAGTGACAAAGAACATGAAACATAAAAGAGTAAGAAGGTTGTATAGTAATAATGGGAGGCTTCAGTGAACTTCATAAGTCTTGAATAAATGTCATAGCAGGACAGAATGCTTGCTTCTGTCATATCTAAAGTTTGAGTCAGTGGTTTTTGGAGCAATCAGTCAGAAAATCTTCAAGAGGAGATGTAGCACTCAATTTCGATCTAATTCAAGATGTACTAGAGATCATAACACACTTAAATTTAACATCTTTATATAAGAGAAGGAGCCAGGTAATTTCATTATTAGGGCATTTTTAAGACAAGGAACTACTAAAAGAAAATGGAAAGAAACAGATAAAGGTTAACCTGGTTAACCAGGTTGATGGCAAAGAGGTTGTTTAAAGTTAATGTATTTGCCACTGTCTTGAGAGCATACTGAAATATTAAAAAAAAAAGAAAAATGAAAGGACTTGTAACTTAATGAGATCTGGGTTAAATTAATTAATTGTAAGACTGGTTTGTATGCTTATAAGTGTGTATGTGTGAGAGCAAGAAAAAACCTTAAAAATGACCATTTTTGGCAGCACATGAAAGCTACAGA
This sequence comes from Aegotheles bennettii, assembly GCA_013398125.1. Lineage (NCBI taxonomy): Eukaryota > Metazoa > Chordata > Aves > Caprimulgiformes > Aegothelidae > Aegotheles > Aegotheles bennettii. The sequence continues at coordinate 191,712 of VZRW01001551.1, forward strand.
GGTATTCCAAAAAGGTATTTTATGTGTGCTCTTTAAATGGTTTAATACAGAAAACCTTGGCTTTCCTCCGTGTATAATGTTACGGGCATTCTCTGAGTTAAATTTTTTAGCTAAACTCTAAAGGCCACAGAAAATAACACAATTCTGATTGGATTTTGAATTCTGAAATGTTAAAGTCTGAATTATCCTGGCTTCTTGGAGGGTCTGTATAACTCACATTTTATTATGAGAGGTAGTTCAGTCTTCTGTATTGATTAAGTATTCTGTATATTCTTCAGTATTCATTGGATGTTTCATTAGTGAGAGTTTAATAAAAATAATAATTTATTTTCTAGGACTGAAAGTCATAGATTCTTATGGTAATTTAAGTTAAGGAGGGTATAAGCTCTGTTTTTCAGGATGGAAGAGTGAAATGAGACTGGTTTAGTTTTATTTTGACATGCGGCTTTGCCATGAATGGCAGTTACCTGTTTTGAAATCTTCAGCCAGAATACAGAGAATGCTGCATGCAGGAACTGCTGCGTACAGACACTTCAGAAGGACATCCAATTGTGAGAGAATTGTAAGAGAACTTCCCATATAATGCTGTCCACTTGGCACTTCTATATTTGTCTTCTCAAATTTTATTTTCTAGGTGGTTTTTTGCAAGTCCTGACAAAGGCATAGCAGCCTATCCTTTATCATTTAGTCCTCACAACATATTTCTGAGATAACAGCATTGCAATTACCAAGTTACGGAACGTGTTTTGACATCTCCTAAGGCAGTTCCTGAAATCCCAAAGGGGACTAGTGACATGGTATCTATAGTACATCACAGAACTAACTGTTCCAGCAGTACATTACGTAGGGTATAGTAGCACTCATCGTATAGATGTCGAATAACTTTGATTTCCACCTGCCTTAATATCTTGCAAGGCTCTTCTCATCTTAATCTTTGTTAATACAGCTGATGAGATCTGGTTGTAATGTTGGTTTTTGTGTTCTGTATTTCTAGCACACCTGGAAATCAAAGGGAAGCTACCATAGCTTTCTCTTGATCAGTATTTTATGTAGCAGACATCATATTTTTCCACATGGATTGTGTCGTGAATATCTGTGTAGAAAGTATTTTCTTGAATATGAATGGTACAGAGTGCTAAGCTTGCCACAGAACATAAATTGCTTGTTCCTTGATTATTGTAGTGCAAGTTTTTAATACTATACTCATTCTTCCTTGTAACTGGAGAATAAGCAGAGTTTCTGATGCCAATTCTTGTACCAGTTCTTTCAGAAGACACACAGATACAGCAGATTCAAATTAAGACAAACAGTAAATGGCCTGATCAGACATCTCCCACTTTCTTATATCTGTGAATTTTTACTATAAGTATATACAAAAAATATTATTGTGAAGTGTATATTTAAAAACAATTTCTGCTAGTATTAGGAAACTAGTTATGCAGATCAATGTAAATTTAGCAAACTACATAAAGTAAATGGAAATATATTTAGAAGCATAATTTTTAAGAAGAAAACAACAGTTTGCACTCTACAAAACTCCTATATTCAAACAAAAGAATTCAGAGTTTTCCTTCCATTCACTGTGTGTTGTATAAACACACTGTCAATGGGATACAAATAAAACTCAGAGAGACAGATAGATACAAGAATAAGGAGATAATATTTATGGTAATTGGAGAGGTAGCTTGGAACTTCTCCAGAAAATGCTGTAGTCTTCAGTTACTATTATTTATAAATAGTCTGTTGTTGAATATTTTTTCCTCTTCAAGCCAAAAAGTCAACTTTTTTATGTATTATTAAAATTTTGAGACTTTTGCATTCAACAGCAACAAATACAAGTAAGATGTTTGAAAAGAGATGAGCCAAAAGAGATGGGAAGAAAAACAAGAATTTTTATCTTAGAGAATGATTTATGAGGTAACATTAAGAAGATAAATACATGCAATCTGAGATATCTGAGATGGAGCAACAAGCTAAGCGCAAGGGTGAACACTTGCATGAAGATGAAATATATTAACAAGAAATGCAATGGCATAATGGAGTGACAATAGGCAGTCGAATTTTAGGCAGGCTATCATTATATTTCTTAGCACATCTGTTAGATAGAATAAAAAATGATGGCTTGATTTAGCAATCTCAGGGGGTTCAAGTTGGCAAAGTAATGACCTGCCTTTGATGGTAGTTGAATGATGAATGAATTTTCTAAGTAATTCCAGAAGTTTTTTTCTTTTTTCTTTTTTTTTTTTTTTAATTTTTACTGCTGTATTTCTTCCCAAATATTAAGGAACCCGCCTGTTGTATATCCTCCCCTATGAACAAAGAAGTTTTCAAAATTATTGGTACATTAAAAATAAACTTGAATAATTTGAAAAGATTAATATTTCATTTTAAAATAGCAGGTTTAATTTTTAGGAAGTGTTCCATAAAATTATTGGTTCATGTTCATTTGGAGTGAAGACGTATGGCCACAGGAGACAGTGACAGCAAATCAACCTGTTCTTCAAAAGGTATCATACTGGTAGATATTTATACCCTGTTTCCTGCACAAGCCCGATAAGTCCAAAAAAAAGGCTAATCCATTTGCAGACTTAGAATTGTGAGAAAGCTAGATATTGAGTTTTAAGTCAGAAAGTAATTTGAACAGAAACTTATTTCACATTTCTGTATATGCATATATTTTTTCCCTTTCAAATGAAACAGGTGCAAAAAAATTTATTTGGATTATTTGCCTTTGTTCTATTTTCAGTGAGATTGTGAACTATTATCTGGATAATCTCATTCTTCAAATGCTTATTTATATAGTCAACTTTAATTATGCTTAACCATATCCTTATAAGGCCATTGTAAAGTTTGTCACTGTTTGTGTATTCTGAGAGATACCTGAATGGAAATTAGCGTAGGTATGCAAAGCAATATAAATATTATTATTTTTTCTCTACAGTAAGCTGTAGATTCCAGCTGACTGATGTTTAGTGAATGTTTTTTTCTCAAGAAATGTAAGGGGAATCCATAAACATTCTCTACTTTCTAGTTAAATCTCTCTCTCCTCTTTTCCTGTCCTGTCCCCCTCACCTTCTGACAGCTTTTAAAGGTTTATTTTAGGACACCAGCATTCTATTTAGAAACATCCAGAGTTACCAATTTTTGCAACAAGCATCTTTGAAGAATATTTTCTCCTTCTTAGTCTGTAATTATATTTACAGCTCTGGTTTAGTAGCCATTGAAGTCAGTTATACAATTGTTACTGATTTCATGAGTTTTTGGAACAACACTTGAGGCTCTGATGGATAAGTATCCTTGCTTAAGGCAACACTTAAACATGCATTTTTAACTAGTACAGTCAATAAAACTTGTGTACAGTCTTTAAGTACTGAAGAAGGAAGAACTTAATCCCATGTGTAAGAAAGTTTTGAATGAGAAGTTGGTAATGATTCTAGTAGAATTTTTTGAACAAGAACCTGCTAATGTAATTTTCAAACCTTGGATACAACATCAATGTGTTTTATTGATAATGCAGAAGCTCATTTCTCCTTGGCCTGTTGCTATGGCATTTTCTTTAGAGACCCTATGCTGTTATGAATAAGTACATAGCACATAAATGGAACAGACACCTCTGGTTATTCAGGAAGAAGACAACTGCGTGCCTTCGGATTTATATATAGATTAATAAGGCTCAAGAAGGGGAATAAACTTTTTTTTCTTCCTGCAGAAATCTCATTTTGTAAGAGTGGAGGATATAGATTGTCCCAGGTGCTTTTATGATGGAGTATAATATCAGAGACAGAATTTAATTTTTAGCATTCTGTCGTATAGCTTTCCTAGTATTCTTCTCAGTGATAGTTAGCCTGTATTAAAGTAATTTCAGTACCATAGTAACAAAGGCCAGTGTGCTGGGTGTTTTTTCCTTCTTGTAGGCAGTAAGTAGTCCTTTGCTGTCAGTTGTAGTTTAACTGTTCTGATACCCTTTGACATATATCTAAGAGCTGTTAGAATTTTAAATTATTATTGTAAATATTTTGGGAAACAATCAGGTTCATTGCCAAATTTTTAATTCAAGACACTTCATTTAGTGTATTTACACTATGGAGCATCATGCACTTTTGAGGAAACGTGGGGAAGAGTTGCTCATAATTTATGCTACATTTTATTTTCAACATAAAATACTAAACCAGCTGAATGATAAGCCTTAGGTGAATAGACTTCTGTACTTGTGCTATTTAGTGCTTGAATAAATTAGGTGTACATAATAACCAGCTGTCGACTTCCAGATGTAATACAGTCAAGCTGCAGAAATTCTGCAGACTCAGACACTATGACTTTCCCTGATGTAGGGCTTTGGTGTGCTGCTGTAAATAATTTTATAATGTGTAACCTAATTTCATGCCAGCTTTGTTTTTATTTTTATTTTTGTAGTAATTTAATAAAAAGAATGGTTTAGTAGCAAAGTCTGATTGCAGTGAAACTGCTGGAGCTCTACTTTTTGAGAACATGGAGGCAGAAGAAACTGGAGAATGTGAAATTGCTTGCAGCAAATGACAGAAAATAACAAAAAAGAGTAAAGAGTCCTCACATCTAATAAAATGATTAGCTGTGATGCAAATATTACAGTACCAGTAACACAATCTAGGTTTTTCTTCTCCCATTAATTTTGTTGCTCAGGGTGATGATGGTCTTTAAGAGCCTGAGCTGCTCACTAATTTCAGTGAAGCTGATGAATAAATTGGATAATATAACTGACCATCAAAACAGCTTTTATTCTCTAATGGGAAAGTTTCAAAAGCCTGTTACGTGTGTGAAGGCTGTTGATGGGTAGAAGGGAAGGAGAGAGAATGAGAGAAATATGGCAGAAAAACCTTGAACTCCTTGGAGCTTTGTAAGAAAACAAATGAGAAAATAAGCAACATACTTTATCAAATCTCTGTAATAAAATTTTAACAAATGATGATCATATTATGGGAGAGAAAACAGTTTTAGAGATGTAGATCTTCTCAATTTAGACATACCAGGTTTCACCTCACCCACCAAATAGGAAACAAAAGTTGCAAACTGATACCTTAAATGGGCTTGAATGCCCTCTAATGCTTTACTAGTTAAAACAAGATCACCAGCTCAAATCCAGGAAATAAAATGAAAGATAAATTTCAACAGCTAGATGTACAAAATGGTGTAATGGTGACTTGAAAACAGACAAAAGAGAAAATATTTTTAAATGCCATTAAAGAGCAACCCCAGCCTAGGCAGTCATCTGAGACAAAAAAAGATGTCTATGTGCTGTTCATGGGAAGCTACATGTAAATGGAGCAACTGGAAACTGATAGCCACAGCAGGATTAAGATTTGGATTCGGGAGTCACCGTAATATAAGCAGGTCATTTGGATACGTCAAACAGATTATTTAAAAACATGTTTTTTTCATATTTTGGGATAGCTTTGCTTTATTCTGTCAACCTGGATTTAATGGAACGTGAAAACATTACTTAAAAGTGGAAAGTGGCGTGGAATTTTGGACAAACTAAGCAACAGAGTAGTTACCTCAAGTCTCACAGCCTGTGCTGATTTATATATTGTTATGCTCAGTTTTATCGTAGCTGAGACAAGGCTCCATGGTCTGCCTTTGGCAGTAGTTTAGATAGCTGAATTGGCTGGTTTTATGCCAATTCAAAAAATAACCTGATGAAAACTCCAAACCCTTATTTGGAGTAAAATACTGAGCTAAATTAATTGTATCATTAAAATGTGATTTTCTTAATCAGTATTTAGTGAAATTTTTAGCCAGCTTTGATAGGTATGTGACAAATCAAAGTGTGATTTTGTGTACTTCAGACTAAGTCAGTTTTTATTCACTTGCTGGTTTTCACAGTAAATAAGTAGTCTCTGATGAAATGTAGAAATTGAAGTTGAAAATAATTGATTCCAAAGATTACCATTGTTGTTTTTTCATGTGATAGCGATAACTTACAACCTGAATTACTAAAAACTGTTATATTAGATAACTTTTTGTTCAGTCTTACACTAAAAAAGAAATATGGCTCTGTAAAGAAAAAAGTACTGCAAAGGCATCAGACTGTTATTTCATTTGTTTCCATGAGTAATTCCAACAGAAAATCTAAGTCAGACTCCTCCAGATAAAACTTACTATTTCTGTTCTAACTAAAATAAATTGGAATCATAAGTCAGTGGGTACTTCCAAACCAAAATCAGTTACAGATTTGATTAGCCTTTCCTTGTTTATAAGGGCATGCTATAATACAGTGTTCCAAATTAGTGGGTATATTCCCTATTTTCAAGTACTTGTACGTGTAGCTTGAGACTCTGCCATGGTGAAATAGAATTAAAGTATCAATTTAAACTTCAAATAACATACTAGAAAAAAAATCTAGGATTTTTGGAAATATGAGATTTACTTTTATGAAACCAATACCTATTTTATTTTATATAGTAGTGTAAAAATCAAGGCTAAAGGCAGGCAAAAAACCCTCTACCATTTTGAACATCCGTTTCGCTGACAGGTACATATTTCATTAATCAGGTTTAATATACATTTGAAGAAACATTTTCAATCTATATCTAATATTTGCTGAAGTGTAAGGATGAGGAAACTCAGGTTTTTTCATGGAGGAGCTACTAAGCCTGTCAAAGGAAGAGGTTTCAGACACTGCAGGATACAAGTGGGCGAGAGAGTCGTAACACAAATTTGGGAGACTACACTGCATGTAGAGAAAGCTGTGTAACTGTAGCAAGGAAGAGTGCTGGCTAGCCATGCTTTAGAAGGGCTGGGAAAAGCTTTCTAAGGACTGGGTGGAATTTTCTGCCACCTAAAAAATCATTTCATTGTGTGGAAAAATGTTATGTCTTCACAAGTTAGGATATAGTAGGCAGGAGGAAATGTGCTAACATTTCTAGTGACATTTTTTGTAGGTGTTTTGAATTCTCTATATGGAAAACTTTTCTAGTTTTTATTTAAATTAAAATAAGTTTTTCTGCATTAGAAAAACCCTCTGATATTTTGATGGGTTTTACTGTAGAGAGATCTAGGATCACTGCAAGACTGTAGGAAGTTCAAAGTTTGATCAGAAAGAGGCGTGTAGCTTGATAACATTTTTTGGTCTATCTTCTTACTCACCTTTCTACACCTTTAAGTACCTCATAGCTTTTATGAATCTATCTACTGGAAGATTTTAGAAAGTGTACCAGACTACTAAAAGCTGATATGCAGTACTGCCCTTTCTTACTCTGTTTCACATGCTAGGCAGCTTGATACCATTCTTGTCAATTTTTCACCACTCTGCTTTAGTGTAGCTTTTTTACCCTCACATGACTTCCACAGGTTGATGTAAAGGTGCCTTCCATCAGCTTTAATTCAAAAGGAATGTCTCTGAATTCTGAACAGGTAAGAAATCCCTTAGTATTTCACTCATGGTTTTGTATCTTTGCTGTGGCGGAGTTATTTTTTATTTTCCCCATCTCCCCCCAGTTCTACAAACTATTTTTTCAGCTATTATTGTTTGTGCAATGAGTAATTAATTTTCAGTATTTTCATCTCTCTCAGACTTGATGTGGTCTGTTTTGGACCTGATTCTTCATGTAGTCATGTAATTTTTTTTTGCTTCTCTCTCTTTCTGCACTCTAATAACTCCTTCCATATTTTTGGTTTCTCACCCACTTCTTACAAAGAAGATTTGTCTTAGATAAAACTTATTTTTATCTTAGGTTCTGGTTAGGCTTTACTTTAAAACACAACTTAAATACTCTTATTAAAAAAGTAATTACCATATGACCTGCTAGTACTTAATAAAAGGCTGCCAAAACATTTGTCCTCACTTTTTTACAGTTGAAAATAGTTGTGTTGAATCTATGATTCTCTAAGTAATCAAGATCAAGATACATTCATTCGTCTTCATGCCTCAGCCACTTTAAATTTATTTGTATTTTTCAAATATTTCTGTAGTCTTTGTTGTGGGGATAGATACGGAATAAATTTCTGATTTTCAGCAGTGCTTGATATAATATGCTGAAATGTTTCCAGGTTCACAGTGGAGGGGGCTTACTTGTACATGTCCAATTTCTCTTAAATGTTTAATTTAACACATAACCATTTGTATTTTACTGTGTAGTTTTTCTATAGAGTTCATGTTCAAGCCTGACCGTTCAGCACTATGAAGTAGGGTGTGAAAGTATAAATTACAAAGTTTTGTCAATCAATGTGATACTAAAATATTGCAGAGAAGAAATTACTTTTATACATTTTAGAAATCTCTTCACAATACTGTAGCTTATGCTTTTATTGTAAATGCAGTTGATTTCACCTAGTTGTAACCATGCAGTGGCTATATTGCAGAAATGAAACAGTATGAATATATTTTGTGTAAGCCTGTACGGAGTATACAGTATGAAAATCTGTGTGAATTCTGAGACTCTTGAACTTGAAAACAAAGAGAAGTTAATGCTGAAAGAATGTAACCATAGTGCAGTAGAAGGATTCGTTTTTAGTATAGGCTCTAAATTTATTGATACCTTCTGTATATTTTAATGCTTCATGGAATTTAACATTTGTCTGCAACTCTTTCATCAAATCTGACATAAAAATACATGAATTAAGAGTGCTTAACAGTATTAAGTCCCCTGGGATAAAAATCACATGTGGCTTACATCATTGTCTTGTTATTCCTTTTACTTCTGGTTTCATCCAACTGCCTATCAGGAGATTTAAGGTTACTTCATCATATTGCAGTGTAGTAAATGCCAGTTATGCAGAAGGGCTGTTTTGCCGAAGCTTATCATAAAAATAAAAATAAAAAGGAAGGCTCTGCTCTAAATCCCTCATAGCAGGAATCCAGATAAGCATCAAAATTTTACTATGTGTATGCAATGCTTGTTAAAACATTTTCATAGGCTTTAATTTAATAAGCGCACATCTAATTGTATTCTTGTGCTGTTTTCCTTGTGCCAGCACAGATACTCATCTGTCCCTACTATGAGTCAGTACAGGAATCTAAACCGGTAGAAAATTACCTTGTGAAAAACAGCTGATCAGCTAATCAAGTGGAATACCTTTCTTCTGCTTTAACTCTGTCTTCTGAGTATTCACTGTGATATGACAAAAAGTCCATTGGGCAAGGGTTAGGGGCTGAAGCACCTAAAGATTTATGGAAATACAGATCTGTAGCTTGACTCAAATTAGAATCTAACAGCACGAAGGAAAATAAGGTGCAAAGGACGCTTATCAAAATTCAAATCACCGAACAGGAAATTGCTTTAAAGCAATTTTATGAGACAACTCCATGTTTTACCTGTTTTGTAAATTCATATACACATATATACTGTGACCATTGGCTCTGTAAACTCCACAGAAACCTGCACAGATTCTCTTGACACCTTGAACCTCCTACTCTGACTCTGTATGTACAACATAACCAAAACATCAACCAGACAAAATAATAGATACTTCTATCCTCTTTGTGTATAATACTCAGTATTGAAAAGTGCTAAAGCAAACTCTGTTTCTTGCAGAAGTGGCCAATATCTGAAATATAAGATATTTGCTGTTACATGAAACTGTTGAACTGATAAATAAATGACTGTACATGTATATCTACACCTATATAAATTGAAAGCCACTTCACACACCCATGTATTTCTATTCTAGAACTAGAACAGAAGATCAGGCTGGCGATTAATAATACTGAGAAAGTGAGGAACTGTATTTGACACATGTCACAAAAAATGTCCTGTAGTGCACCTTGTCTCTAAAGCACAGAAGGTATTATCTTCCCTCAACATGGATTCTTCCTAGGGAAATATGACCTCAATTTGGCAACTGAATTTTTCTCTAGTTTGTAACAGTGGGCTGCATGTGTCAGAAAAGATGAATAGGTTGACGGTGTTTTGTACGCAGTGTCTTATAATTATTATATGCACGACTGTACTGCTAAGTCCCTTCAATTAATGGTCTCTTCTTTCCTATTTGGGCCCATTTTTACCTATTTTTTTATATTTATTTTTTTTTATTAGGCTTAATTCCTGGTACGTAAATGTTTTGCTTTTGCATTTGTATCTCAGCCTTTGTTTTGCAAGAATAAATTAGTTTTCTTTTTTAAGGTAAACTTTTTCTTGAGATCTTACCAGAAGTTCCACTGTGTACTTTTGAGGGTCTCTTTTTCTTCTCTTCAACCATAGCGTGTTATGGATAGATGGAAACATTAATAAGATTGTCATAATTTCATTTGAAATGAAAGTAGAGAGCCCTTAGGTTAGATTATCTAGGTAATTTGTTGAGTGCTTGTCTATTATTCACATGTAATTTTTATCAGTTCTAGTGGGATTGACTGCTTACTTGCTTTTGAAAAATCTCATAGCCCATAATGCTGTAGTTTCATTGTTAGAGATTAGATTAAGTTGTTCTGAGTATATTTGTATGAATTGCTCTAGTTTACAACATGTCTATGAGTAAGATTTCCTTTAGAGATTCTCATTCAGTTTTGAAAGCATGCAAATTGTTATGTGCTTAATTCTCTTTGGAAAATGACTCTTCATAATTTTTACAAATTTAGCATTTGGAATTGAACTGATTCCCTCGTAATTCTGTATAAGCTACAGGGCCTCCAGAAACACATGATGTACCAGTCGCCTGGGTCTCCTGAGAGGTGTACTGACATAGCTTTAATTACCAACTTGAAAGGAAAGGTATTGTTTTAAAGTTTTTGCACATAGTATTTTTTCTTTTCTTTCAGACATTTTCAATGAGTTAGTGCAAACTTGAACAGCAGTTTGCATGCACACCTAATTACACATGCTAGAAGAATAAATTATATGTAATTATACAGATGATAATATGATAAGTAATCAAGGAGTCTGAAGCTGCTCTGTGTTAGGCATTCCCTGTGTTTCTTCCTTCTGAGGAATCTGTCTCAGTTACTTACTTTTAAACACATATTTAATAAAAATCTAGATTCATAGCTTTTGTTTTTTTCTACGTGCCAAAAGCAGGCATAAAATTTCTCCAGAGCTTTAGCAGAAATCTATGTCACTTCCTGGTGTTTCACAGTCTTCTGTGTTCTTAGCTATCCTTGTGTGAACTCACTGATTAACCTAATATGTCACTGCTTCAGTCTAAGGCATTATGTCTTCATGTAATAAGGGACTATTGATTCTTTTTCCCAGTCTAATGAAACAGCACAAATGAAAAAATATTGTTCCTGTTTCATAATACTTAATTTTATATTAGAGATGAATTTCAGTAAGCAGCTGACCAAAAGCACTAGGCAAGTAATGAAAACCTATATTAGGAAGAAAAAAACCAAACTGTTTTCCAAAAACTCAAGATACACAGAAATTGTAAGAAATTAGAACAATTTTGGTTAAAAAAAAGATCTTTATGAGTCCAACCATTAACCTAACTCTATCAAGGCTGTTGCTAAACAATGTCCCAAAGCACCACATCTACATGTCTTTTAAACCTCTCCAGGGATTTTTATTTTCTTTAGATATACATTTAGATATACTTGAAACTGAGAATTAGGCCTTAAGGACAAATGTAATACTTCTATTGTAATACATTTATTAGGTTTGCACTATTAGTTTAATGTAGATTTCTGGGTGTAGTGGAGGTGTTGTGGTTTTTCATATAGCAATATCAGAAAGAGTTGTCTGTTAAAGACCTTAGACATATCAGCCCTCGTCAGCACACAACTAGAATCGTCATTGTGCTCCAGCTGTTTTGTTTCTCTAGCAATGCACAGCAGACACAAAATCTGCTTAATTGGCTAGTTAACCAGATTTATAGTTGTTTTGCAGTACCAGAATGATGTGAGGGTTCTGCAATACATTTAATACATACTGATAAGTTTTCTTTCCTGTTTTCGAATTTGTTTTAAAATTGACTCCTAAATTTGCTTTATATGATTACAGGTTCAGGCAGGACATTTGCAGTGACTAGAGACTGGTATTTCTGGATTATTTTTACCCATTACTTTTCTTTGCTGTGTATTTCAGAGACATTTTACCTTGCAATGCGAATGGTATTTGATTATTTAAGTTACTTGGGTTTCTGCTCTGAAATTCATGTGGTAGGTCTTTGAGACCATTTAAACCATTATTTGTAGCCCTGTTAAGCAGCAGGAAAGAGGAGAAAGGAGGTTAGCAATTGATCTCTGTCCAATGCAAACTGTTGAAATTGATTTGGCTTCAGGCTGAGAGTTACAAGCAAGCCAATGCATTGTAGAGGATGCATCTATACTACATTGTGTTAATATACATCAAGGGATTTTTTTTCCTTTCCTGCTTTGCACTCAGCTTTAAACCCCAGGGTCTGATTCTGATTCTTCTTGAGCACGCTCCAGTGTAAATCAGTAATGGCTCCACTGAATCCACATTGTTATCAGAGCCATATTGTTAGTGGTTGTGACTTGTCAATTAGGATAACTAAGTGGTCTCTTTGCCCCTTTTTCACCTTTGCAAAGAGGGCATGAAATCCTCTTGGATTTGCAATGATCACTGGAGGATTCTGCCCTATTAGTGGAATGTATTCATTACAGTGGTTGCAATAAAACAGGCTGAGATTCCTCTTATAATAGAGTTGCCACTTATTTTTGTATGAAACATTTATTAGCTTACAACTACTGATCTTGCTCCAATGCAACTGCTAAAGGTTTTTTAATACAAACCAAACAAGGCTATCTTTGTTCTGATAGTTTGTCCTTGTGGTCTTTTATTATTTTATGAATGGATCTGGTCAAGCATCTTGTCTGACGTTTCTCCAGATATCATTTATGTGTTGCAATTGTTTTATGCTTCACTTCCATGCTTCAGTCTTGAATACACACACTGCCATTGAACCCAGGGAAAATGTCTAGGCTTGATTCAAAGATATAGATCATCTGTATAGCATTCTGTCCAGAAAGCTGCAATGTAGTCCAATTGCTTGTTTTGGACTCTGTCAGACTTTTGCTGTCAGATAAATGTTCAATAAAACATTTCACAGAGTCTTGCTGAAGTTGAGAATTCTTGTATACCAGGTGGCCTGCAGCAGCAGCACCATGAACAAACAGGCAGAACAAGGTATGTCTAACCAGCAGTCCCATACCTTTTCAACACAGTTAGTTACCTCTAAACAAGATATTTTGAGTATTAGAGGCCGCACAGTCACTTCAATACAGAGTTTTTGCCCATGTAATATATCTGGTTTATCATCTCAAAGATCTTGAATGCCTCTCGCACTCGTGTTACAGCTATTTATAACAAAATACGGTTAGACAGTCCTAGTCCCCCTTAAGGCTTTCTTCATTCTGGACCATGTACTTCTTCCTTCCTCTTCACTCCCTTTGCCTAGGTGTAATCTTGTTTCATTTCCTTGATAAGCCAGATGAGATCATTCTGATGGTAGAATGCTAACTCAGAAAATTAAATAAATATGTCAAGAGAGGGAGAGAGAAAAAGAGACTATGGGAGAAAAGGATTACTCTGTTTAAAGGGTAGTGATTATTAAATCAGTTCAACTATTTAATCCTTAATAATGGTTATGACCTTAGCTTCAATGTACAAACAAGATTTTTTAAAAATAAAAAAGTGGCTGTGTGGCATTTAAACCTCACCATTGATTTTAAGATTAGAACAGAAGTTACATATCAATGAATTTTCTGAATAGAGACTTCCTTAAACTCACACAGTACTCTTTCCCCTTTTTTGAGATTATATAATAATTCTCCAGAGTTCATAGGGATAGGGTTTTCCCATTAAGCTTTTGATATATGCAAGTGCCCATTAGGTCAAACTGTTGAAGAAGGCTAAAAAGACTTTGCTTGCTGATGAGCCTCTATCAACTATCACAGATATTTTTGAGGTGACTTTATTGTCAGAGTGACCTGACAACCTTATGTTTTAGAATAATTACATGTTCAGTGGAACTGCACCTAAATCAGTGACCAGGGATTATTAGCCTTTGACAGAAGCTCTTGGAATTGGAGTCCAAGGCAGAATAAAGAGCGGAATGATCAGCTTTCTAGTGACGTTTCCACTGAAGTTTCAGTCTTGTGTATATACACAGAGTTCATAGATCTGAATGGAATCCACAGGGTTTGTGAATGTGAATTCCACAAATAATCTCACAGTCCTGTTGTATTATTATGTCTATTTCCATAATCATTCCAAGCTTTTAGAAACACATTGCATTTCATGCTTATTTGCATTTTTTAAAGTGTGGGGTTTTTTTAAGGAAGCATGGAATCCTTTTACGTGATTAGCTAAAATCCATCCTTAAGAGAAACCTTATTGTTGTTATTTTGTAAATCCTGGAATTACTGTTGTATTTGTTGTAAATGACCCTCCTTACTTTAAGAACCTGGCACTAGGAAAATGTGCTTTCCATTACAATGACAAGTTCATATAAAACGCAAATCCCACTTGAGAGTCTAAGCTGTTTGAAGGGTTTTAGTGTCAGCCACTCATTTCTAGGAGGCTGAATTAAAAATTGGAAAAGATATTTTTACTAGAGCACTATAGCTGGTACATTAATGTGTATCTGCATGTCAGGAATACAAAGTGTATTGAAAGGGCAACCTTTTATATTGCATATGACAACTACATAGATTTCTTCTTACACTGAGACATTGATGTTTACTACTTTCAAAAGGCATTTTTCCTGAACAAATCCCACTGGATTAATTCTTCTCTTCAAAAAAAGCAATACATCAAAATTATGTTATTCTACACAGAAGAGAAAGAAAAGCTGCCTTTCGCTATTTTTTCAAATCTGTATTTCTGGATGATATTTTTCTGGCCTTGCCCCTTCTCTCACTTGCATGCTTGTGAATCAGGACTATTTCAGAAATCAATGATACTACAGCACTCTAAATGCCATGTAAGAGAAGCTTCAAGGCCTGTGTGTTTATTCATAGATGCTACTGAAAACTTCTTAATACTTGGTTCTTAATGCATAGAACTCCAGTTGCTAGTTGGTGACTCTTAAGATTTAATAGTATTTCTGCAGAACTGATGTAAGACGGATTCTATCTGTCTGTGCTTTTTAAATTGATCTATTCATGCTTGACAAAGACGTAAGGATTCATACTGTTTTATTTAACTGGACAAAAGTCTTATTTTACCCAAACTTGTTCAGAGGTGCTGCAACAATAAAATCATAAGTATGAATCTGGTGAGGGGGCAACTGTAACTTAACCTATGATATTCTCCCAAAGCTAAGCAGATCATGATTATTATTTTTTAGTTTGTTAATGACTCGGTATTGGAAAACCGAGTTCTGAGTAGTCAGAGGTCTGAGCCTTTGTGATCTATAACAAAGAAGCAGATAACAAACAGGCTTTTTCTACCAGTGGCCAAGTAGCAATAATACAGACAAAAGATAAACTTAACCTTATAGTCATTTACATAGTTTTTACGTTTTCAAGGTTATTTTCCAAGCAAAAAAAAAAAAATCTTTTTAATAAAAATAACTCTCTTTGTGTAGCGTCATTTTATTTGTGTCTATAATTTATGTCCAGATGCAAATGGAGATGCTGGGTTTTTGCATCAGAAATACCAATGCGATCATCTTTAACACTCAGTATTTGATACAAAGTTTAATATATGGGATTTAATGACACCAGACTTTGTTTCAGCATTAAATATTGAATACCCTTAGTTACAGTTTGCTTTTAGGCAAAAGCTGCATAAAATACGATTTTATTGTTTTGTTTTTTCATTTCTAGCTTTATATACATTGACATAATGGTAATGAGAAGTCAAGAATAAAGCAAAAAACCGATCAAATTATCTTTCATCTAATGGCTTGTTTATTAACATTGGCAAAAAGTACAATAGCTTGTTAGAATCACCTTTAAGCCTATACTGCTGAGAAAAATTGAAGTAACACTTTTGTATAATGTAAACACTGAAGAAATTGTAATTAACCCAGTGAAAGCATTATTTGATTACCACATTCTCTTGAGTCACTTTTGAGGGAATCCTAATAGTAAAGGAATATTTCAGAGGAAAGAATGTTTCCAGTATCATTTGCTTAAAGAATTATCAAGTGTCACAGGAATATTGATGCTTACATGCAAATTGGACTGCTCAGTTACTATGACACAAACATACTTCCCGCATTCTTGCCCTGGGGAAACTCAAAACAGACCTATCCCTTATTAAACAAACCTACCAAACTGCTGTTTAATCACACCTAATGTGTATAAAATGCAGGAATATGGAGAACAATTTTAAATGCCTGGTGAACTAGACTTGGCAATATGTTTGCCAAGCTGTCTTCCTTACAGGTGTAATATAAAGACGGGAGGGCTCTTCAGTTGGTATTTCTACTACTTTACTGCTTTCCCTCAGGAGTAATGAGGACAAACCACCAAATCTCCTGTTTTTGTCTCTTTTCTATCCTCCTTTGTCAGTCCCTAACCCTTAGCTTAGAGTAGTGTCCTTTTACTCTCTACACGTTTTAAGTATGAGCAAAAAATTTTGTGCATTTCGCTGTCAACAGCTGAATCACTGTGTAGTGCAAGCCATAGAATCACAGGATCCCTGAGGAACATAAGGCCACCCTCCTGCTCAGTGCAGGATCAACATTGAGTTCAGATCCGGTGAAATCTGAAATCACTGGAGCTGCAGTGATGTACGCAGCACACTTTTACTAAAAGGCAAAAATGCTGTGGTAGAGGTATTCTGCTGTTGCTGCAACCTTGCCTGTGTTTTGGCTTTAATTATCTTTTGTTCAAGTGACTTACCTAAAATGCTCCCTGAATTTTTAATGCTTTACCTTTGGGCAGTAAGATTGAACAATCTGACAAAAGTATACACTTTATTGCAGCTTTCAGGTGTCAGAATTTGTCATTGTCACCCCCTTGTTAGCCCTATTATAATTAATATTAAATTAATATTTAATTCTTTATACGTTCTGTTCAGATGTTGGTCTAACACTTGGGTCTTCAAATCCTTTCCTGTTTATACATACCTCTACAATCTCCTCTTAACCAACTCTTTTTCTAATTAGCTTTAATAAAGTTTAAATTCTTTTGCAAGGAGCTGATCCTTAGTTGAATGAGGTGTCACATTGTCATGTTGATGAAGATTGGGTAGTTTCCTATCTGGCTTCTTTTCATTAAAGGAGGACACAGTATTTGAGTCCCAGAAACAGAAAACTCTGTTCTTGAAGCAGCAGGTAAAGAGGAAAATTTACAAATATTTTCCTTCTCAAGGTTAGGTTAGGGAAAATGAAAGATAGCAGTTCTTGGTTGTTTTTTTAAAGGTAGTTTTTGATCTTGAGCCACATATATCATACAGATGTCCAAGGAAGAGTGGAAAAAAGTTATGAAAAGCTACTTTGCTGTTTGCTTTAGTACAAAGAGCTTTCTGTTATTTTTCTCCTAAGAAAGTGCCAAACACAGCAACTACATACGAAAATTAAATAGCAGTGTCTATCCGGTTATTGGGTTTGGAGTTGTAGGATCAATATTGCTGAAGGATTTGGCAGTGTTTATGAAGTTGCATGTTTTTAGAACAAGAAGTATGTTACCTACACACTCTTCAAAAAGCAGTAGTAGCAGTGTGAATGGAGGAAAATAGTACAGAAAGCACCAGAGACAATACAAATACAGCCCTCATCTCAAAAAAAAACTTTATTGTATTGATATTATTTAATAAAATTTCATTGAAAGAGTCTACATTTGTGTTGAAAGTGAATTAAAACCTAGTATGAGTCCAGTTTTTGTTGTATTTAGTCTAATATACGTGAGCCATCTTTGGCACTGTCTTTCAATGAAACAGAACTTTGCAAAGTGTTAGAAACGTGGTTTGGTTTATTATTAGAAGAAAATTTGCTGAGAAAATTCTGCTAAATATAATCCTATGGCTGTAAGGACGGTTATAGAGATCTTAGGAAAAGTGTTGAAAAATGCAGGCTCATC
The DNA here is from genome assembly GCA_013398125.1 of Aegotheles bennettii. NCBI lineage: Eukaryota > Metazoa > Chordata > Aves > Caprimulgiformes > Aegothelidae > Aegotheles > Aegotheles bennettii. Next base: position 209,614 of record VZRW01001551.1, read on the forward strand.
TGATAAGAACTGATGTTCCAACAAGTATAAGACTCATACTTCAGTGTTTGCTTCTTAAATTTCACTCTGCCTTGCTTTATTATACCACTACAGTGCTCCTGATTGTATATCAATGTTAGATTTCTGATACATCAGGTTATTACTGATAAAAAATACAGTGGTTTTCATTACACATGAATTTGCTCCCCAGTAAAACTACAGCATTTCCTCAACTGTGTAGAGATTATAAACTGCTTTAGGTACTGTTTTCTTGCGCAAGTTACTGTCAAGATGATGGAAGAAATTAGAAGCATCATGTAGCAGTGCTGGCTTATATGATATGTGCCAACTTCTGGCATTGCACATGGTTCATGGAATAAACTTCCTTAATAATGTACTGCTTGATGAAGTGCTGACTGAGTGTGTCTCTTACTTGATCTCTGAATGGCTTTTGCTAGCAACCAGTTATGCTGAATTGAGAAAAGGAAACTCCTAGGAGTTCTTTTATTGATCAGGAATGCAGAATAATTTCTGACTTTAGATATCCTAAAAGAAGGGAATAAAAACCACAGGATTTTTATTTTGTAAATCTAGCTAGGAAATAAATTTAAAATTACAAGGGCAAAATATATATCCTGTGTATTCATATGCACAGAATCATAGCATGATTTGGATTGGGAGGGGCCTTAAAGGTCATCTCGTCCCACTCTCCCTGCCATGGGCAGAGATACCTTCCACTAGACCAGATTTCTCAAAGCCTCATGCAACCTGGCATATACTTAGACATTTTTTATAGCTCGAAGGATCCTGAATTAATTTTTATAATTTATTTATATTATACTGGAAGGGAACACACAGTATTTACACACCATTTCCTTTAGCCCCTTTCTCATCCCTTTAAAAAATAAAATAAAATAAAAATTGTATTTTTATTTCTACCCAAGTAGCCAGTGTTATTTAAATTATTTTATTAAACCGTCTTTAGGCAGAAAAGCACCAAATGAAATACAAAAAAGAAAAAAAAATATTACTTACAGAACATATCTCCAGGAATAAAGGTGACTAAAGCTTAATCAGAAGACGAATACGTATGTCTCCTATGCTTATAGAAGAAAATGCCTACCCTTTTAAAACAGAAATGGCTGAACAACTGATTATGTGAGCTTTCCAAAATGGGAGCGTTTCTGATAGATTAGTTGGGATGCAAGAGGAGGTGGGTACATACTTCACTAAGGTAGTTATGAAGAGTCTAGTAGGTAAATATTCACTATTCTAGATGCCCAGCAGCTTTCAAAGCCTGCAGAAAAAGAATTACTCTTGCAAGTTTTCCCTTGTTCTTGCACAAAGACCCTTTGATATACAGAAAAGAAGCCCACCAACAAGGAGAAGCTTGTAAGACAGGTACATTATTCCCATATTTTACTAATTCTGTTTGTATTTCTCTATTTTTTTCAAATATGTCTTGGTTCAGTAGATTTTATTCTGGTACTGTCCATGTGACATTTGCACAATCTAAATTTTTTATTTGGTTCAACAAAAACTTGGTGTATTTTTTGTGACACACTTGTGTTTTGTTGATGCTGAAGGGAATTACACATATGCTTGAAGTATTGTACAGCTGAAGGGAATCAAGCATATACATAAAGTTTAATATGTACTTCTGTGTTTGCTAAGTAGAGAACTCATATATAACACAAATCAATCTATATCACTTTGTTCCAGATTTTCTTCTTTCAGTACCTCACATTCTGGCTAGTTCTTAGTTTTGGGGGAAAATTAGGTAATTGCTATTTTTCAAATATGTATATGTCTTTCAATAATAACATGTATCTATTATCTTTCAAATATATATTTTCAGTATTTTTCTTTTAAAGCAACACACCTTTTTTCTTTATCTCTCTTTTTATTAATGAAACATATAATTATAGAGACTTGCTTTTTTTACACATACAGAATTGCAAGCTGTTTGGTGTATTTTGTTAAGATTCTTCTTAATGTTATCTAGGCATTTTGTTGGTTTTTTTCATATGTCATTTACGTATATTGTAAAGTCATGAGAAGATATGTTTATGAATCCTTCAGTGCAATAGAGCTAGAACTCCGTATCCTATCCGTATTTGGACTGCAAATTCTAATCTTCACTTACTTGTTTTATAAAGGTGGCCTAAAGATTTTGAAATGAATGAAAGGACTCCTATTAACTGCCATAGACTTTCACTGAGGACTACTGCAGTGAGAGAGGGATTTTATTTAAAACAAAAGTAAACCAATGAAAGTGCAAGCAGATTTTCTTTTTTTCTTTTTCTTTTTCTTTTTCTTTTTCTTTTTCTTTTTCTTTTTCTTTTTCTTTTTCTTTTTCTTTTTCTTTTTCTTTTTCTTTTTCTTTTTCTTTTTCTTTTTCTTTTTCTTTTTTTTCCCAATTTTTTAGTTCTACAGCACTGTTGGAGCTAATTTCACCTAGTAACATAGTACTAATAGTAATCCTTAACTATGTCTGTTTTCTGTGCTTTTTCACTTGCTTGTCAGTGGTCATCCTCACCACTCATCTTGGTATGTGGACTGTTACGTAGAAATCTATGCAGAAATTGTCATATGTAAACATATTTTTTAACTTCTCACTAACCTTGTCTGCTAAAATATTCCAAGACTTCAGCAGTCTGCCCAGAACTCCTAGATAAGGATCCTTGCTCTTACTGCTGGTATCATATCTAAGTTAATTTAGACTAAAAATATTTAAATATATAATAGTATGAGCACTGTGAATTATGAATAGATTTTCATTAGGCCTATCACTGATATAGACAGGCCTGCTGAATTTCTTATTGGAAGCAAGAAATCTTGCATACTAGCTATGGCATTTGAAAGCCTCACCACTGTTAATTATCTACTATCCCTTTATTCTAAGAGATGAGGAAGTAGTAGTATTTCCATTTCAGATGTGTGATTAATTAAGATATTGAAAATAACATCATTCTTGTATGGTCATGTAACTGGTCAGTGACAGGACAGAAAATTGAAAATGGTTTTCAAATTTATTATCAAATTATACTTTCTTTCTAAAAATATTTTCATTGTATCAGCTAATCTGAAAAGACTCTGTCCTGAAATGTAGCCTGCCTTTGAAATTACAGACATATCTAATTTGAACTTTTAATAATTACAACAATATGGTTGGAAGGCAGGGAAGCACAAATCTTGTAAGTAATGTGCTGGATAAAAAGGATATTCAAAGAGCCATTAAATTTAGGTTGGTTACCAAGATCTGGAAAAGAACTGACTTCTGAAAGACAAACATATACAGCATCAGCCACTAGTAAATCACGGGTCAATGAAAAGCTGACTTCATCGCAAAGTCAGTGCTGACTTAAGTTCTTTTCTTGGTGTTCAGAAAGAGCTGTTGTCTATATATTTACTAGAAGCATGAACACATTTTTCTCTTTTAGAAGAGGAAGTAGGGAGGGGGTCTATGATCCCACTCCCTCGGTTACACTGATTAACAAATGAACAGCCTTAGCTAGACTGAGCGAGCAGGAAAATTATATAAATGATAGTCTCTCAGCTTGGGTTATTTTGAAACACTCTTCTTTCGTAGACATTTAGAAAACAGTAGGTGTGTGATTCCCCCAAAAAACCCACTTAATCTACAATTAAGAACTAAAGAAATAAGTGATTTGTGGCACTAGTGTGTTTATAATAGAACTTGGAAATATTTACCTAATTTTTAAGGTATATCTTAATTGAAGTACCACAGTTAAAATGCTTTTAAGATGTAATCATAATGCTTTATTTGGGATGTTTGTGCAAGTAATGATTTCACGTGGTCATTCACTAAAGATTTAGTATGATCTTTTTCTTGATAATTGTCAGTTCTCATTTTGGTTTATGAACATAATTTCAATTAGCACAGAAGTTATTTTGTGGGGAGAAGATACATTCTTAGTTCTTGTTAGAAGCAAACCAAAAAAATAAATGTAAAAATATAATTGCAGGTGGGTGTTTTTAGGCTGTGAGTCAATAAATCAGAACATTGAGGTCACTAATAGGCCTTAATTGCCTTGATGAGCCTCAGCTGGTCGCCACCCTCTGCCAGATGACTGTTTGAGTTTGTGCTTGGCTGCTCGGTCTTTCCTAGAGCTAAAGAGTGAGTAGGTTTGTCTTCACCCCGTCTCTAGTTGCTGTGTTCTGGATGGGCTTCAGACCTACTTTCCAACTCCTGCTCCTGACCAGGCTACCTGAACTACTTCAGCCCCTTGCTGTGGCCAGGGCTCTTGGTGAAGTGTTGGCAGCTCCCTGTGATGTCTGCACCTGCTCTGTGGGTTGTCTTCAGATCCTGGCTCTGTCCCTTCTCGTGGAATAGCTCTGCCGTTCCTGCTTCTTGATGTGGTAAGTCTTTTCATGTACATCTAAAAGAGCATGAAAGAAAATATTCTGTCATGTTATTTAAGTTTCATCTAGCATTTTGCTATTGTTAGGGCAACCAGACCAATCAATAAAGCAAAAGGATTAAAATTATTGCTTTGGTAGAGAGACTACCGCCTGGAAGATGCAAAGCTTACAAATGTTTGTAAATGGCTGTGGTTAAAAAGCAGCTCCTGATTTGGTGATTTATGTGACATAGCCATTTGTGTCCAAAATAGCATTTTTTAGTTCTGGATGTCTGCATTTAAAGCAAGAAAATAACAGATTTGAAATATAACCACTGTAGAAGTTACTGAGCATTTGCATATATCATATATATATAAACTGTTAAAGAGATATTGTAAAGGAGCCTCTTTTTTTTTTTTTTTTCAATTATCTGCTGGATACAAAGGTCAGGGATTATGCAATCCAAGATTGTGAGCCTCACATAAAATATGGCACAGTTGTTTTAGGAAAAGCCTAAGATCCACAGCAGGATTTTTGATAGTTGGAAAAAAGCAACACAGTAACACCCACAAAAGTCACCTAAGCTAGATTTAGTGTTTTATTTTTTCTTAAAAGGAGAGCAATCTTTAGTGGGTTTTGCTGTTTAGGGTTTTTTTTCCTCCTCTTTAAAGACGGAAGAAATACGGATTTCAGTATCTTGCAAACACGGAGTGAATGTGAATACAGAAAATGAATGCAAGAGAAACTCTTAAAATGAAAGCTTGACTGCAAATGTTTTCATTGTTTTTTCCTATCCTCTCTATCATTACTATAAGATTAAAAATATATTAACAGTTGTTTCCTTGGTTCTAAACAAGCTAAAATATTTGTGTTTGATTTATGAAATCTAACTACTGATTTATTCCAGTAAAAACATATGTTGAGTTTTCTTAAACTTCAGGTGTCAGAATACAAAATTAATATAAACTTAAATAGCTGTTGACTCCTCAGTAGATATCTATAGCAGCAGTTAATTAGGTACTGCTGAGGCTAATTGTAAAATAAATGGTTCTGAAATATAAGATATCATGAGGGTAGTTTACAACTGTTGCTTTAAGCAGCTAATCAAAAATTTTAACTGCTGTTCAAAGAGCATGTCTGTTTGTGATTTCCTGAACTATTCATTTCATATGAGATGTTACACTCAAAATCTTGTTTAGGAGCAAAGGGAAACACATTTTATATGAATTTAAGAATTTCTTTCCAGTGTAACTGAAATTTTTACAGGGTAAGCATTATTACTCTAGGTCTCTATTACAGAAAGGGAAAGATATGTCTGTGCAGGAAAAAAGTCTCAATACTAATGTACTTAAAATTGTTATACATGCATTTTGTGACTTTCTTCTTCTAATATCATGTGCACCCTTGCCCTGCTCCTCTGGCTCCTAAGATCAGCAGTTTCATTTTGGTGTTGGTAGTGGAGGTGTTTAGAGCAAGCCATCGGTATCTGGAGTCCATCACTGAAAGGAATATGATTTGATTTCTTTTTTTCCTCAGTCTTTCTCAGTGTTTTTTTCCCTTGCTCTTTCCTTGTTAGTCTGCAGCACTGTGTTATATCAAAATTTACTATATATGATGCTTTTTATAAATGTTACATACTGTTTACTCTTTGTTATCCCTAAAACCGTATCTTTCCAGTTCTGCATTTCTTTAGCCACTGATGTGAGTTGTTTCTAGCTATTGAGCCTCCAGCATCTCAAGCCTGAGCCTCACTTACAGTCATCCCATGCTTGTATTCCTCTACATTTCATTGTGTATCTCAAGGCCTCTGTTCTCATACTGGGCCTTTATACTGCATCATAGGGTTAGGAATACAAAAAACATAATAAGATACAAAGACCAGATTAGTGGTAGACACCTGCTTAATTAGAAAAATTGCTGTTACAGCTAAGGCAGGTGGACAAAGCTGCAGGAGGCAGGTGAAATAAAGTTCAGACAAAGCACACCTGAGAAGCTTCTCTTAGGAGGCCTTGCAATCTCAGTTACAAAGCTTAAAACCTTGCACCTGACAACACTTGAGCTTCAAGTGTTGGAGGTACTGGACAGTAAAACAAAGTCTCACTGGGGTATATTGATCAGATCAACAAAACAATGTTGTATTGCCAATAAAGACTAGGAATTGAGCTGTGATTTGTCATTTCATTCCCAAGTTTAATAGCATGTGTATTCTAGGTATTATTTTCATGTGGTGTATTTTTATGTATTTAAGGTAACATTTTTTCAGCTACTTCACATATGGCTTTATTGTGCCTGGAGGTGTGTCAATGGTATTTTGCTATCAGTGATTGCTTCTTGCTGATTTGGCTAAGAATACTCGTGATCAGTGCAGAGGGAAAACACAGCCATATTCAGTATCATATGATTTGGTCTAAGCTTTTGGCAAATATGTTTGTTTGCAGCCTGCCTTTCTCCACAGGGAACACTTTGCATACACTAACTAGAATCTTGGGCAAAGTTCTAGCCCAAAGAAACTACAGGACTGTTTTATAATACAGTTTATGCCCTGTCACAGTAACTGGTGCCATAGTTTCTGTCAGGCAGCCACAGAATTGCCTCCCTCCTTGATCTGCCAAGGTTCCCTTTCACTATGTCCTGATTTCTGTAGCAAATTGTAGACTGAGCACTCAGACTTTAACTTAACATGACAGGACTTTCTGATCTCATGAGGTCACATTGATCCATTCTGCAAAGCTGCCCTCCATCTTCCATACTTTTCTTCTTTGTCATTCCACTTTCCCTCTTCCTGTTCTTTACTATGTTTTCCTTTGCTCCCCTCCTCCACCCTGTTTCTCAACCAGAACCAGGGAAAATAAGTCAGTGATGTGGGGACATTTTACGTGTATTAAAGCTCTTCGTTTAAAGTTGCTGCCACGTTCTATTTCAAAATCAGTAGAGGAAACAACTGTTCTGGGACATTCTAGGTTGTGCTATTGTAAGTGAGCTTGTCATTATAGTTTGTGTGTGTCTTCCTCATTGTTTTTGTGGATATAAGAACTGAAGGATACAAGGCTATGTGCTCCAGGAGTTGCCTGAGATGAGACAGCCACATAAATAAAGCCAGAGCCCTTTTTACTTTTTTTAACTTAAAACAAAAGCATATTTCTGCACAAACAAAGGAAAAAACATTTATGAAAGAGAATAAAGGCTTGAACTTTTTGGATGAAGAAATGTTTTCCCAGCTTTGTACTATGTTCAGTCTAGATTTTGATTCGAGCTCTGCATTCACAAATATAACCCAATATCATGTTTTCTTAAAGTTATTGTTGAACTTATGATTTTGAGAGAAAGTTTGGAATGCACTTATTAGAATTTGTCTGGAAAGAGTTGTAACATTTTTTATTAGTTTTTAAAATAATCCTCCTTAATATTAAAGAAACCTGCAGAAATTACCTAAATTTTAATGCATGTAAAAATATAAGAATAATCTTACTCGTTTAAACATTCCCCTAGCCCACTGATCTTTCTCAGGCAGGTGCCAGCAATGATTTCCCAGTGAAAAAGGTGAGAATGGGGATAGAATACACTGATTCTTTCCAAATATGTTCCTAGTCTCTGGATGGGTTGCACTTTAGTGTTTGCTTGAAAAACTTTTTGAACCCATCTGAGCTTTCAACATCCACAGCCTTCTGGTTTTGTTTTTCTATTAGGGGAGGAGTGAGACACACAGGCAGGGTGGGAAAGGAACAAATAATCTTTATGATCTTGGAAAAGATAGTTTGTGACTTTTTGTTGTATATTTATTTGTTTTTTAGAAATACTGTTCTGTCAGTCATTTCATCTCTGGCTAGAATTTCATTTTTCACTGCATGACAGTCATTTCCTATCATCCATGTCATTCTTCTTTGTAGCTTCTTCATTTCACTATTTGATTTTCATGATAAAATCAATGTTGCCACAGCAGGTAGAACAAAAGTGCTCTGTGAGTTTGTAAGGTGGCATTATTGTATCTGCTCTTGTAAATAGTGTCAGTGAATAGTGTTTGGTTTGCTTTTTGACCATTACTGAAATCACTTTTTTTTCAGAACTATGTGTTCTAACTCCTGAGTCTCATTTTTTGAGCTGTAATGTTTAGGCATAATTATGTAGATTAAATAGCAGTTATCTTTTTCCTACTTGCCTTACCTTACAAATATTCAATTACACTCAATTTTTACTTCTCTTTTTATCACGAAATCACTTGTTATTGTGAAGACCCTAGTGATTTTTACAAGCTTTTGCAAGGTCGTTAGGCTACAAAGCAAGAAATTGAGCCATGAGCAAAACACGTTTGAGCAAATAAAATCATCTCCCCTTGCAAATTGAGTTTTACATGTGTTAATTTAGTTAACCATTATTTATAGAATCATAGAATGCTTTGGGTTGGATGGGACCTTAAAGATCATCCAGTTCCAACCCCCCTGCCGTGGGCAGAGACACCTCCCACCAGACCAGGTTGCTCCAAGCCCCATCCAGCCTGGTCTTGAACACTGCCAGGGAGGGGCAGCCACAGCTTTTCTGGGCAACCTGGGCCAGTGTCTCACCCCTGTCACAGGAAAGAATTTCCTCCTAATATCCAATCTAAATCTCCCCCCTCTGTTTGAAATGGTTCCCCATTGTCCTGTCACTACATGCCCTTGTCAAAAGCCCCTCTCCGGTTTTCCTGTAGCCCCTTCAGGTACTGAAAGGTGCTCTAAGGTCTCACCGGAGCCTTCTCTTCTCCAAGCTGAACAACCCCTTCTCAAATATGATCGTTTGCCCTACAGCCAGTTGCCAGCTGGATACTTGTAAATGTTGAGACAGACTGCAATATTAATTTCTTCCTACTTTGCCATTAACTTAATATTATTTTTATTTAATTTGTATACAGCATTAATATAAAAATATCTATGTAAATATGAATATCTTCAAGTATGGCTTTGTCAGGTTTTTATAAAGCCTGGAAATCCTTAATAGGAAATGCCAGCATGGGTAACTATGTAAACTGCTTGACATCTGTCCATATTTATAAACATAGATTTCATTTGCTGCAGTTTATTCTTGGCACATATAAATGAAGTGTGACAGACACCCTGTGGCTTCTATTGATGAGAGGATTAATAAAGCTTTAACTTTCACTATTACATGTTAATCCATCAAGCATGAATACTTCAACAGTCATTATCGAACATTGACACACATTGCATCAGTAATCAGAAATGACAGAAGACAAGAAGCTGGCAGAAGTATGATTTTCAGCTCTCTCAGGAATAATCTGTGATGTAATGTGTTCTTAATTATATAGCTGTGAACGTTGTACATGGTTTTGGGCTAATTTGTAGCTATATCAGTTGTCCTTTAAAGGCGTGTTAAAAAAAATATCTTCAAATACCTGTTTTTCTGAGATGAAAGTAATACCTAGCACCAATGGTGTTACTTGATAATACAAACCATCATGGAATTGGATGTAAGGACTTCTTTTATGGGTTTATTTCAATGTGTAGTCTTCATTAAATACCCTTGGCAGGCCTGTGTCTTTTCCTGCATATTAACAAGGAACAATACGATAACTTCAGGCAAAGTCCTAAGTAACTACTGGAATGTCCCAACAATCACTGTAGAAAAGAGAGTTCCCTGATTTCAGCCATATAGGAGAGTGATTTGAAGTGATTTAATGCTGATGTGTCTCATATGTAGCCTCTTGAATCATTCAAATGACCTGCTTAGGTCATGTAGAGGCTCTCAGTGTTTTGTCATTTCTGTTAGAGGGATCAAAGGTTTGGGTAATGTATACAGGGCTAAAATTCAGTTCTTTCTCCAGAGTCCTAATTGTGATAGTGTCAATATACCTTTATCATGGTTTTGCTGGTAGATATTAAATCTTTTAACAAGGAAGTTATTTAATAATTTTAAAATGTGTAAACTGAGGAGTCTTGTCCAAACTAGCTCCCCTCTTTGAGTAGCTATCCATTCTGGTTTTGAACAGCCCTTTACACTAACAGGTATAGAAGTAAGCTTTTCCTGATTTGGGGAGGCCTGTCATGCATTTACATGGTTTCTTTTAAATACAAGATCCTGCTGTAGTTTTTCTTTCTTGATTTTTATAGATCATGCATATTAATTATTGCACTGTTCAAGGTAAGATAATAACTTGCTTAGTGAATGGGCATTGTATGTATGCCTATACCTGTGTGTCTATATAGTATGTAAGAAAAACTACAGTCTCTTCCTCAGATCCTTGCCTTCCTCCCTTGTTGGTCACATCCTGCTATTGCATGTACATTCTACATTACAGCCACTGATACTCTATGATTATTTCATGATAACAAAAGTTACCATGATTTGATAAATGTTTTCATCCTGATGCATCTAAGGTTTTGACAAACACTTATTAAATAATCTTGAGATTAGCATTTAAGCTTGGATGACTGGACTTGATTTTATGCTACTGCAATACCATCATACCGGGATGATCTTATGCATTATCCTGTTCTCTGTCTCTCTAGATTCCATTTACTTTTGATTGTTATAGTCTTTGTTTTGCATTTTAACAGTGCTCAAAGTTCAGTTGAACATTCAAGTACGTAGCAAGAGCTGAAGTCATGAAAGGCTGCAGAACACTCTTAACTAATGTCTAATTTGAGAAGTACCTTCTCAGCTAATGGCAAGTGAAATAAGTTTGAATGGTGCTGTTTCATTCCCCTAGATGTCTGAATGGTCCCTTTTCTCTGCAGCTTTACATTAAGTGACAGAAGTACTATTGCCAGCCCTGAATTAGTAATACAGCGCTGCAGCAGCTCTTTGCAAGCCTTAATGAATCTCCAGCATGTTCACAACAGTCCAACCGAAGTCCCAAGACTGCATTTACAGTACTTATGCAAAACAAATTGTTAAAGAGGAAGACTTTGCTTCAGCTCATTGACAGTTCTTTTGTTACAGGGGGACTGCATTGCAGTAGGGCCTCCTTGCTGGCAATAGAAAAAATTCATTATTTCCAAACATGCTCTTGGGACATGGTTTGTACAATCCATGGAGAATTTAAAAACAAACTTTACCATAATGAGGTGATATAAAATGGCAGGTCTATAGTTGGCATAGTTCTGTTGCTGAATGTCAACTCAGAACTGTAGCACTTATATCACTGAAGAATAGAACGCTAATATGCTAAGGCCTTGAGTTGCAGTGAACATTATGTGTGTGATACTTCAACAGTCTGTGTTCTCTATGGTTCTCTACAGAGGCAGTAGAAAATGGAATTTGGGCTAGCTTTTCCTGTCAATTACACCAGTGTTCCTGGACTAACTTTGCTGTCTAACGTGTACTTGTTACTATGGACAAGTCAGCATTCTAACGGGTTACAATCTCCTGGTGCCTAACTCTGCCCCTTCGGCAGGGTTACTGCGGCAATAACAGAGCAGGCTGAAACCACGTGTGTATTTGAGCTTCTCTGATTCCATTTAGCAGATTAACTCCCACTGTCATCAAAAGCACATACCCCTGTAGAGTATGAAAAATCATGTTCTAATTTGCAGGATTGGATAATGCAACAATAAAGAGCTAGGATCAGAAATACCTTATATGGCTACAGATAATAACTCTGTGAATGTGAGTCACCCTTCAGAATAGAACTTGTCCTCTCTACAAGCTGCACAAATTTTGTTGCTGTACAAAGCAATGTTACAGAAGAATGAGATTTGATAGATTTAATCATTGCAGAAAAGAGAGAAGAAAAGATGAATACTGGAGAACAGTACAAACAGGTAAAAAAGATTGAGATTGGGAACAGGAAAGTACATTAGATGACTGAACTAAATAGCATTTGGAATAATAGTGCAAATGAAATGAGAGAGGAAGGGGGATTGGTAAACAATTCCATGTGATTACTGTTGAGCTGAGCAATTACACTTTCTCAGTACAAAGATATATGGTGATACAGAAGTACAGCTTTGGTATTTTCTATTGACAAAGCACTAAACTTTAAAATGATATACAAATGTTCTGAAATGGCAGTAGTGCAATCAAATAGCATCCCATTTTTTTTCAGTTGGTTTTAACGATTTATTTGTGAGTTTATTTTGCAAGAGTTTGATTACATTTCATGTCCGCAGCCTACCTAAAATTATATATAGTGAATCCATACTGGTTTGTCTCTACTTTTAGTTTTGCTAATCTAAAAGTGGGCTGTGACTTTATTCCACCCCCCATCTGCAGTGTTAAAGAGCAAGACTGATATTTCAAGTGGCCTCCTTTCTTTTGCACTGCCTGTGTCGGTTGCCTTGCAAGTTGCCTTGCAGCAATACCAGACTTTCTGCCTGAGGTTGTGAGCTGTGCTGTCCTGAGACTTGCTTCTGTTTCTGGTAGTCACGTAAGGGTTGATGTATTGAAATTGAACTTTCTTTGTACAGTCCCCCTGTGTTCTAGCATGAATATACAGATTGCCATGCACGGTGTATTTCTGTGTATTTGCGGGAGCTGCAGTGTTAATGCAATTTTGTAAATGTCATAAGCAGCAGATCAATGCCTTGTAAAATCCTTACTATGAAATGATGATACATTAATTAAGGGGATTTCAGGGTACTTATGTAGTGAGCAAGTTACTCTTCAGAAATTTGTGTTCAAAATTTTGTTTGAAAAACTTCAGGGATTAGAATCTGCCTTAAGTCAAAATAGAGTAGGTGCTATTAAAGCTATCTAATAGGCTTTGATTTTCTTTTTTTATAATTTGCACATTAAGTTTAATTGGGTTTAATATAATGCAGATTTAAAAGATAACTATTATACTAGTAAGTAAAATCTTAGAATACTCAAAGTTAGAGAGGACAGGATGTATTCTGGACTCGGGTCCACCTAGACTACTTGATTTCTTGAAATCTAAGACTAATAGCAGTGTTCACAGATTTTGATAGTGGGTTTGATGCAGTCAAAATAGATTGTTTTGTCTTTTGGTTTTACATTGAGAAATGTTTGATTCCCTGAACATGCGCTCACAATTTATATAGTGATGAATCACAGAATCACAGAATTCTAGGGGTTGGAAGGGACCTCGAAGGATCATCTAGTCCAACCCCCCTGCCAGAGCAGGGTCACCTAGAGTACATCACACAGGAACACATCCAGGCGGGGTTTGAATGTCTCCAGCGAAGGAGACTCCACAACCTCTCTGGGCAGCCTGTTCCAGTGCTCTGTCACTCTCGAATCTAGGCTAATGTAGCTTCATGATATAGAAATTGGTATTTTCAACCATCTATAGTTATGAAAATAGATATATGGAAGCCCTAAGATCATGTAGTTCCTTTGTCATGACACCGTATCTGTTGTAAATCAGCTTTTATCTATAGCTGCTTTGGCTATTGAAGACATCATTCCTTGAAATGTTATAACTGCATACAGAGCAACCACCTGCTGAACATTCTTGTTCAATTAATATAACAGCTATCATTGTTTCCTCTAGCTTGTGTTCAGAAGCAGAACAGAGTCAGAATATTCCACAGAAGCTAATTAAATAAGTAGCCATACGTAAGTCATTGTTCATAAATACAGTCTGCATTTGATCATAAATGCAAGCTTTTAAAGTTCAAAGAGTAAATAAAGATTTCAGTGAAGCAAATTTAGCATAACTTCTTATGTTAATCATCAAAACACATTCCTAAAGATTTCATAATATTTTATAAATACACTGTAGAAAACCAGCATATTAATTATCAAAATAGTGATTATTTACCCATTTTTTTCCAGACCTGACCTCAAAACTCAAGATGTTATCTCTTCCAGAATGAAACCTAAAAAAAGTCTGAAGCTTGGGAGGCAATACCATTTTTGGGAGGGCTTCTAAGGAAATGAAAATACATAAGTTGTGAACTCCTGATGGAATAACAAAATGCCCTGCAGTATTTTTTCAGCCAGCAGTGTGCTAAATACAGAATTTAATTACATCTTTGACAGTTGTAGTCACTACATTTGAAATACCAACCTCCCCGAAGGCTTCTAGGCATAGTATTTCTTTGGGCTTGCATATTTTTTTTTTGGCTCTTCACTCAGAGCAGAGAGGGTACTGTATTAGTACATTAACTTGAACTATGCTTTAAACAACAACAAAAAGTAATATAAAGAATAGCACTTGCCTTTTAAAAGGTATAATTTCAGCATCTGTAGGACTGACAGAATTGCCATTGCACCAGTAAAGTGCATGAATGATAACTGTGAATTAATGAGAAGGTGGATAAATGGAGGACTAAGAGGAAAACCTGATGTCCAGTATGACACATAACCAGTCAAAGATGGTGAAAAAAATCTGCAGTTTGTGTTTTACAAATAATTAATATAGGGAATGTTATGCAGGTATAGGAAAGGCATTAAGACATCTGTTCAGTTATATACTGAAAGTGCATAAAAAGACAAAAGCAGTTGTAATTTTACAGGATTTCTTTCAAATTCAATTATAAAACTATAATCTGAACTATTTTGAATGTTTTTTTGAATGCTAAGACTTGCAAAAATGTTATAAAAATAGCAAAATAGAATGCAAAGTAAGGAAGGTAATTCATGCAGGCCATTATGGTTTTCCAGCTAACCGACATTTTTCTCCCAAAACTTGTCTGCCTTTTATGCAGTCTGCATAAAACAGAAATTTGTGGGTTTGTCTCTCAATTTATTCTAACTTTCCCATTAGTCTGTCCTTGCAACATCTCTGAGAAATTACTAAACCCTGTGAAGCACATACTAGACTCCCAAACTGTGTTATTTTTACGTCAATCATCTTTATTAGGCAATCCCATTAGAACCTTGCCAGTGGCAAAGGAGGGGAACATATTGACATCAGCACCCTTATAACACTGCTCTTCAAAAGTTACTAGTATTAGTAAAATGATCTTACTGACAAAACCCTTTAAAACCTCCTTCAAGTTAATTTGACTTATAGAACTATTTGTAGTAAGAAATGAATTTTGTTATGCACCGAGGAACAAATTCTGCCTTGTGTTTGACTGCATTGCTGAGATACCACCCTGAGCTACCTTTCTATTTATTTCTGTGTCCCTGAAGGATCTCATTAACATAGCATAGCAGTCTTTATCAAATACTCATAACTTGTAGAAAACTGAAGTAATATCTTCCTATTTATTGCAGTTTGACACAGACATATGTTCACAACTGGCATTACTTGCACAGATCCACAAATTCAATTTTTACCAATTGGAGCTCTGCTTCATAGTATTTTAGATATTCCTCTTGTTTGCTAAACTTTTGATGGGTGCAAATAATTCTGCTGTATAAAAATGAGCATCTTCCTAAACAGCAGCATGTGATTACATGTATTTGTGCATGTTTTCTGCACTTTCTTATCGGTTGTTGGTTTTTTTTCTGTTGCAAGAGCTTTGTGAAAATGTACTGTCATATTGTTTCTTCTCTTGGACATATTCATCAGTGATAGGGAAACTTATGATATTCTGAGAGGTCCAGAAATGTGCAAATGAAGTGGTTATAAGAAATGATGCTAAATAACCTTGCCTGGAACTTGAGTATATGGCAGTCAGTACCTATCTAGTGCTTCATATGGACAGTAAAAGTGTGTGGAATTCAGTCATGTACTTAATTGTGTTTCAGACTACAATTTCAGGAGCAGGCTCTTTGAAGTAGATGTATCTGATTCTCATTTACATTTTTTATATAAAGGTGCCATAATGTGAATAAATCAAGCTGGCCTACTTTTATGTTTGAAGTTAGGCATGCATTCCTGTATCTTGCTGAATAAGATCCTGACTCGACAGTTCACTGACTTCAAAGCTCTTCTTTTGAATCACTCTTGAGTTTTTCAGCTTCTGACCTGTTTTCAGCCTGGGCTGTCAGATCTTTTTTGTCTGACCACCAATGGTGAATAATAAGACTTTTTTTTGCTTGCTTTTAATTGTTTGAGTGATTGTCTGTGTCTAAGGAGGAAACATGAGCTGTGCAATGAAAACAAACATGTGCACAATAAGCAATTCTTATGTTCATCGCCAATTCATACACACAAAAATGCACTGTGTCTTGGTAACTGTTCTTGGGTCAATGTAAGGCTACCCTAACCAATGGCAGTCTGACCCTTTGAGTTTGTAATCATGTGAACTTTATGAAAACCTTTCTATATCAAAAAACTTTAGGAATTTTGTTTTAAAGCAAATACAAACTAAGACCTAGGTTATAATTCTTGGAGATCTTAATCA
This sequence comes from Aegotheles bennettii, assembly GCA_013398125.1. Lineage (NCBI taxonomy): Eukaryota > Metazoa > Chordata > Aves > Caprimulgiformes > Aegothelidae > Aegotheles > Aegotheles bennettii. Next base: position 226,152 of record VZRW01001551.1, read on the forward strand.
GGGTAGCATGCCTGGACATTCCTAAATTAATGCTTTCCTATATTGCTGAGTCAGATTTGTGAAGTACCAATGGATTAGCTTGTTTTATTAATAGATGCAGATATGCTGTTGTTGTGGGTGATTTGGTCAGTCTTGCATCTGATCCTCTGTTATTTTGTCTTGTATGTTCAAGGTCACTTCTACTAAGTGGTGCAAAAATATAGCAGCGGTTTTGGCAGCATTTATACTCACTGAATTCTGATATTAATGGCTTGGAAGATATAAGGAAATGGAGAAGGAGACTTAGTTTTTCTCCTAATCTTTCTTTGCGTCTCTAATCTGTTGTTTGTGATGTCCTTCTCTCCTTTTATCTCTTTTGATCATTATGTGCGTACCATGAAAGTGGCACTCTAGCATCGTATGAAATGACACATTAAAAAGTTCATGGAGAATAATTTTATACTGGTGACAGTGACAGCAAATATGACACACAGTAGCACTGTATTGTAATGGATGTAAACCAAACAAAACCCACCACACCACCAAAAGACCTCCTTCTTTGCTTGTGTCCTCACTGACTGTAGGATTTAATCCAAAGATTGTTAGACCTGGGTAATCTTTTGATAAAACACAATGTTACAGTAAACTACTGACAAATAGAGCTGGCAGTAATGAAATACACATTTATTGAGATTTCACTGTTCGTAAGCACTTCCTGTATTTCCCAGTTTACTTTTGTCAGCAAATTTTATCCTACTCGGAGTCTCTGAACCAAAAATTGCTAATCAACACTACTTTAGTTTCAGAAAGTTTAATGTTATTTTTAGTTTATGTCCGGAAATGCCTTGTCAGGAAAGTAAAATGTCAGAGAGGTTCATTCAACTCAAATTTGACTTGGCTGTTTTAAAATTACATGTGCAATTGTTTATCAAATTATGGTTTCTAAGGCAACCTATTCAAGCCTTTCTCATGACTTCTAATATTTTTTTCCTGCTATGAAATATAATTCTGGAGCTATTTATATGCCATTTTCAGTGGAACACTTGAATATCTCCAATAGATCCCTTACCAAATTTGCAGAATATGTCATTAAACACACAGCTTTTTGCCTGATAAGTCCAAAATACTGTCTTTTCATGGATTAGAACTGTTTTTATGAACTCTAAAATACATAATTTTTTTACAGTCTCACAAATGTTTTTCTTCAAACCATAGGCAGAGTCATTAGATGTATTCTTTAAACAAGTCTTCCATGTGCTTGAGAGGTAAAGCTCGGTTCTCTTTGTTCTACTTATGAATCTAAATGTAAAAGTAGTTCAACACTTGACGTGCTCAAAATCACCTGAGAATTGGTTGTCATGTATGGAATATATGCATACAGAAGATGGCTGGAACTGCAGGTGTGTTCAGAGAAATATAATTCAAGCTCTAATTGGAATAAATGATTCTTAAGGGAGACTGCTGGGAAATGCACAGATATGGCTAAAACAAGTCACAGGCACATAGATCATAGAATTGTTTTGATTGGAAAAGACTCTTAGGATCAAGTGCAACCGTTAACCTAGCACTGCCAAGTCTACCACTGAACCATGTCCCTAAGCACTACCATATTCTAGTCATGCAACAACATTGAAGTTTGTGCTTTTTCTCTCAGGTCAGTCTGAAAAAAAGCCGAAACAAGAGGCCAAAGTGTGACACTTAATTTCTTCACCAGTTTTGTTATTTTGTAGCTTGTATTCGAGTCTGAAGAGACTAGTGAGAGAAAGTACAAAGGTTTGGAGATTTGGCTCAGTTTAGATGGCTTATTTAACATGAACTAAATTACTTGGCTTTTTCCTTTACCCATAGCTCCCCCATTTTTCTCTGTGCTCTCTTTGCTGGTGCCTATGCGTGCCGTGTTTCAAAAGTCGTGTGAAAAGCCTGTAATACATCTGGCAAAGGAGTTAGTTCCTGTATGTTGTTGAACCGGATGTGTTTTCCCATTGTTTGAATAACTGAAAATAGGAAAAGTCTATATAACTATGGCAATGGTAATTTGCTACTACTTAATAAAATAATAAAGTCCTCAGTGTATGTTTCTAACATTAATGAGGGAAAGAGGAATATCTGAGTGATTTCACAGAATCAACCAGGTTGGAAAAGACCTTCAAGATCATAAAGTCCAACCGTTTCCCCGGGACTGCCAAGTCTGCCACTAAACTGTGTCACTAAGGGCTTAATCTATATGTTTTTTTGACACTTCCAGGGATGGTGACTCGACCACCTCCCTGAGGAGCCTTTTCCAATGTCTGACGACCCTTTCAGTGAAGAAATTTTTCCTAACATCCCATCTCCTTTGGTGCAGCTTGAGGCTGTTACCTCTTGTCATATCATTTGTCACTGGAAAGAAAAGATCAGCCACCTCCTTGCTCCGTTCTCCTTTCAGGTAGTTATAGAGAGTAATAAGGTCGTATTCGAGCCTTCTTGAGCCTAAACAACTCCAGCTCCCTGAGCTGCTCCTCATAAGACAAGTGCTCTAGGCCCTTGAGCAGCTTTGTTGCCCTTCTCTGCACATGCTCCAGCACCTCAATCTCTCTTTTGTAACAATGGGCTCAGAACTGAACACAGCACTCAAGGTGCAGCCTCACCAGTGCCAAGTATGGGGAGACAATCACTTCCCTAGTCCTGCTGGCCATGCTATTTTTGATACAGGCCAGAATGCCATTGGCCTTCTTGGCCACCTGGGTACACTGCTGGCTCATGTTCAGCTGGCCATCAGTCAGCACCCTCAGGTCCTTTTCTGCCAGGCAGCTTTCCAGCCACTGATCCCCAAGCCCGTAGTGTTGCATGGGGTTGTTGTGGCCCAAGTGCAGGACTTGGAGCTTTGCCTTGTTGATGTCTGGAGTATTGTGCCTTTATCTCTTGCAGGTAGCCTCTGGTTTACTTGCTAAATTCATTGTAGGTGATCATCTTAATGTTTCACTTTAATATATACAGGCATGACTTTAGCTATTTTAAAAAATACACTTTCAGTGGTTTGAATAAGGTGCTTCCATTTGCTACTCTCAATTTGATTCTACTTTTGATTTGTTTGACAAATTTCAACTGTTGCTTTGACTGCAGTATACAGGTATAGTTTTATGTTGGGCATAGCAAAAAAAAAAAGAAAAAACAAAGTTAGATATGTGCATTGTTATGTTACAGAATAATTAAAAGTATGGCACGTTTGCAATGTTCTGTAGAGAATTTTGTGAACATTCCCTGTTTGTTTAATCAGTCAGACGTCTGCAAATCTCAACACAAAAGTTTTTACGATTTTTTATGAAGTAATTTAATTTTGCTTCTTTTAAAGAAAGCCAGGAAGTGCGAAAGCTGCGCTGTTTAGCATGTCACAATATTCTCCAAGAGTACAGAAACAATCTGTCATACAGACTGTCAATATTCCTACCTCTGAAGGAATATACTATACATTCCCCATATTTGTGACTTCATTGATTTATTTCTTTTTGTCAGTCCCACGGAGAGAAACTGGTATTTTCTAACAAAATTTAATTTGTTGGAACAAACAAGCAGTCAAGTACAGATGAACAGAATTCTAGGAAATGGCCACTTCATCTACAAATGAGTTATGTGGGCCAATTCTGCTTAGTTGATGTCTGCTTTGTATGCACTTTCTGAAACTCAGTCCTTATTAGCACTGTGCCTTTTAATTAAAAGTAACTATATTTTCACTTACTTGCCTCGATGTTCCCAAGCTCATTAATTGGAATTTTCTAAAGTTCTGATAGGAATTAATCATTTAACTTCCACTGAATTTTAATGATATTTTGATACATGCTTGCAGCCATAAAATATTTCCTAAAAGAGACTGTGAGCTGTTTGTATGTGTGTCAGGTGTGCAAGTTCTTCATGTTGCTCAGCGGTGCACTGCATTAAGGAACCAGGATTTTCAGAGTTGACAGTGGGCTGTTAGTCCAAAGAATTTGTAAATTACTGGTTTGCAGGAAAACTGAGGTATTTATTCTGATAACTGAGACTGCGTGCCTTTGACCTTTGCCTAACAGCCTTGTGAGATACAAGCAAAACGCACACCAGTTTTTATATTAACAAGCTGGAACAGGTCATACAAAATGTTTTCTTTGTGTCAGTCTTTGCAATATTAAACTATCCTATGTAGTTTTCTGATATTAACTCGCATGCTCAAAGAGCAGGCATGCACATTATGTGCCCATGTGATTTGCTCTTCTGCATGCAGCTCTGAGAACAGGAGAGTGGCCAGGCTGAGTTCTGGACAAGGCTGTTTTTACCATAATTCATACATAATTTTGTTTCTGAAATAGATCTAGTACAAACTGCTCTGAAAGAAAACCTTTTCTAACAGTGTCTAAATGTTACTGTGTTCTTTCAGAATGATTAATAGTAGTATTGCAGATACAGCAAAAATGTTTTGCCTGATGTGAAAAAAGTAAGTTTTGTTTCTGGTTTGGAACAAGCCTTGTTCCTGGCAAACTTGTTCTGCTGATAAGGTATCATGGGAATGAGAAACACGAAAACAGTAAGGGGAATATTAGCTGTTTCTTCCCCTGAAATAAGTAAAAATGGAAGATAGCTGGTATGTCTTAGAAGGGGTACAGCTAATATAGTATTATAAAGCTGAAAAAAATAGAAGTACAAGTAATGAAAATGTTTGTTCATTTACTGCTATAATCCTAAGATCTAATGTTAAAGATTGCTTTAAAAATATAGAGGGGAAAAAAATATTTTGATTTCGAGAATTTAAGTAAAATTAAAAACACTTTCACAGAAATAATTCCACTGATTTCTGTGAAGCACTACAGTGTGTTAACTCCTCTTAGTTTATGTAAAGAATATTGTGCAAGTTCTCTATTTGCCCTGAACACACAACCTATACAAGTATGAGAGAACATTTTAAATATTTTTTTTTTTGGTCCTTTTTAGCCTTTCTATTAATTGTATTGCGATTGTTTTATTTCATTGTTACTTTTATTTCAATCCTTTTCAGGCTTCTTTAGCATTATTAGTTTCATTTGTAGTGACACTTGTTTTACGTAACATTTGTATTACCTTTTTGTCATTTAACATAAAAAGCCTTGAAGTTTTGGAAGTGGCAACCGACTGGTTTCCCTGCTAGATTTTTTTTTTCTTGGTTCTCCTCCATATCTAACAATATTGTTGTTTCATGACATGTTAAGTGTCTGACAGCAGAAATAAGGCCATTAAGCCTCATATGTTTGTAACTGCTGCAAAGCCCACTGTAATTAAAGGTAAGATTTAACTTTCTGTTAGTTACTCATTAATCTAAGATTAAAGAAACCCTAGTTTTGCACAGGCAAATTCAAGACTGTCTAATCAATGAATACACAAGCCCACTACTGTTTTCATTTATCATTGTTATCTGCAACATTAGAAGAAATCTTACCATCTTATTTTCTTTGTATAAAATTGCTGAGGATGGAGGGGGGACCTCAGGAAGTCATCTAGTTCCTGTAAGTCACTTTTTCAAGCCTCACCTTTAGCCATCCTTTCTTTCTTGATCCTGTAGCCATTGTCCTTACCTCTGTAAGGTCTCTGTGAAGATATCTAAGACTAAATCTAGGATCCATTCATATCTAATGTCTTGGGCACAAGTCTGTTGGAAGCACAAAGGATCACGGTAGAGAAGAATGCAAAACGTAGAGCTGTTGCTTGCACCTTCCTAGACTGAAAAATCAGAAGATTACGTTCTCCCATATAAATAAAAATGAAGTAGGAATTTGTTTTTGTGGGGTTTTTTCCCACTGCTGCTTTGTGTTACGTCACCTACTCCCACATTTACTTACTGTTCCAAAGCAGATTGTGAGTTTTGCTGGTATATTTCTGCAGATTTCTGTATTTGATGTGTGAGTTAAGCAGTATCACTTTCAATAAACAAACATGTATATTTCAGGCAAACTGTAGCAAGAGAGAAGAATCAGCTATAGCTTGATTAGGTTTTGTTTTAATCTAAAAGCTGAAATTTGATTGACTCACAGCAGGGCCAACTTGAATAATCACAGCACGCAAGGAAAATTTAAGGATTTGATCAGATTTTTAAATGTGTTACTCATCCAGAAGTGATTTAAATAATCCTCCTTCTTAGAGGTTAAGGGCTTTCATGATAAACAACCCCCCCACACACACACACACTCATTCCCCAACCACTCCAAAACCCCAGAAGTAATCTGTGGTTATTCACTGTGTCATTCTCTGAGCCAGGTGTAGTGTTTCCAGCCATAAATATTGTCCTCAATGAGTTCTGAATGAAATGTGTGGTGGTGCTACCATGGTGTCCTCTCCCTTTCTACATTTTCAATCTTCTTGTCTTTGTTTCTTAGTGGTGCATTTTAGCATCCAGCCCTATTGCAAGTTGAACTAACATATATTACTGACATACTTACTCAGATTTGAAGTTAAAAATGTAAAAGAAATTAAAAAATTAAACTCTAAAGCCAATTTAAAATTACTGTGAAACTTGAAAATAATGAGAATTCAAAGAAAGAGGACAACCATTTTAACTCATTCAACAAATGAAGACAGCAATTTTTCACAGTGGTTGCACTGTGAAATTAAGTAAAACATGAAAAAACTTCTTACTTGAAAATCATATTGCCAAGTCGGGGAAATGCAGTTTAATTTCTTCAGTTTAGAGGGGGGGAAATCTACCATAGTGTCTGCTTAATTACATCTCTGGTGGTCTTTTAAGTTAGGATTATAATTCTGATTTTGAAGTAATTAAAAGCTGATTGAGAGATTTTTAAAAAAAACCCCACTTTGGTGAAAGTCTTTTCAGCAAAGCAAAACTTGAGGAAATTGTGACTCACTCAAGTGGAGTTTTTTGCCTTCTATGAAGCCGTGAGTCCATCTTTAATCTTTTTTAAGAGGGGTTCTGCAAATGTTCTCATGTAATCTCACTTCCCAGACTTGTTTTTTGGTTTGGGGTTTTTTTTTCATGCCCTAAGTGTATAGAAGCGTAGAGAAAGCGGTCAGAATGAGGGCCCATAGTCTGATTTGATTTAATGATTTGGAGAAAGTATTCAATAGAAAGTGCCTGATAGGAAATAGTTGTGAATGAAGAGAGATGGAATTTTCCATCACTAACTAGTTCAGTAAGGGGCAGGGCTCAGTAAAAACTGTCTGATCTTTATATTGTCGCAACTTATTTTGACCAGAGAGGTGTTGACAGCACAAAGGACTTTTTTGATAGTATGGTACAAGCTCATTAAATATTTTGCAAGAATTATACACAACAGTAGATTAAACATAGAGTTCTGTAAGTTTTTATTGTGATAACTGTGTATCCTACCATAATTTTTGTTGCTTTGTGCAAAATCTCTTGATAAGGTTCTTCAGCCAGTTGCTGTAGGACAACGTATGAAAATGCAAGCAGAAAGATCAGAGTGTTGATTTTGCCATTTTATGAATTACAAACACGTGTTTGACTGCAAAGTGGTCGAAAGTGAGCTTTTGCAGAGTTAATTAAGAAAAAAAAACATGCTCCCTAATGAATAAGACACAAACCATTAAAGCACTAAATTGAATTTGCATACTTTGTCACAGTTGGCATTCTTCATAAAAGAAGGTGAAGAGGAGCATGTAGCTGGGAAGATCCTGAATGATCTGTTAGCCTGAGAGAATAGGTTATATGTTGCCACTTTTCCTGTTCCTAGGTGCAACTCCACTAAACATGATAAATGAAGTAATTTGCATTCAGAGTAGGTGGAGTTTGGTCCAAGGTAGTCAGCTAAACTCTTTCTTCCTGTGGAAAGAAAGAAGGTACCCTTAGAGCACAGTCTGTACTAGAATTGTGATACCATTGCTTAAGCATGGGGACCTAACTGGAAATTTCATCAAGAGAGGCTTTTTCTGTTTTGACCTGAGAGGAGGAGTGCCCTTGCCAAAAGCCTACCCAGCTACTGTGAACAGAAAACAAATAAATTCAAATGTATTAAGCAGCGACATCAAAAACAGACTTCTGTGGGGTACTCTACCCCAAATGTCCAGTTTAGGAGCAAAGGGATCTGGTTGGTTTTGTAGTAAAGCTTCCTATGTAATAGGTCCTAATCTCAGCAACAGACCAAAGTCTGTTGACCCTTTATATAATCCTGGATATTACTTTTTATTGACAGTTGTCTATGCAGGTCAATATTATATTTAGTATTTTTGGTAGAATATTTTTCTGAGTGCTTCTGTGCCTTCCACATGAGCCATTGTCTGTTCAGGGCTCAATCTATTTCTCTTAGAATGCAAAAAAAAAAAAAAAAGACTGAAAATTCATGCTTGTCTTATCAGTACAGTTTTACAGCCACAGGAAGGACTAAATCTCCTTAATAAAACTTCTGCTACTTAATGCTTGAAATGGCAGTTGCTAAAAAGTCTGTAGATAATTTGACTGTATGACAATGGCTGCTATCTGTATGAGCACACTGTGTGATGGCTAAAAAAAAAAGGGGGGGAAAAGAGAAAATGAGGCAGAGAGAGTAAACCAGAAATTTGTGACTAGATATGCCTTAATATGCATCAAGTTTGCCCCCTATAGAAATTTCTAATAGAAAAGGTTTTAAATATTGGAGACTCTAAGACCATTCTGTACTTTGTATTAGAATAAACATCATCAGCACAAGGATTTCTGTAAGTGGCTGCATGGTTTTAAATCCTGCATAAAATACAGGCATCAAAAACTATGTATTTGACATATTACAGGAATTACATTGTTTTAAGCAGTATCACACAGAAAAACGGGAAGAATGTGCTGGTGAATTGGAGCTGCTTGTTCTCCTTATATACATACAAGGGTTTGTGTCAAGGCAGCTGAAGTATCATAGACAATTCAGTAATGCATAGATTCCTATTCAGCAAAACTTTTAAACATCTGAACAGTCCTGCTGAAGCTTTTATTTTTTTAACCATAAAGTGATTGCTGCTCAGTGTAGTGACTTGGGTATAGTTGTTGTTTATAGTTTGTAATTTTTCAATTTGGAACACTAAGTAGCCCATACACTGGAGTTGTTTACTTGATTGCCTAAGTTACTTGCCTACTGGTGTTTACTTTTTTGCCTAAGACAGAACTACATTTACTTCTTAAAAGATGTTATTTTTTACCTTTTTTAATACGGATTTGTAAGGTTATTTTTGATGGAGCCTAGATTTCAAAGCATTCATAAGTGTATGCTTAAGGGCTGATCTTTTGAAATTCTTTATAGATGTGTGGGATGTTGAATAGCCTTTTCAGAATTTGCATTGTAATAATTATATTAGAAATGTGAGTCTAGTTTTTTTGATTGTCAAATAAGGCATATAATTTGCATTGTCTGTGAATGAAAAGAACCAAAACCCTATTCAAATAAAGAGTTTGCATGATAATCTATGATTGTGCACCTTACAATGAGAGAGGTTTAATTATTAAAATCTGATGAAATGCACTTTTATTACAGATTTTATAAAAAAAAGCCATTAAAAGTATCTTTGAATACAAAAGACTTAGGTAAACCATTTTATTGTCTATTGTCAAGCCTTTAATGTTTCCTTTTGTTATCTGACTCAGAAATTTTCCATTCTAATTTTCTTTTTGTGAGCCTCATAAGCCTTACTAAATGTCACCAGAGACAGAACCTTTAATCCATTTTCTTGCACTTTGAAATAAATGTGCTTTTTTGACTTGTAACATAGATAAAGATGGATGAATCCCAACATTTGCAACCCTACCTTCGTAAATAAAGTATACATTTTTATCTGCTGATATAGTGCCTGTAGAGGTGTGACCTTCAGCAAGATATACTCCCATCATTTAAATAGTTCCCGAGTTAAAATGATATCAAAATATTATGCTACTGTTTTGGGGATTTTCAGTTACACTGTACCAAAAAAGATTTATATCCATGACGTTACCACAGAAAGCATCATGATATACAGTGTGTTTCTTTCTGGAAAAAAAAAATAAACGGGGCTGTATCTCATCACTATTTACATTTTACCTTCAAAATAAGTAAAACGTCCTGAGGTGTTTTTAAGAAATGCATGTTGCTTTTTGCATGACTGAGCTGTGTTGTGGCACATTGTATGAATGCACATGAAATGATGTTTGGGAAAAATGAGTGATTGAACTGTGAAAGTTACAGAGAAAAATCGATAGCAGTTACATCTGACTTGGATTTTGTGCCAGTATATCAAAATATTAGTGTCTGGTTTCATTCATAACTTTGCCACGAATTGCTTTCACCCTAAAAAGAAAAAAATATTGTGAATTTAATATTAGTTTGACAACTGAAAATGTAATTTCAATCTTGAAATATCATTTAAAAAGGTAGCACTAGGGGTTTTTCAGTAACAGTAAAGCAATATTGTTGATTCATAGGTGAAAATGCCTCAAGGACTCTAGTTGCCATGAACAGAAGTAAATGGGAAAACATAAAATTATTTCCTGATTAGATCCAACAGAAACTAATTATTAGAGAGTCCTATTTCCATGGTTTTTTACCATTTCATCAACCACAAGAGCAAGTTTATTGTGTGATCTGCTGCAGAGTCAGAAGTCTAACCTTTAGTGAACTGGTGATAATGTCCTTTTGAGAAGAAGTAAAATCTATTGGTTGTCCTGCAGTGAAACCACTTTGCAAGCATCTGAGAACATAGACTTAATGTAAACAATGCGGTTTTCCAGCAAAATTTTAGATACATGAGTAGTCCTTATTTATGTGACTAGTTTGACTGACTGCACTAATATTGCTTATGTGAAAAAGGGTTATTTAATCATAACTGAAGTAGTAAGACCTTATTCCATATCTGAGTTACACTTTTATTTATAGTTCAATATGAATGAGTCCTCTCAAAACCCAGTTTTAATCTGTTTTTCCATTGATGACTTGGATTTTGAATCAGTACTTAAAGGAACATATCTGTTGGGTGACACATTGGTGTGATGGAAATTCACCAGAGTCAATGGAAATTTGGTTAATGAGTCTACAAGAATGGGTCCCCGAGAATGAATTGGCTGAGTAAGGAAATAGGAGGTCTGAACAAGAAGTGTGAACAAGAAGTGTAATAGGGATATTCTTCATAAGAAATAAGTTTAAGAAAATTACGAATGGGTAATATGTGGGGGCTCCTCTGCATCTGTCTCTTTATTTTTTTTAAAGGGGGAAAATTGTATCTGTATTCATCTGTATTCATACACATGGAAAACTGCAAATAAAAAACCCTCTATTTTTATAGCTCATAAAATACTTTTCATAATTTTATCCTTAATTTTGTAGAGGGATAATCTAATGTAAATCTCCTGAATTCTGTTAACACCATTAAGCTGTTAATTTCTCCAATAATTAAAGTGAAGACTAAGGAAAGACTAGAATTATTTTACATGGTTTGAGAGATGAAATGGTGATTCAGCTGCCAAGCTGTAAAATAATTTAAAAAGTTTTGAGCTGAAAGCATCTTGTTTTCTTCTAAATATACAAGGTGAGCTTTTCGGTCTGGCAAAATGAGCAATATCATTCAATACCCAACTCTTTACCAAAGGTCAAGTTATCACTTAAATGAGTACAGCCCAATTTCAAGTTCAGGAATGTTGAGCGGGAAATAGCAGCTTGTATTATGTCATCTTCCTTCTTGTCCACAGTCCTGGTTCCTGACAAATAAGCTGCCTTGCAGATGAGACAGTCTTGTGACAGCCTCCAACAAACAGCTGGAAATGCTTGTGGAAGAGCAGTGCTCTTGGTCTCTGTTATGTCTCTGACCTGAAGTCTGGACTGGGAACCATGTGCTGTTTGTTTGCAAACTGGGCATTTCTTTGTGCCAGTACTACCGTAACAGCACTTTGCAGTGGCTTGACGTGTGCAGAGAAGGCTGAATGTGCCAGCAGGTCTGACCTTTTGTAGTGATAAAAGTTGTCTTCATTATGTGAACTGAGGTGTGAGTTCTTAAGCACCTCCTTACGCTGTGAAGCACCCTAGATTTGAATAACTTGAGAAAAGATTGAGTGTAACTCAGCTTTTTATAGGGTTGCCCACTTGCTTTGTAGTGTCTAATCCACATGTGTCTGTTTTTATTGACTAAGATTTTTAAATTGGAGAAGAAAAAAAACAAACCACCTCTATCTAAAGGAAATCAGGAAATAACTTTAGACAACTTGATACCATGAGCTTTGTCCTTGAGAGCAGCCGAGGCTTTTTGGACTTTAAAGACAAAATTACCTGTAACAAAGTATTTTTAAACACATGTTATTGCAAGGTAGGCAGCTGCTCACTGCATGACTCCTTCACTCACTGCTGTGCCCAGCAGTTAACTTTCACTACTTAAAGGCAGTAGGACATGCAAAGTAACTTCAACACATTGTTTTTCTATTATACTCTACTCTCTACTAGGTAATATCAAAGTGACTGTATTTTGATAGCAAGAAAATGATGGAAACTCAACAAAATGTAGCTGAATTGATGAAGCTCAATCTCCAATGCTTCATTCTTACCTTAATGTTAATACAAACCACCTGGAAATAAAACTGGAAGGCTGTGATTTGGAACACGAATAACCAACCACCTATGTGGGGTATAAAACAGTTTCCTTTTTAACTAGATTATTAATGTCTCTCCTTTTAACATGGTTTTTCTGTTTTATAGAATGCCATATTTTCGCAATAATAAACAGTACATATTATCATCAGTAACATTTCTAGATGCAGAATTCTAGTCTGACAGTCTACTTGAATTTTCTTAACTAACAAAGAGCGAGTTAGAATGCCATCAAAATAGGACAAGGTTTCATTCTTACCTTACAGTTACAACTTAAATTCCATAGATTGTACCACAACTTTAATTATAGCTCAGCAAAACACCTCTCCCTTACAGTAAAGCATGTAAATTATTACCTTTCAGATAATTTGGCAGACAAGTGGGAATTTCAATTTATAGTTTAGTGTAATTTTATCTAATCCTGTATAATCAAAATACCCTCTTTCAATCAACATATCTAGTAGTCTTTTCAAAATTAATTTAGTGCTCATCAAAGATTCTGAATTGACAGCTCTTGAAACACTCCTGTTCTCTTATTATGCAGTGCATTATTTTTTTTCCTAGAGCTTCTTCTAGTATTTTTCTTCCTTGCCTTAAGCTGACCAAGTGAGATGAGCTCCAAGATAGGGAAGTGTGGTGCATGTAAGACCTGAGACTTGGAGATTTGACTCAAAAGGTGTTATACAGTAGCTCAATGACAGTTTACATGAAATGAGCAAGAGATTCGTATAGATACAAAGGCAAAAAAAGGTTTATATGCAGTCACAACTTCATGTAGTGTAGACTCTTTATACAAGAGATTAAACCAGGGAGGATATTTTTCTTTTTAACAACTCCAAAATTTATTTCATGTAAGCTATTGTCAATTTGTTAAGATGCGAAGTGAAAGGGTCTGTAACTCTCTACTAATGCTCTGTTCATTGATTTTTTTTTTTCTTGCTGTGATAATAAGCAATTGAAGATACTGAGTATTTGAAATTAATTGCATAATTTAGCAGGGTGAGCCGTCTACTCTTAGATTTGTGTTAAAATTGGACATTCCCATTTGTTTGAATGTCTGTTCTGCAAGCTGTTACACTTCCAGTTTTTGTATCAGTAGGCTTAGGTTGTTAAATATATAATTTTTAGGTGCTTACTGAAACTTTTTCTAAGTAGTTACTTATTGAAATAACAGCAATTGAAAAAAAAACAACAGACTTTCCTGAAATCAGTAAAATATATTTTCATATGATAATACAAAATATTTTCTGAAAATGTTTACTGTTATTTTTTTCCAAACTGTGTGTCATATAGTCCAATCAAATTTAAAAATGCCGTTGTATGTCTTAATGGTACCCAATGTCACAGATGCATAACTGGGTGACTGCACCATAATTCAGAATGAGGACAGGAAGGAACATAGTACAGAGACCCGTAGTGTGAGTTGGAAGAAACAACATTGTTTAAGCTTGGATGTAATGAAATTGTTGTTTAAGTTTGGCTGTCTTGATCAAAGAGCCATTTAATAACAAGCTTCTGGAGCCTTCTGTCGTTCACCATTTACACAGGTAACTTGTGTAACTGTGTGGTATTATTTAAATTTTAATTTCAAACCCTTATTTAAACAACAGCATAATTCAAATTAAGTTTTAAAAGAGGGGGAGTGGATGATTGTCTTTGCAGAACAACCTCAGGTTTAGCATTAGAAAAGCAGGTGTACTTCATTGGATCCTGTCCTAAGAATTTAATACTTCTCTGTGAAATTCTACCGTGTTCTTTATTTACTAAAATATCCTAAGCTAGTTCCTTCATGTTCAAATCTTTATTTTAATCCTATTGCATTAGTACTAGGCAAAATTATTATATATGTTGCATGAAAATGCTCAAAAAAGTTCCTGACTTCAATGTTAAGGATGCAATAAATCAAGCATGAGCCTGAGTAGGGCTAGTGGGAAAAGAAACTGCTATGTTGTAGGGGTTATATGATCTATCTCTGAGATGTTAAACATAAACCTGATTGTAAATATTTAGAACCCTTCTCAAATAAATCTGCCAGGATCATGAGAACTTTCACATTACCTATAACAAAATGCATTAGAGAAGCAGTCATAGGACATCAAGAACTTTTATCTCTTCATGTAAAGTGCTTTGTAGGTAATTTCCTAGCCTTGACTCCCACGCATTTGCTGACAGCATTTTCTAGTGCTAGGTCTGGCTACTAGCTAGTACTTTATTAAGCTTTCAAAAGGCAGGAAGAATAATTGTTTACTGAAGTGTGATATTGTATTTCTAGGTGCTTGTATACGATTCTTCTCTCACATATATGCAATGTTACCATCTGTCACCATTTTTTAAGGAGTGATTAATATCCTTCTCTAACAAAAAGAGCTTTACACTCCTCAACCACACAAAAATGCAGTGATAGGAAAAAGCAGTAATATTTAATGCCATGCAACTGTGTTAATTTCCATATAGCTGTTCTAAATGAGAAAAATGATTGTATAGAATACAAATCCTTATTAGATTTGTCTGCCTTTAGGATGTGGATTTATTCAGCATGAAGTAACATTTTAACTTGGCAATCTAATTCTTTCATCTAATCTGACTAAAAAAAAGAGCTAGTTATGTATTCCCAGTAGAAACAGTTTTAGAAGTTTCATGAATTACCACAGTTTTCAATAATGCATTGAAAGTTTTAGCAAAAAAATAAACCAAATATGAACTAAAACCCTGCAAGCAAAAAACCCAGCAAAACAAACAAAGAAACCCAACAAAACCCAGGGAGGGAGCAGAGCAAGCCAAAACATTTGGACTTGCATTTGTGAAAAGATCTTCAGTTTATCATTGACTTAATGGTTAAAAAATGGGTTGAATAACCTGAAGAGAAAATGAAACTCTCTTTTAGTTAAAACAAAAAATTTCATATCAATTCAAGACTTACCAGCACCAGAGTTGCTTCAGAATAAGCATGTTTAGGTAAACATCTATCATGTCTATAATCAATGCCTGTCAGGAAATATTAAATGATGTTGATTCTAAGCTGCTTCCAGTCTGTGATTCTGTTTAAGTAAACTTCTTTAGCGGTTTTTTTCCCCCCCTACTTTCCAAACAATAATGAAGAGTAGCAAGTAACAGCAAACAAAATTTTTTGTAGGCCCACTTTTTACTACTACTTTTAGTATTCCAGCTCACCCAGTGGCTACACTTTGTAATGCAACCCAGGTAGCTGTTGGTTTTCTTTTCTGCCAGGGCACTTTGCTGACCTATGTTCAACCTGTTGTTCAGCAGGACCCCCAGGTCTTTTTCTGCAAGCTGCTTTCCAAATGGTTATTCCCCAGCATGTACTGGTGCATGGGGTTATTCCTCGCCAGGTGCTGGACTTTGCGTTTCTCTTTGTTGACCTTTGAGTTCCTGTTTGCCCCTTTCTCCAGGTTGTAGAGGTCTCTCTGAATGGCAGCACAACCATCTGGTGTATCAACCTCTCCTCCCAATTTTGTATCACCTACAAACTTGCCAAGGTTGCACTCTGTCCCATTGTGCAGGCCATTAATGAAGGTATTAGGCAGTACTGGACCCAGTATCAACCCCTGGTGTACACCACCTGTGACTGGCCTACAGCTGGACTTCATGCCACTGATCACAACTGTTTAAGCCCGGCAGTTCAGCCGCTTTTAAGTCCACCTTGCTCATATTTGAATGAGAAATACCAGGGTTTGTGAAGCTGTGATAATGCATTGTATATTGTTCCAAAGCTGTAATGTATTCCCACATCACAAGAAGCTCTATTTATTGTGGCTCTACAGGGCCCTGTCCTGCATCTGATAGAGCTGTGCACTTCCAGGGGTTTCAGACACTACAGGTACTGTAGTTCCCTTTGGCTGCACCAAGTATTTAAGTACTGCAATGCAGTTCTTCCAGCAGGAGTTGTGTGCATGTTGGAACTACAAGGCTAATGTGTGTGTTTCACTGGGTTTTGCACGCTCCGCAGAGGATGCTGTATAGTCACTTTTGTAACTGCTTAGATGTGCATCTTTTTTGCATGAGGAGGGTGCCTGAAAGAGAAGGCAAATTCAGTGTAATTCCTTCACACAGCTGAGTTTGTAGTTTGGACGTGAATCAGACCATGTAAGAGTTGCTGGGGTTTCAGTTTTATTTTTTTAGCTCTGATTGTAAGCTCATTATTTAAATTAACTACTTCTCATTTCCATGGTAAATAATTATTTCTTTTCCTTTTATGACCCATGAGTCTCACCCTCTATTTTTAGTTTCCTGTAAAATATATACGTATGTAGAGTTTTATCATTTTCAATGTGCATTACACATCTTGTAATTTTGGTACTGGTCCAAACCCTCAATTAGGTAAGCCATATGTTCAGCCAAACAGCTTCAGAGTGCAGAAGATCAAGAAATCAGAATCTTGAACTAGCATTCAGCTCACAGTTGTTGCTTCCTATCCTTCCCTTATTTGGGGATGTTGAAGTCCAGGGTGCCTGTGGGTACCTGATAAACTATTCTTCACTATTCCCAAACTAACCTCTTTAGCCAGTAAAACTGGCCACTAAGTCAATAAACATTTATTATTGTTTACCATTTGAAGATTGTTAGGCCTACATAACCAACTACAGTTATGTGTGTCTTAGTGAAAAAAAATGAAATGAACAAATACTTGTTTCCATAGCTAAGAATAACAATGAGCCAGAGGCCTGTATCTTGAAATGCAGTTAAAATTGATTGATTAAATAAGATATTAAATTTCTGAGCGGGTTTCTGGCGATTTGATGTTTGTATTACAGTAGCTATAGGAACTCAAACTCCAACCAAGATCTGGTCCCTGTCTCTCAGGTTCAACAAAACGTCAGTCAGGATAATACATCTCGCTCGATTGGCTGAAAATTAAAATAGAAGCTATGAGAAGTAGATGGTGGAAGGGAAAAAGATATTCAGAAAGGAAATGGCTGTAACAGCAGGTGGAATTAATTGGAATCCAAGTCTATGACTCCTGATCAAGAACCTGTTCATTAGCATGTGCTTTCTTCCTCATGAAATTACAAAGCGTTTTCTACCCTGGTAGTTGTAACGTGGATGCAGTAATGCTGAAGTATGCCCTGCTTGCCTGTGCCTTGCAGGTAGGTTCGTTGCTGCACAGTGAGCAGTATGGTTCCTCCATTTTGAAATACCCCTTCTGAATACCATCACGGCACTGATTTTCAAGCGACATGATTTTACGTGCCTCAAACTGGTCAGTCAGTAAAAACTGTGGCTTGTATAAATTAGGCAGAGATGGTTTGGCTGCTGCTTTTACATAAATGTTGACTGTTTTTAGGGCAGAAATGTTTTGAGATACAGGGTGTTCCAAAAAATAGACCAAATTTGTACTATTGTGGCTTTGAAATTGGGTCAATCTTTTTGAAACACTCTGTATAATGACTTTTGAAGTTTCATACTTCACGTGGCAATTTGGAAAACTTTCAAAATAATATAAAATGCAGACAGACTCCTGTTCCTCATTATACACATATCAAAACTACCTGATAGAGAAGAGTGAGTTCTCCTATAGGGTTCTTCCACTGTAGATATTTCAAAGGTCAGTCCAGTGATGTAGATTACTGTATGCTTTTACAAGAGAAGAATCAAATTTAATGTTAAATTGAGTTTTAAACTCCTATTCAAGATATGGTAATAGATGCTGTGAGCATTCACTGGAGAATAGCTATTTTATTATTGCGTGCCTAATTTTAACTTAATTACCTGTCTGTTTTGGGTAAAGGCTCTTTAGGACCCATTCCTTAGCATGTTTTATATAAATCACCACTTTTTTATTGCATAGTTTTCTGATGTTCTTGTTAATTTTGCTGCTGAAATAATGGCCAGTGATAAGTATTTCTTAGATAGAAAAAGTAGAGAAGCTTGTGGTGTGCTGAGCAGTTTCAACTTCCTGGGACATCATTAGCCTTGGTTACGTATTTTGCGGACTATCTAGACGTGGAATAATAGCTCTGTTTTTGAAATGCAACCACATTACCTAGAATATGAGTGCCTTCTAAAACAGGGTGCTCACCCTTTGATCTACACTAATATAGTGCATGGTAGAGAATACTTTGGCACTCCCTGCTGCCAGAGACAGCAGGCATATTGCAGAGCCTAGTATATGAAGCGCACTGAGATACAGCTTAGCAGTGCTGACTCCATCCTTTGTAGTTCTCAGAACATGGAACTGAATGATGGATGTGACACTTTTATTAGCCACTCTGGTGGGTGACTGTCCAACAGCATAAGGGAGAGATGCGAAATCTTATCTATCATCCAGCTTTGTGTTGTTTCCTTGGGGAATGTTAATGAATAAAAATAATGTACAACCAGGAACAAATGGATATTGCTAATCTCTCTTCAGTCCCAGAGCAGCAGTGATTTCGGTAGTTTTGCAGAAGCCAAGCTGAGTTCCTATAGGATAAATTTAATTATGTCCTATAAATTAAATGAAAGTAAAGGCCTACATCTTCATATTTTATAGTCATTACATGAAGTCAAAGTGTACAAGCAATAGTACTATTCACATTTTATTGCATATATGCATTAATTATATACTGAAGTTATTGACCAAAATTATGCAAGGTAAGGAGAGAATGAGCAGTAAGTTTTAAGACACCATTTCATGAGGCTCAATTATTTTCCTAGCCAAGGACAGACAACTATGACCCCTTTCTGGATTCTGCACATTTTGATATGTTATCTCTCCTCTAGTCTCCTGTCTACTTTGTAAACAGAGTCATGACTCTTATGATTAAAATGATTTTGAGGAAGGTGACTGCTGATCTTTTTTCCTTCTCTTCAGTTCATTTTTCATTGTCCTGCCCACAACTGTGTCAGAAAAGCAAAATATGACTGCAAGTTGTCATACTTCTGTTGTAATCCTGACCCAGTACTGAGTGTTTACAGCCTTCTACTTCTCCATAAAGCTTTATGGTAATACTAAAACAGGACAGTGATTAAAGACCTTAGGCCCATAAGAAAGCCTAATCAACCAAAAGTCTCTCTGTCAAATATGTGCAGCTGCAGTTTCCGGTTTTGTAGTCAAGAACCCAAACTATTGTTCTCTAGAATACAAAGTTAAATTACTCAAGATTGACACTTGCACACAGTTCACTACTGTTATACATCTACTTCTCTAGAAAATGTCCCTAAAGTAGCCGGTGTTAAAGAAAACTTCCCAGACAGTCTGAAGCCCATAGCAAGCTATTTTTAAAAGTTTGTGTAAGAAGTACGAAGTTAAATTGGCTAAATTCGTTTTAGGATATGAATAAATTCTAAGCATTTACAGAACAGATTATAATATATTTTTTTCTATTAAATATTGCAGTGATAACAGAAAAGGAAATAAATGTCACTATGACAGTGATTCAGAATAAGTTCTTTACAAGATAATAGAGACAAGAATTGCTCTTAAAAAGCAGGTTTCTCAGCTTCCTGCTATATTATTTTCAGGTTTAGTGCCAGAAAGGCAAAGTTAATAATTGCCACACAAACTGTATTTTTATCTTGTCAAACTATTTAAGTTCGATTACCTTATAAAACCAACAATTATATTATTGATATCGTCTGCTTACTCCAAAATGAATCATCTTTAAGGTACTTTAACAGTGTCATCAACAACTTTTTTTCTGTGACCAGGCAGGTTCTGTGTTACAACATGCTAGTACAGTCTGTGGAGAAAAGTTGTGGTTAGAATCAAGGACTTCTGTAATTTAACTGAGAAATCTCTGGGTTTTCTAGAGCGGCATTTTCAGAATGTCAGAGAAGCTAGAGAATTCACTCTTCAGTTGTAGCTGGAAGCAAGGGGCATATGCAAATCACTATTTTTACCCCTACTTTTATCTGTTTTCCTGGAATACTCATGAGACACTGTGTTAGGGTGAGTTCCAGCACAGAGGAGGAACACGTGTTTTTTATTATACAATAAATGTGAGTTTCAGTTGTCTTTACTGTATATAGAGGGTCTTGCCAGCTACTGTAATATATAAATTATCTTACTATTGATGTAGTCCCAACAGCCTTATTATAGACTCCAGAATAACCAGTGTAACTTACCGGTTGTTCTACCAATATATTAAAATACTACTTTCGGGCAATGTGTTTGATGCATCATCTTAGTTCATCACCTACTTGCTGATAAATTTAATTGTTATTTTATAAATGGATTAGTCATTTTTCAAAGTTATCTATAATTGTTGCTTTTTTATAAAGGTCGGGAGGTTCAGCTTACAACAGCTGCCTTTTCTTCAAGAAAGGTTTTATTTAGTACTGCTTTCTATGTGTATATTTACAGAGTCAATCTTAGAGTGCAGGTTTGGTCAGGTACTGGTGGTTTTTTTCCAAAGTTTCACATGCTGTGTCCAGCTTTCTCACTGGTTTCTTTATCCCAACCCCAGTCTCTGTGCTTTCTCTTTAGACATTCTCAGCAACTGGAGCTTTCTTTCCAATCCGTTGACTTTGTATCCCATTGTGCATTTAGTCCTTTGTATCCAGAGCTTTGCTTTCGACTTCCTTTCTTAAGATGGGTCTCTGCCACTTTCCACAAGGCTTCTGTCTTGCACCTTTTCCAGTCATGCTGTGGGCATAGCATCAAACTCCTGATGTGACAGTGTGGCCCTGTCACCAAGCCTGAAACAGGCCCTGAGTCAAGTTACAAGTCTGTCATTCTCTCAACACTTAATTCTACTGAACAATGGTGATACTACCCCACATTTTCTTTGTGTGTTGTTACTCAGCACAAAGCACTTATTAGACCGTTTATCCTAACATTCAGTCCCTTTCTATTGTTTTAAAAAGTTAAAAACATTGAAGGCATTTTTTGAAGTCTCGCATTCCTGCGCTCCCTTTGGGAAGTGATTATTTGCTTAGAATCATCCATGCATTTGATTTCGCAGAAGACGACGGAGTCAGTGATCATCTTGTGTAATGGTCAAGAAAATACAAGACAGCCTGAGAGCCCCTGTGTCAGAGAAATGTACTCTTTTGCAGTTGTTGAGTAGTAGGCATAAAACTTTATTTTTGTTTTTTGGTTCGCTTTGTTTTGTTTGTGAGACACTAGAATGCAATGGATTGTTTTGCAAAACTTAATTTCTGCTATTACTTGTTTATCATAGGAATCCTGTATGTTTTGTTTGTAGTGTGTGCAGGTTACTCGCATTTAGAGAACGCTTTAAGAAATTCAAACATCTACTCTCTTAGCAGTGCACTGGTCTGTCACTTGGTGTCAGCTCAGGGAGCCATTTTATGAACTTGTGACAATTTTATCTGTAATACTTCAGTTGGCAAGAAGTCTTGCTGGGCCACATTATTATTCCCTTGTGTGTCACCTTGTCATCTTAGAGTATCACATAATAATGCAGCTCTCCATGTTCTTTTCCCATGACAGCCAGCTGAAAACTCCTTTCATCTGAAACATGACTTCTGAAGTGCAAATGGTCAGCTTAGTAAGCAAAACATTTTGCATTTCCTTCAACAACTATTTTGTTTTCTATTAATTTAAAAATTGTTCTGTTATTTGACTAGGAAACTATCCTGAGTAACACTCACTGGCGAAAGATTTAAACCATTTAAAGTATATATTTTAAGTAAATTCACTTATTTACATTTGACTGTACTAAAACAATCTTGTTCAGTAATACAAGCTGGTATGCAGTGCTTACAAAGAAATGTCAGTTTATCTAAAATTTCAGTGTTTCCAGGTGTCTAGGTACTTGAGTGTCTCTGTACAGGCCCTGGACTATGCTTCTAGACTCCTCACATGCAGAAGGAAAGGGGAGAAGGGACTGATACACACTCATATCGAGCCTGAACTGAAGTCACACATAACACCTGCATATCCCCATGCCCAGTCTGCTGTGGTTTGGCTGATGTGGCAGTTCAGACGATATGGTGAAGGACTCAAGAGAGAGCTAAGGCAACTCCTGTAGCTGTCCTACAAGAGCCATAGTGTTATGTGCCTCAAGGACAGGTTGGGTTTCCATACAAACGTATGACTGAGAGAAGCATTGGTGATTGTGTTGCTAACACAGAGCAGTGCAGTTGCTGTACTTGCTTCTGCATGTAGAACATACCGACTGTTCCAAATTAGGTAAGGGTATGGAGGAGGCACTGTTGTTATCTTAGTGTAGTACAGTCCAAAGCAGCAAAGCTTTCCAGATGTACAGGGGGTAAAGGCTGTGCAGCTCTTGAGTGATCTGAGCTACTACCTGTCTCTCTGGGAGCCCTAGGGAAGGGCACTGATAAGGTACAAGTCAGTGTGAAGTACAACATGGCCTAACGTGAAATAAGGGGCTTGAAACAGTATTTCAGTATTCGCATGCATAATAACTATTCTCATGTGCAAGGATTTGTTGGATCAGAATTAAAAACTGCAGGTGTAGCTTTTAGCTAGGGAAAGAGTAATCTGTGTTATTCCCAATCCTAAATATGTTAATAATGTTGGGGTTTTTTGTGTCAACATTTAAAGATGCCAGTGCATAATTTGCAAGTAAAACATAACAGATGGTCTTGATCTTTTTAATTGCTTGAGGCTGAAACATCATTGTATTTTTATATAAGGGATTGGTAGCTAGGAAGAAAGAAGGCCTATTTGGTTAGGAAATGCATCTCCAGATAAAACTAAATTGCATTTAACTTGGCTACTTGAATGCCAGTAACATATAGAACAAAAGACAACATTAATAAGTAGATTATTTATGTATGTAGTTTTGGTGGAAAAGAGAGAAGAAAACAGTTTTAGATATTTTTTTTTCCATTTGCAATGCTTGTTGAGCTCAGTTTAAGGTAAAATGAGATGCAATTTTAATAGAAAAAAGATTTGTTGAGGATGAATAGACAGAAAATACTCAAAATGCGTTGAAATATGCAGTTTTGATGATAAACGTGCCATAGCATGATTGTATACTGAAGTATTGTTAAGTAATTTTTTTCACATACCCCACATAATCCCAGGTACTGAAAACATTCTCTATTACATTACCTTCTCTGTCCTAGATAGAGGTTCTAAGAAAGCAGTTTTGGTAATTTCCCAACCAAGAATTAAGACAGAGGGGGAAAGAACAATGGCTTGTATTCTCTCTTGCTGTACATCAGAAAAGTCGCTCTGTTTCCCTAGCACATGTGTGAATGTGATCTATTGAGGCACAGGAGACGTCTAGAAGAGAGGGACATATCTCTGACATCAATTTCCCAATCTACAATCGGGGACCATCAGGCACCAGTCTGATGTAGCCACTGGATCGGGAAACCAAGAAAATTACATAGAGAGCAAAAGTTTGCTCAAGTCGTCTTTAAGTTTCAGCTTCTTAAATGAGCACTTTTCAGGAAGCCTGAAAGACTTTTCTTCTATCTCTATTGCTAGATGAAAGAATTCTAAAAATATTAAAAAACTAGAAAAGCAGGTAGGAAAACAATGCATTTTCATAGAATCATAGAACGGTTGAATCATAGAATGTTTGTGTAGAATCAAAGATGTTTGTGTTTCTGTATTTCAGCTCAAATTTAGCACTGTTTTCAGTGATAGTTTGGTTATATGCTGGTTTTTGAACACTGCAAAATAGTCATCAAGTCCATACACATACTTTTACATTCTCAAGATCAAGAAGATAAACGTGTGTTTCCAACAGTTTGTGTTTTCCACTGGGTAAATAATGAATGACATACTAGGGCTAGAATTTTTCAAAGGTAATTAATTTAAATCTTATGGAAGTTCACAAAATTGACCACCAAACTCTTACATCTGTTTTTATATCTTACAGCCTGATTGACCAAATGGACTGTAATAAACCTGGGCTCTTATGGTGAATTGTTCCAATCAGGCAGATCCCCAAATACTCGTTAGATCTGATACAGTCTGCACAAAAGTCTCTTTATTATTGTTTAAATGAAGTTGCAGTTTACATGGTAGGCTCTAATAAAGCTAGAGGAGACTTTATAGCCAATTTTTATTTATTTATTTAAGATTGGTAAATACTTGCCCTGGGTTTGAATGATTGACACAGTAGAGAAAGAGCCAATTAGTCCTGCACATAAAGCTTGAAACAAAACCCTTCATTGACTTCTGTGGGCATTCAGGTTCCTTTTCATTCTCGGACAACATGCAGAAAAACCTGAAATTCCATAAATGTATAATTATTTCCCATTTGGTACCCCCAAAGTTAACTTGGGAGAAGGAAAATCACTGAATTCATTCACATTATGACAGTACCAAAAGATGCAATCCCAGCAGTGTATTAATTGATGCAACACAGTAGATTTTTTTTAAGCTATAACTCCTGATTTTATGTCAGTGTAAACTAGAGCAGAATCAGGTCCACAGAATGTGTGTGTGAAGCATCTGGTGCTGGGCTATGTCCAGGACAAGCTTCTGGTCCATGTGATCTGGTGAGCCCGCTTTGGCTTGGTGAACTCAGCCCATATGTTCTTACAATGGAAGATATTTGAGATACATACTGGGGATTTGGTCTTAGACATGATGTGAGCTACATCGTCATCATTTTTTTTAATGTCATGTTAAGGTTAACATGGAACTGTGTACTTCATAGATTGTATAGATTAAAAGACAGCGTCACAGGTGCATCGTGTGTCTAAATAAACACTGCTATCCTAAAAGTTGTCTTTCAATATGTCTGTTGAGAGTTTTGGTTTTTTCACAAATGAAACCATACACAAGCCCTTGTCTGTTCAGCCTAGACTGAATTGGGTGAATCAAGAAGTGATTGTTGTGATGAACAATGGTCTAATGGTTAGGAATATGATGGGATAAAGGTCAGACTTGATGACCCTGGAGGTCCCTTCCAACCATAATGATTCTGTGATTCTATGAACAGAGTCCCCACTTTCCCAGAGTTCAGAGAGAATACAGCACAGTACAATGCCTGTATTTGACAAGTACACAGGTAATGAACCCTGAAGGAGGAAGAAAATATAAGCAGATATTCAGTGGTTAGGTATGCCCATAACCGAGCACCAATTTTGTGAATTGTACGGTAGTTTTGTACTCTGCATTACTGTGTACTTGACATTGAGAGGAGATAAAACATAATTTACTTGTTGCCTGAGGCAAATTCAGCTAAGCTCCCTATCAAGTAAAAATTCAGTACAATATTGCCATTGTTGTTCTTATGCTTCAAATGTGATGGAATATATTCACCCCTCAGTTCCTTTGTGTCAAAGTCACTACAATATTTTCTTTGAAACTGACAATACACTGTAAGCAGCCATTTTAATGGGTGTGAGAATTTTAACATGAAGCTATTTCTCATACTACTGAGGCTTTTTCATTTATTATGTACCTATATTGAGTATATTCAGTATATAAATTTTATTTGGTTGTACCCAAAAGGGAAAAAATGTTTTCACAGGAACTGATGGTCCTTTTTTTGTAATTGTAGTCAAATTGTGATTTTCTTCACCCTGCAGTTGTGACAAGGACAGATATCGACAAAAGATGTTGCAAAATAGGACTATGAAAAAGGAAAAAATATGAAGAAAAATAAGAGCACTGTTCAAAAAAGGTCAGCTGTCTTTTCCAGTTTTGATCATAACTCAGAAAATAATTCTAGAGAATAATGAAAGCTATACAGGAAAGCTACTGCTGAGAATACTGTGTGTACCCAACAAGGCTACTGCAAAATAGGGAGGCAGGTGAGCTGACTTGTTATTGGGAAATAAACTCTCTGAAGCACTAGAATTAGTAAGGGATCTGGGATGATCATGGACATTGGGGTACAGCAAATTCTGAGAAAACAAATAATTTTATAAAGTTAAGAAAGTAGTTTTCTCATGATGCTGGTTGTCATGGAAGGACATGTTTCCCTAGTAAGGAAGAATATGGATGTAACCTGAAAGGTAATTTTCACCTTTTCACTTCTATTGAAATAAAGACTCAACCTCAAATTTCTCAATATCTATCCGTAGAAAGTGACAAGACAAAATGAGGTTGTGTAGTCCCCTTGAAGTTGGCTGCTCCAAACGTTCTTAACTGGTCGACTTATCCTTTGGGCCTTTACCACTTCCAGGACAATTCATTAATGTAATCAAATATGTTTGCCTGCTCTCTTCTTTTTATTGCCATAGCTGGTTTCAGCCTAATTCAACAAAAGATTCATGAGAGGTTAGGTATTATAATGCCTGTGTCCAGTTCGAATGTAGTAGTTGAAAAGCTGAAGCAGACTTAACAAAGATGCAGCTGGTTAAAAGTGCTGTGCCTTTTCTCCTGACAGAGCTTGACAGCTGACTGCTGATTAAATGTTGCAGTCCTTACCCCAGGAAGCTCTGAATCAGGCAAGAAACAAGAAAAATCTTCAAAGCAGTTAGAATTTCAGAACTGTGCTTTACAAATGGGAGATGTTGGGTATATAATCCAAAAAAAAAGAAAGGAAAATGAATACATGACACAGTTTCTAGATAAGGTGCAGCATAGGCAGCTAACTTTGGCAGGCAAAGAATGCTCTTTGACTGATACTTCAGTGTACAAGTGGTTGCTGTGATGTATCAGTTAGGGTACTGACATTTTTCTACCTTGTGAGAAAGATCTTTTTAAGGGAGTTGGTCCACTTAGATCTCATTGCCTAAATGACACCTAAGTAATAAACATTAAAGGTGAGTTCTTCTCCGTACCTTCAAGTATATTTTTCACTATGACTTGGTGAAGTACAAGAAAACAATACAACAAAGGAGGTAAAAATGCATTTTTCTCTAGCTTATAGTGATTAACGTTTTTAAAGGGTGCAATGACAAGAAAGTGAGGAGAATAAACTGATAAAAATAGAGGGACAAAACTGATATTTCTATAGTAAAGGCAAGGGTATCAGCATTGTCATGGAGTTAATGAAAAATGTTGCTGCTACTAACATCACAGAGTGAGAAAACGTAGAAATAGGACTCCAGGGTATGTTCAGAATTCAGAGAGAAGTGCCCTGTTGTGGCATTGGATTGATGATATTTTTTTTCATTCACTAAGGAAAGTTTATTTTTCTATTGCAAGTGAAAATAAGATCTATTAGTATTAGCAAAAATGGGAATTACTGAAATAATGAGAAAAAAAATCCTTGTTTTGATCAGAAAATCCTTATTCTAATAAGAAAAGTCCCTAATGCTGCACATTGTATAATACCTTCTTTCTCTTATCTGCAGTACTGGGTTTGGTGGGACTTTGTGTTTACTGCCAGAAAAAAGACTTCCAGCACATCTTTATTTTAGAATTAATATGCCTCAAATCAACTAACACACAACCAGTGAATAGTTGATCCACCTGATCCTTCCCAGTCCTGCCTGCTTTATGTAGCTAATTAGCTTAACTTCCTGTTGCTGCCTCTGCTGTTCAATTTAAGCATTATCTCTTTAAGTCTTTTAAATAATTAATTTTCTTTGGAAGGTGACCTCTGACTCTAAAGCTCAAAACTATGGGATTGTTAATACCTTTCAGGAATAGATTTACAATCTTTGTGACCCACGTACCCTAAATATAGCTTAAGCATAATGAGAGCTAAAGGAAGAAAACCAAAGTGGAATAAGCATACATTTGAAACAACATATACTGGTTTGGTAATAGTAAATGTAATTCCTGAAAATGTACCTACAGCAGCCTATGGAGCATGCATTTTAAAGGGAGCTGGCTTCTTGTGTATGAGGATATTGAAGGACTCCAGTGAAAAGTACTGAACTTTCTAAACCTTCTAGCTATTTGGTGATGCTACTTTCATTTAGATAACTTCTTGTAGAGTCCATTAGAATATGAAAAGCTTCTCATTGATTCCTTGCCATTTTTCCACAGATACTGTAGATGTGAAGTTAATACACCCCATTGAATGCACATTCAAATTTACCCTGCTATAAGCAGGTGAAACAGGAATTTAACCTGCAGATCCCAGCTGCTGAATTACTTAATGCAGAAAAAAAAGTGCTAGTACTGCTGAATTGATCCCTACAGTTAGTTAAAATACTTTCACAGATTAAGTTTCTTCGCTTATATACCTTTCTTTTCTATCTGTATTCCTGATAATACAGTTCGACTCAAGTTGCTAGCTGGGACTTTTTTCCTCACTTGCAATAATGTGGAGTTAGCTATTTTTCCAGCTCCCTTCCTTAATTTTTTTTTTGTGAGCTTTGTCCTTTTTACTTCAATTAGTGTCATGAGAATGATGATTTAATACTTATGTGCATGCAACTAGTTTGAAAATTCACAAGTATATTGTTCTGAAATATCTAGGTATAGATTTTCTGCAGATCATTAATTTTAATGTTTAAATGTGGAAAGTTAAATTCCAAACAGTGTAGCTTCTTCTGATGTGGAGAAAAGTTAATAGCTAGCAAAAGGCTATGAAAATTCAGCTCTTGGTTTGCCTAAGAAAAACGTCTTGTTTCTATGCATTTGCTCTTATTATTTAATACAGTGTAGTTTTCAGCTTAAAAAATTCTCTACTTTTGGATTTTATTAAAAATTTGTATTCATTTTGGTGTATTGAAGATATTTTGCTGTAAAAACAAAGAGGGATTTTTATTTAAAGGAACTCTGACATGATCTTGTATCTTTAAAGTGTTAGGTAAATCATGAAAGAGCCCATTGCACAGTTTTAAGCTGATTTGTGTGGCCAAATGAATAAAGAAAAGTCTAGACTATGTAATGAAAGTTTCAAGACTTCAGAAAGATTTCTCATTAGAGGGATATTCAAGGCTCTAAGATCAAATGAAAGAACAAGCAGAGAAAAACATTTCTTTAGTCAAAGTACTTGCTGAATTTCCAAAGATACAGTGAGTAAAGGAATGAGGATTCAAAGTAACTGTTTCTTGATGGAAAACACTTTTCATACATTTCAGTCAAAATCTTCTGACCTCCTGCAGAGTAGTTCTCTGTTCAAAATGAAGTGGTAATCAAACACCCCTGTGCACAAGAAGCCTGGAAGCAGTGTCTATGCAGGGTTTAGTGCGATGTGGTATATAGAAATCTAAGAGCAGTATGCATTAGAATAGAGTGAATATTCTGATGGTTACGATAACAACGTATGGTCCAGGACGAGCATGGAGCATTGGACAAAATGTGATGCAAAGTGGGTCTGTTTTACCTAGTATAGACTGGATGTCAGTTCTGCTATGGCTACTTTATTGTTAGGTTCTAGTTTAATTCTGCAAGTATTGTGGGTATGAATTCTGTTTCCTTTAGATGCATTCAAGGAATCTGATTCTGAGATGTATTTGCTACTGCTGATCTGCTGCTACGTGTGGGGAATGGAACATCATTCTAGAATTTCACTCCAAAGTTAGGTGGGAAAATTGCTGGATATTGGAAGAACAAACTTGCTGTGCATTTTAAATTATAGCTTCATCTTTCTTTGTTCAGCTTTGCTTTCTATATATTATTATTGATTGATTTAATAATTCTGCAATTAAAATCAGTGTCCATGCCCTTCAAAGCTCTGTTTATTAGGAAAATAGAAAAAAAATTATTTGGTCAGTGTAGTTTCTCTTAGTTTTGTTGTCTCCATATAGATCACAGTGAAAACATAAGGAAAGAAATGAAGAATAGAGTTCATCTTAGCTTTTGGAGTAGTGTTTCCCTTTGTAATATTGGCTGAGTCCTAGTGGCTTAACTGTAATTTGGGTCGGTGTATAGCTGATTTCCCAAAAGCAATCTCAGAAGATGCACTATGTTCAGTGAAGTGGTATTTAAGATGTTACCATAGCACAGGAGCTAGAGACCTCAACCAACTGCTTAGATGTGAACGTATGTTTTAGCAAATTTGTCTTAACAGCGCTTACTGGATGACTGGGTGCTTTATTGTTGCTTATTATCACTGTACAGGATTGCTAGCAAGGGACGGATGGATTATAGGGACTGCGGTAATAGTGGATTGTCATGAAAAAAGCTGGTATTATCTTTATTAAGCTCCTTACAGAGGGAGAAACATTTTCACCTTTTCTCTCTGGGCCTTCAGAGATGTATGAATGCCCAAAGAAAAAAAAAACAGTGTGCAATTCCAGAAAGCAGTGGCAGATCTCTCCGTTCTCTCACCACCAGAAAAGCTTTGTTCCCAAATCTGACAAAGGCTATACAGTTTGATTTATTTATTTATTTATTTATTTTTCATTTTTTGGTAAGCATATCTCTTATGTTCATCATTTTCTCGTAGGTGAATCATGAAATCTATGAACTGAAAGAGCTGAGCAGTTAGTTGAGTATTCATGTTCTGGTATACATGTGGTTCTCTCTTCCTCTCCCTCTGACATGTAACTCAGTTTTCTCTTGGTTCAATTTTGTCAGTGTAAGTTATGGAGAAAAATGCGTCAATGATCTTAATCTCTAAATCCTGGCAGTTGAATAAAATAATAATACATGAAGGGAAGGTTCTTTTTAATTTCCCTTCTGATTTCTGAGACGTATAATTTGTGATTTCTGTTAGTCTCTCCAGGACCACCAGAAGCAGAAAATCACTTGTAAGTTGATGACTTACTGTGGGAGCGATATTAGTTCTAAATGAGAGTGGCAGAGTAATGACAACTGGGGGTGTTCTAGAAAAGAAGCAAGAGTAAATAAAGTAAGCTTAAGACATTGCTGACAACTAATTAAGAACTTAACTGAAGCACGACAAAACTAGAGGCAATTTTAACCAAAGAATATCCAAGAATTTTTAGCATTAGGATTAAAAAAAAATTGTAACTTTCAAATAACACTTTAAAAACCTGTATTAAATATTTAAAGATCTGATATCTTTTAAATTTGCTGTCTACAAGTTTATGTGTATTTTAATTATATTTTCCATATATATAATACTTTTAGTATTTCTTGCTGTTCAGCACACCGGAGTCTGGGAAAAATCTCCAGTATCTATGATAGCATAAACAATACGAAGGGTAACTTTTGAAATTAGCATATGTAGGTTTGATCATTGATAAAGCATTTGGGTTTATTATTTTCTGCCAAATTCACTACTATTTATTGCAGTGTTAGCCACAACCCTTGTAAACTAAGGTGTATCGGATTGCCTTGTCATGTTCTTGTGTTTCCCATGTGGCAAAATCCTCAAAGATCCTAAATATCTACCTGCTGTCCTTTAAACACTGCATGAAAGGCAACACCAGGAAATAAATAGTTTTAAAGTTTACTGATTCTTGTGGGATACGTATGAGTTTAACAGACCCGTAATGTTGTACTTTTAAGTATGTGTAGCTCTCTTGTTTTAAAATATAAATACAATCTAAAAGCAGGATATTGAATCAACTTCTGCTTTTTGGAGATGTTTTGTTTTTTTAAACTAAGTGTGGATGGGGGAAAACTCAGTAACTTTGTGAAACAGCAGCAGCCCCAAAATGCCAAATAGATCAATGCTAAATCACACAGTTTTAATGCTATTTTGATAGGTGACTTATATTAGAACTCAGCTGTGCTTAATTGTTGGGTTGCAAAATCAGGGGTAGGTCTGTGATTTGCTGCTGTTGATCTATTGTGGGTATCAGCTATCCAATTCCCTTCAGCCTTTTGTTTTTGAAGAGAAAGGAAACAGACTGACTGGCTTTCTCTGTGAAGAATTTTTCTGTAATTATTTTCACTTTGGGCTAATGCTCTTAAGTGATAGAGGGATTTCATTTTACTGATAAAAGTATAGAGAAGAACATCTACAGTTAATTCTATCCGGTGATACAATTAACTAATAAAAGAGCTCATAGTCTATTGATGATATATAATTGTTAAATAATCTACAGTATGGCTTGCATTATTACTTTAGAGAGGATTATAGGTGAAGAAAATATTAAATTGTTTCATTAGTTCTGTGCCTCTGTTTCCAGTTTTTGCAGAGTCAGAATCTGATGAGTTTTAACAGGATTACTATCGACTGTTGTTACGGGAACACTACCACATTATATGTTTGATTTATAGTTGTGGGGTTTTTCAAGTTGACTTTATGTTATGCTGCAATAGTGTCCTTTCACATTCTTGTAGAATAGTTAAATAATTCAGCTGGGGCAACAGTAAAAAGAGAAGACCTTTCCAGGCAAGATGTGGTCTTCCTTACTTTCCTTTAAATTCTAGAGTGCTGACTTTACTATGTGAGCATAGAATAATCGTATCCTTGCAGAAACCAAAGTAAATTCTGATGTGGGTTACTCTCTTCTAAAAACTGTGACTTTAGGTTAATGTAACTTCTTCATTTCTGTGCTTTAAATGCTATTCTCATAGGTTTTTCTACCTTTTCTGTGAAACCTGATTTAATTACATTCTTCAGCATTTTCTTATTATTCTGTTGAAAAGTAGGGAAAAGGAGAATTGGGTTTGATTTATCTAGTGCTTGCAACTGAACAGGATTGGCTACAGGAATTTAAAAGGTGATAATTCAGATGCACATCTGAAGGGAACAACTTAGCTTAGAACCTGCATCTGTAACACAACATAAAGCTCAATGAGGCTATGTCTCATCAGGTTTTATATTTTGTTTGTAGATCTGACTTGAATCATCTTTTTTTTTTCCTTTATAGAAACAAACCTTAATAAAAATGAAGGGGAAAAGGTGACTTTTCTCACGCCTTAGCTCCTTGTGCTCTAGTCCTTGAAATCATTTGTGATCTACAGCATTTGCTGTCATAGGAAATATTTTATGTGAATTTCAGAAGACAAAAGGATAATTATTTATGAAGCACTCTCAGTGCAGTCCTTAAAGAAGAATCATGGAGTAAAAGATTTTCTGTACACCAAGGTCACTACAGCTATCCTATGTGGAGGCAAACTGTAGAGAATCAGTTGACACTGGAAACCTTCAAAGGATGTGGAACAGTAAACAGAGGGGAATGAGAAAAATTGATGTAAAGGCTAAAAAGCAAAAAAAGAGAATTAAGATGTGAAGAGTAAAGGATTAAATAGAGAATGAATAAGTTACAATTGAACATACAATAAAAAATAGAGCAAGTATAGAAGACGCATAGAAGACTTTAGGATGTAATGAAAGTGGAGTATAATACAATGAGAGGGAACCTCTTTCAGGAAACGGAAGAAAAACAATAGTATTTTTAGACCCTAGTCAGGACAGAAGGAAAATGATGATCTGGGATCATCATATGAAAGGATGTCAGCTATTGGCGTGAAAGAGGCAGTTTAACTGCAAAGGAAAAAAAATGGGAAGTGTATGTTTGCTTTTAATAGTTGAAAAACAAGCATTGTAATTTACTGCTTTTATTATTCTTGGGGTTCTCTTAACCTTGTATAGTGTTGCAGGATTTCTAAAAGGCTGCTTTCAGAGTATTAGATTCTTAAGGAAGGAAATACTGTATTTGGTTTTGGTTCATAAATCTCTGATAGAAAGAAATGTTCCTCATATTATTAGGAGCAAAGAAAGGAGTGGGAATTAGTTACTACTTTTTTTCTCTTGAAAATAATAATAAATAACCAATACTGAAAAATACTAATTTCTTGAATAGTTCTCATACACTACTGGATCTCTTTTTATCTGATTTTCTTGCATTGTAAATTCTTTATTTTTCTTGTTATTTAAAAATTCCGGGATATTCCTGATCAGCTAATACCAACATTATGATAAACACAGAGCATCTATGACCCAGAAATGAGGATATCAAAGAATCTGTAAGATTTAACATGATTTGACAAGATGCTTTGCTGATGGACTTTCAGTAGGAATGATTCTGTCTTGCTGAAGCACAAAACTTTTGTATGCAGGACTTCACAACAGCAAATTTCAATAGAATCTAGAGTGCTATAGCCCAGGAAGTAATAGAAGGGGTGTACTGTTCCCAAGTAACTGTTGCTTTTGGAATAAAAGTTTCTCCGTGAGTTTAGAGGGTAAGAAAGAAGAGAGACAGAAATGGCCCTAGGCAAAACCCAGGTATTTGTCAGAAAAGTTTTGGAAAAATGTGGAGAAACATCTATAGCCTTCAGGATGCTGCAACCATAGTGACAAATGTGACTGCAGAATGAATTGGATTTCTCAGTTACACCCTGGCTGCTCTGGAAAATTACAGTAGTTCTTCCTATGTAGACATAGAGGTGAAACAAAATAATTTGCTAGCCTTTTTTAAAAAAAATATTCTTTGTCTGGTAAATATTTTAAAAATATTTTCTTAATCGGTGCTTTTTCAACATTTTAATCCTAATTTCTGTAAACACAGTTATTAACTCACCCAGGTAGTTTGGACATACAGTATAGTAATTATCTGTTATAATTTTCTTCAGCCATTGGTTACCTGTGATGTAAAACTGGGCAGCTGAATCAGGTGATATTCATGCTGTAAGCTAAGAGAGAGGCTGATTACATTTTTAGGCAAAAAATCTTCCAGGCATTACATTTAGCAGAGAATTCTCAGTTTGTATTATTCATTTGGACCACTGAAAATATTTAAGATAGGCAAATATTTTCAGTTACTAAACAACAGGTAGCAGTATGCACAAGCATTAAGTTATAGACAGTTTATAGTTTAGAGGTGAACTCTCTGCTCTCACAAGGAAATATTATGCAGATGTATCGACTGAATATATGGTTAACATTTTCTGTTAATTTTCACTAAAAAAAATAACCTTTTAAAATGTCCTCTGAGCAACCTCTTATCTATTGAGTAGAGATGATGATAATTTTTCACTGCTTTCTGTTGCCAAGATTTTTGTACAATTTTCTGAGTGCTATTTCACAATCATTCAGATGTTACTCCCTTTACAGCAGGTAATAGTAGATATTTTCTTTTAAATTTTCGAGGCAGAGGAAGAAGGGAGATTGGGCTTGCTTATAGTGAGATATATTAGCAAATATACTTTAAAAAGCAAATGAATACCCTTCCATGAAGCTGGGAACGGAAGAGAGGTTTCCAGTAGGTTGTCCCTAAAGAAAAGGGAATTATTAAGAGCTGAATTCTGAATAAATCTTCATATATTTGGGGTTGAAGTCAGTAGTATAAAGAAAAAACATCTGACCAGGACACACTGATGGAATTTTGGATATCCATCAAAGTGCAGAATTCTTTTTCACTCTCATGCCTGTGTTCATCATAATTTAATTTACTGCTATTTTACTTAAGAAAAATAGGTGGTTTTTGATGAGTCTTAAGATTTTGCTGGCTGCAGTATCTATGTGTCAGCACAGTCAAACAGAACAGTTATAGAATGTGCCTAAGCAGATGGAACATTAACCTAAGTATGAGGTTTAGTTGTACATTATGCTAGAAAAAGTGACTGAAGTGGGCCTAAAAACAGATGTGGCTGTTGGGCGTTCTACGTGGGACTGAATTTTATTCTTGTGCTGTTATGTCTGGAACCTTTAGAGGATTTCGAGTGAGATTTGTATCTAGTACCTTAACAGCTTAAAAATAAATTCTTTCTTTTTCTATAGGCTGATTTTGACAAAGGTGAATTGCTCTCCATTTTCTGGTAACAGCTTTCTGCTGCACTCCGGGATTGAAAATTTCTGTGAAGTCTCTCAAAATATATTATTTTTAAAAACCTTAAGATCCCATAGCTTTGGCTTAGTTGTTTACACTGGTATTGGTATAAGCTATATGCAGCCTGTCTGATCACAGATGTCTCATTTACATTCACCTGTCTTGCTTGTACTATCTGTAACTATCTATCATGCAGCTGTGTGCTGAAAAGCATTTACATTTTCAAGAGCTATATAGTGAAATTCAGCAGTTTTTCTTGGTTTTCATACAAATTTATTCTAGCATATCAGCTGTATAAATAGATCATCATTTCTACAAGTAGGACAACCTGAAAACAAACACTGAAATCCAAATTTGAAGAAACAGAACTTCATTAGGAAAAAAACCAGTTAATTGTAAGACTACATCCTTGTCCACTTTTTGTGGTTAATTTTAGGGTCAGCTGGAAAAGACAAACTGCTGTTGAATATGCAGATCATCAAGAAATTTTTTATTTTAGTGCTTAATTCATGAGTCAAAACTAAGCAACAGTAAGCGCACCATCTGGATAATTAATGATTATAATCTTTTCTGAGTTCTGTTACCATGCTTCCCAGATTATATTTGTCATTTATGTCCCTTTGTCAGTCAGTGTTAAAGTTGACCAGTTATGTGGTTATTTAGGTTCATTTTGATGAGAAAAATTATAGATAATATTGATTACTTGCAGCAAATTTGTAAGACTGTCACTTTTCCATGCATTATTAACATTTCAGTATGTGCTGCTTAAGTTTTTTCCAGATCTTTGAAAAAACTATTGAAAAATTGAGAAAATACCTGAGCTTTGTATGTATCTTTGAAAACTGTGGAAATGAGCTATGATGATTTCTGTCTCGGTTCATGACCCATTGTGTTGTGTTCACTTAGTTGAATCTCAATGATCTCTCTAATTTTATAAGAGGAAAGGATAGCTTGTAAATATCACTGAGAGAGTGCCATGCAGAGCATGATGAGTTGTGATAGATTTTCCTTGGCCATAGACAGGTTAAATTTGTTCTCTGATAGCAATGGGAAACAGTGTAAGCAGGGTGACTGCCACACTGAATAAATAGGAAATGTGTAAAACAGAGAGATATGATCAAAAGGTGGCATCTTAACCAGTGGCAATGTCTTTTTACACTTTAGATATGGCAAAATAAAATGGAAGAGAAGGTCTGTGACTTTTGGATGCTGCATCCAGGGCTGTATGATTCACATTAAAGACTTCCTTAGAAACCAAACCAAAGTGTGCAGAGAAATTGGATTGGTTGGAACCACAGGTAGAAGATGGCTTGGAGAATTAGATGCAAGGTTTATCCTGAAGTCAATTCACATTTAAAGACTTTCTAAAAATTTATTTCTAAAAACACACCTTTTACTTTATTTTGCGTGGAGAATGGGTGCAAGCTCCTAGGCACTTAGATTGTTGGTTGGCTCTGAAAGATTATAAGAAATAGGAAAATAAAGGACTTATTTAAAATATGGCATTGTGGGCTTTCTTTTTCTTTCCACCCCCCACCCCTTTTTTAAGGGTATTTATCATTTCCTGCAGTAGTAGATGTACAATCCCTTAGCCACCAATCCTTTTAATAAGTAAATACTCTGATTTTGAAACATCAGAGTGTACCTAGTTTCTACAGAAACGGAAACCTAAATAAAGGCAAAAGAAAGCAAGCAATTTGGCAAGTGCAGATATACTAGATTTGAAAAGTATTTCTAACAAGGATGCAATTACTATAGTAAAAGCTGTCCTTTTACTACTAAGGATATTCTGAATCCCTCAGGAGTATATTTTGTGTCAGCAATATGAGTTTTCTTGAAAGAACTGTAGCAACTTGATTGTTCTTAAATCCATATTAGAGATTCTCAGTTCTTCATGTCACTGTTCATCTGGGTGTGCAAACAAAACCTTGCACTGTAAGCATAGCTTAAGGCCAAGAATACAGGCAAGGCAGACTGCAGAAACATCAGGATTGTGTTCATGGCATAAATACGTTATTCTAAAATTTGTGCCGGCTCTTCATTGGACAGCTGGAACACCAGCTGAGTTTAGGGCAACAGAAGCTTGCAACTAACTGAAGCAATGTGCCATAGTGAAAATTTAAAATAATCCTGTGATGCCAAAATATGTAGATCATGGTTCCTGAAATGGTGGTATTCTGTTTGTATGCAGACCACCAGTACATTTTACCAGTGATTTCTGTCATATTTCTGAGCAATTTTCTCATTTTTCACGTTCTCCTGACCCCTGAGAAAACGGCTGCTGTACTGAGGAGAAGAGGCCGTGCAGAATGCAATGTGTTGGTAGAGGGTGACATGAGACAGGACTTCACTTCTGAATAAATCTTAGTAAAAAATCTTGGTAAAATTACTGTGTGGGCCTTTGCAACAGTATTCTTAGTAGCCTGTTTGAATGAAGTGCCAACTGTTTGAAATGCTTCCATTAAGTAACCAATGGATTCGGTTGGTTACAGACTTAAGGTGAATAGTGGAGTAGGTTTCATTTGCTGTTCCCTGTTAGATGTCTCAATGATCTGTGGGGGAAAGACAGACTGTAGGACTGAGAGGTAGTCTGCAGCACATACTAGATTAATGAAATAAGCAGA
The DNA here is from genome assembly GCA_013398125.1 of Aegotheles bennettii. NCBI lineage: Eukaryota > Metazoa > Chordata > Aves > Caprimulgiformes > Aegothelidae > Aegotheles > Aegotheles bennettii. Next base: position 264,652 of record VZRW01001551.1, read on the forward strand.
ATTTAATAAATGGAAAAGTTCTGCTATTAGATAGAACTGACAGTTATTGGAATCATACAGTAAAGCTATTCAGTTGGAACAGCCTACTGTTGCCTCTAGCATTTGGTGCGTTGGATTGAAATGGTTCCTTAGAAGATTATAAAATATATTAATACATAGAAATGACCACATACAGAAACTGTTTTTCTTGGCATGCTGTTCATAGCCTGAGAAAATAAGAAAATAATGAGTTTGGTGAGCTAAGTGACATCTATATTTTAAATATTGCTGTTCCTGTAATTTTTTTCCATTTGCCATGTTCCTTTGTTACTTAAGAGAACTAGAAATGAATAATAATTAGAGGCACAATGAATATTTGATGTATGCTACTCTTTGCCTTTTAAGTCAGCTTCATATTTTTTTTCTTCCAGATGTAGTACTTTCTCACAATGGCTTATATTGTTCATTATGACTAAATGAATAAGTATTTTTTGACAGTACCTGCCCTAAGACCAGGCTAAAATATACTGTCATAATGAGCCTCATAAGCTTTCTTCCTTTTATTATGAAGTATTTTGTCCTCTGAAGGATACTTGAAATAATACAAAAAAATAAAAAAGTAATCCAACAATCTGGAAAACTTATAAGAAATTCAGTAGTGACAAATGAAAGGCAACATGCTTGGATAGGAGCAATCAACTTCACAGAAAGCAACACACTTGGATAGGAATAATCAGCTTCACAGACAGAGGACAGGGAAGAACAACCTAGATAGCTTTTCGGCCTTGTTTTTGGCACTGGGGGGGGTTTCCCCCTTATTTTAGTAAGAAAAGCCTAAACACTGCACCATCTATCACTGCATAGATGTTACTCTAATTATATCACAAATAACCATTTTAAAGTGTAATGAAACACAGCTCAGCCCCATGTTCATAATTCAATATTCACAGTGCTAAAATCAGCCTGCACAGACAGAATGAAAGGGGCTCAAAGTGTATTCTCTCTGCTTAATCTCTCTTCTGCTTTGTGTCTTCAGTTCTTACTGATAGCCATACAGCAATACTGTTTAATTTGTGTTGTAGCAGTGTCCTGAAAACATCTCTCATTAGAGCTTCTTGGGTAGTTCATGATAAGTGCATGTGAGGGAAGTTCATTGCACTAAAGAGCTTACAATCTAGATAATGATAACCTTTAAAATAATTAGGAGTGTAAAACCTGGAGTCCACATATCAACCTGTTCTCTTCGTTCATATCCTTATATTTCCAAGGGAGGCTGACAACAGTGATGCCTACTTAGTATAATTAATGGGGAGCATGTTCATAAGTATTTTGTTTAATTGGTACGAAAGTCTTAGGACAGACAGAGTGAGATAGGAAGAAAAGGTTGTTTTACAAGCAGCTTTATCATTTGCTAATTTATGAGGTATTATTCCCTTTTGAGTCTTAATAGCGGTCCCTTAAAGTAGGGGGTTTGAATATACAGCATATGTTGGGGTATTTTTAATTTCTGTTTGAAATGGACATGAAATTAATATGAACTCTCATTACAAGCGAAATGGAAAATTAAATTTTACCTGGAATGGAAAACAGCCTTGGAAGTAATTAGTACATCATGATTTGTTATTTCCTTTTTTTTTATTTTAGATTTATCTGTTATTTTCTCTGTATTATTGTTATGTTTATTGAGAGCTTTATGATTTCATTTTTTACTTAGATGATAAAGATGGTATTGGAATTGGTCAATTGCTTTTGGTTGCATTCTTTCTATTCCACATTTTCCTGCATCAACAGTGTCTTCCTCCTTGTTCTGAATTCCATGGCTATTCACAATATTACATAATGACATTTGCAGTTGCAGCTTCATTTGAGGTGCTAACTTCTCAGGAATCTGTTATTTTCCCAGAATGTATTTGCCATATTTACTACAGACAATGGTTTGATATTCATGAGGGTCAGATAATTTCTTTTTGCCTGGCATTGATGAATTGGAAATTCAGTGAAAAAATTCCATTTTGTGGTCATCTAGCTGTAGTCAATACTGTGCTTTGCTCTTTGATTTTTCTGTAGCCCAAATCTTCAAGGCATGAAAACTAGCAGAACAAAGCAGATCCGTAATGTCTTGTAGGAACAGAAACACTGAAATCTTTTAGAGGAAGGTTTGGATGTTTGTTCATACCCTTTCAATTACAGAATAGTGGGAAATCAAACTGTCCCTTTGTCTCATACATGTGTTAATGTTATGCAAGTGACATCTTTATTAGAAAAAATGAGCATAATATTTCGAAGTGAAAGTAATTAGAGTTAATTGTTAATTGCCAATTATTCTAGAGTCATATTATTGTCTTTCCTACCCTAGGGCTCATTTTAAAATCTTGATTTTTGTATGCAGTGTATATTTCTTCAAGAATTTAAATCTGTCTTGGTAGTTTAGTGTTCCTCTTTATTTTTTTAACAGATTGTGTGTAATATATTCACTGAGATGCAATCCTCCCTAGTGAATTCCTGTAAACTCCTACCTTCACAAATAACAGTATTATTCATCTATTAGCTTATGACAATAAACCTTATTATATTTTTTTTGAGGGGAAGAAAATCAGTATCGATTTTCGAAATCTTTATCCTTAGAAATTTTCTTCGTGCTGATTAAGTCCTTGAGATTTTAAAAGGTGGTATATTTATTTGTAATAAACAGGTGTATATTCTATGCTGATCAGCCTCTTTCTTTGCTAGTCATCAGAATCTGTGGGTTGTTCCTATGAGACAGGAAGGATTTAGGCTGATTAAAACACCTGATACTATAATACTTGCTTAGCACTTAAAATAAAGAAGAAATATCAATCACTTCTATGTTGAGTAGATTCTGTACTTAATATAATTGAAAATAGAAAAAATGTAAAACTACAGGCAATTATTTTTTAGGAGAAAAAAAACTACTTAAAACTGTATTAGCAGCTATTCAAATTTGAAAGTTTCTTCACAATAGTGAAGTAACATTAATTTCCAGAAACCACAGCAAATGCTGTGGAGATAGGTAATGCATAGATTTTCCTGACTGACTAGAACTGTGTTTATTGGTCATCAGACTTCAGAGGTACAGTTGCAAGGTTATAATTTCCTTACCTTTGGCACTATTTTTTCCTCACTGTGGAAAGTGTCATTATGTCTCCCTCTCATCCCTCTGCTCTACAGTGATCCCATGACAATGATGTTCCAAACTGAGGATGACACTGGGAGGAATTATTAGCCAAGGTTCGTTTGTGTAGCCCTTTGGACATATGGAGCTTTATTTGCATGAGGATAACTCTTTCAGCTGGTCTCAGTCCAGTTCTCAGTGGACAGGTGTCTGCAGTCTGTAAATAGCAATGACAGTGCTTAATAAGCCATAACAATAGTCTCAGCAAGACCTTATTTAATAAAGACAGTGGATGTGTTGATCAGTTCACAGAGACTCAGATGCATGCAATTGTGTTTGGTTTCTGTTTTAACTAGACTTTTTTCTGGTTTTTGTTTCAGTTTGGGTTTTTCCTATGCTGCTGCAATAATTTTCAGATTTGCCTTTTAAATGGCAGCTGCTTTGAACTTTCAGAACTTAAGAATAACAAATTGCATACTGTACAAAACTTCAGAATTCTTGTTTTCCTGGCATATGGAAAGATATCTTTTAAAAGTATGTCTTTCCTTGAAATAAAATTGATTAAAAATATATTCCTCCCCTTAAATATACTAATATTAAAATGCACCATAAACTCTTTATATGATCACTTGTTTACTGCCTTTAACATGTTGACAGAGGAAAAAAGCACAAGTGCAGAGAGATGAAGAATACAGCAAGCAGAATAAGGAAGGTCTAGGTCATTTTCAGTACCCTGGCACACTTTAGTAGGTGCCTGGTGTGAGCTTACACCAGTTTCACCTGAAAATGTGGCTGCAGGTTCATATGTTTTGGTGTTTATTTTGGCCTAAATAATTTAATTCAGTATAGTGTTTACAAATAGTTGCTGGATATGTACAATGCTTTATGCATAATTGTATTTTGCATCCATGTGCGCTCAGAGGTACATCTCAGTATTGGTTACTGACAGATGTCCTTTACAGGCAAAAATAGTTTGCTAGTTTTAAAGACCACATCGGATTTGTTTGTGAAATCTTTTTGATTATTACTATTATTCTCTAGCAATCTGGATTTGATTGCTCTTTGGTGTTCCTGCTTCAGAGACTGAAATGATTCATTACTTAAATGTTTTTATTAAAATCAGTGAGGCTTTTAACATGAGTAAAACACAAGTGTATAATGAGATGTTTAGAAGGTAGATGAAGTGTTTTTGTTAAGAAAATACCTATGAGCTTGTTTTGGGAGTTTGTCCTAATAAGAGGCCTAATTATAAGATCACTTTTGGTCACTGAAATAGGTTCTCCAGGGAAATGGTCGCAACACCAAGCCTGTCGGAGATCAAGAAGTGTCTGGGTGATGGTCTTAGTTGTATGGTTTAGTTTTAGGTAGTCCTGCAAGGAGCAGGGAGTTGAACTCTGTGATCCTTATGGGTCCCTTCCAACTTGAGATATTCTGTGGTTCCCTAAAAGTGGAATTCTTCCCTAAATGCATTGGCTATATTCATGTAGAGTCTTTAGTTTTGTTGTTGAGTATTTGCTTTTGAAGCAGTGATTTAAAAAATTGCCTCCTCAGTGAAAGAGGAAAAAAGCCTGACTTTGTATGGATCAGAAAACCACTGAGAATAAAAATACAACATTGTGAAGACTGAAATGTACTCTAAATCATGCCCCAGCAGGATGGCATATGTTTCCAGCAAAATATTATTGTCTCAAACTGTCTCCTGAAGTAGATACCTAAAACCAAGTTTGTTCTTTGAAGGGACTGTAGAAAAGTTACTTACAAGCAACGTATTTGGAACTTCTCTGAGAGACATCAAGTAAACTGCAGTTCTTCTCACTTGAACACAGCAGGAGGGATGATTCCTTGAGATGGAGAGAAGGGGAATCTACAATCACATGTTTAAATTTAGTTTGTAATGTTTAAGGCTGAGAGTCAAATTGTCAGGACTCTATCCCTACCCCACCTTTGTGTGTGTGTTTTATTTAGTGATTGCTTAATGTGAAAGATGTTGTAAAAATTACTAGCAAAGGAAACAAACCACATTGTCCTCATTCACAGTGTTCAACCCTACTAATGCAAAACAATGATAAATAGAAGCATAGAATTGTTTTGGTTGGAAAGAACTTCTAGATCACAAAGTACAACCATTAACCCAGCACTGCCAAGGCCACCACTACACCATGTCCCTCAGCACCACATCTTCATGTGTCTTAAATACCTCCAGGAATGATGACTCAACCACTTCCCTGGGCAGCCTGTTCCAGTGCTTGACAACCCTTTCAGCGAAGAAATTGTTCCTAATATCCAATCTAAACCTTCCCTGGTGCAACTTGAGGCCATTTCCTCTTGTATTTACTGCCTACTGTTAATCCTACTGTTGAATCACAGAATCCTAGGGGTTGGAAGGGACCTCGAAAGATCATCTAGTCCAACCCCCCTGCCAGAGCAGGGTCACCTAGAGTACATCACACAGGAACGCATCCAGGCGGGGTTTGAATGTCTCCAGTGAAGGAAACTCCACAACCTCTCTGGGCAGCCTGTTCCAGTGCTCCGTCACTCTCATAGTAAAGAAGCTTTTCCTGATATTCACATGGAACCTCCTATGCTCCAGTTTGTATCCATTGCCCCTTGTCCTATCATTGGTCATCACTGAAAAAAGCTTGGCTCCATCATCCTGACACTCACCCTTTACATATTTGTAAACATGGATGAGGTCACCCCTCAGTCTCCTTTTCTCCAAGCTAAAGAGACCCAGCTCCCTCAGCCTTTCCTCATAAGGGAGATGTTCCACTCCCTTAATCATCTTTGTGGCTCTGCGCTGGACTCTCTCAAGCAGTTCCCTGTCCTTCTTGAATGGGGCCCAGAACTGGACACAATACTCCAGGTGTGGCCTCACCAAGGCAGAATAGAGGGGGGGGAGAACCTCTCTCGACCTACTAACCACCCCCCTTCTAATGCACCCCAGGATGCCATTGGCCTTCTTGGCCACAAGGGCACATTGCTGGCTCATGGTCATCCTCCTGTCCACCAGGATCCCCAGGTCCCTTTCTCCTACACTGCTCTCCAGCAGGTCAGCCCCCAGCCTGTACTGGTGCATGGTGGTGTTCTTCCCCAGATGAACCTTCTTATGGAGAGATTGAGTGTGTTGTTTTTGCAGAATAGCCTAAAGAGTTTGATACTCTGTACTCTTCTTCTTGGATATCTGTGTTTTTCTATGCTTGAGCATATCCATGAATTAAAACAAGGTACTCTGAGTATTATTTATTTTATAGAAGAGATGTCTGGAACAGCTGTAACCTTTTCTTCTTACCTTCTTTTCTATCCCCACACCATGTATTTCTGAGAAACTTTGGAGGAATTTAAGCCATGTTTTGAGCAATTAAAGCACTTGAGCAATTCAGTGTGACAGGTTGATAGAACCTGATCAATTTTAAACACTGAGTTATTCAGCTGTGTCAAGATTTAAAGGTTGTCAAGCATATATGGAAGTAGAATTTTAGGTGTGGGAACATATTTAAGGCACATATCTGAAGTAAGCAATTTAGGTACCTCCGAGGCTTAAGTGACAGCTGAACAAGGGCTTGCAACAATGGTTTTGGATTTAAGAGTTTAGATTCTTTTTTTAATCCCTTTTTAAGTGCTGAAACCCCGTTTTTGCATTTAATAGAGTATCAAGATAAGGGCTTCTATAATGCCTAGTTCTGACATTTATCCATTAACTGTAAAGCGGTAAAGCAATAATGACTGCATTCCATTCTACTATTTGCATGATTTGTCATTGAGCTAGAACCATTTAGTTTCTTGCTCTGTTAAGAAAAATAATTTGCTTTATTTTTTTTGCCAATAAATTTATGGCTGTTCTATTTTTTTCACCAAATTGTATTCAATTTGTGGAAACAGAATTCTTGATAATGTAGAAATTTATGCTCAGTATGTATGACTTAAAATCCAGAGAAGGGTCTTTTTATTTTGACTTCTGCTGATTACTTTTGATCTGGTACAACTCTTGCAAAACACTAAAATTGATCAGGATTACATATTGGCAGCACTGAATTATCAAATTGCACTGGTAATCCTAAAACATAGACTGCTTGTTAAGAGATACAGTGCAATGTACAAATTCTCAGCTGAGGTGACTGTATCAGTCTAGCCGCAGCAGCACAGAGTGTAGGAATATAAATTAGCTTATAATGAGTTTTGTGTTGCCCTGACCAGTTTATTATCGGTATTTGAAGTAAATAATTGAAATTGTGCTTTCAATTAAAGCTCCTCAGTCTCACTGATAGTATCTAGCATAGGCTAACTTGAATTTCTTTAAAAATGCAGTTTAAAATGTGTGTGTGGTGTTCAGTTCTGTGCCTCCTCTTTGGAATTCTCATGCATCTGTGAGTCTTGTGGCTGGACAGAGGGATTTTCACTAGACTTACCGGATAAATCGCTATGGAAGTTTTTTGCAGTTAAAATATCCTTTCTTCCTCTTCTGCTTTCTCCACTCTTAAAATGAACTCCTAAAGTCATTGTGGTCATGAAACATTTAATTTTGTTCTTCTTGTTAGTATTTGTTGTATCACTTGATATGTAGTTAATTATTATTCCTATGATACTGGTTCTGGAGGGCCAAAAAAAACCACAGTAAAACCTCAGTTCCTGAACTGAATGTTTTTTACATAATTTTTTATGTTTCTTTCCCTCTTTATTTTTTTCTTTTTTTTTTTTTTGCCACTGATGGTTGTTCCACGGTCTCAGTGACACATGCAATTACTATAACTGACAAAACAAATGCTGCCTTTAGAGCAAGGAGAAAGCATGTTTGCTGTTGCCACCACTGAAAAGTAATTACATAGCTAAATCAGCGGAAATGAAAACTACAATGCAAAGAATTCTGAAAATAAGTAGGACATTAACTGCAGTTCTGTTTGGAACAGTAATTATGTGGAAATGCCAGCTTTTGACTCCAAAAAGTACTCCCAGACTGTGATTGCAGTTTGATTTATAGCAGTGTAAATCGGGAGTAACTGTGATGTTGGAGTCACTGGCGTTACAGGAGCGTAAAACAAATGTAACTTGCATACATGCTTTGGATTATTCCCAGTTTTACCATTAGTCAAACAAGAGTGTGAGTCGCACCAATAAAAACAGAATTCTTCTCTGCAGCTGGGGCTTATAGCATTGTAATCAGCAGCACTGACTGTTGACTGCCATGGCTGCAATTTCTACAAATGCATCACAATGATGAAGGTGAGAATTAAAGTTCTTCCAAATTTTGACTATTGACTAAGATATAACCAGAAGAAAAAGAAGATGTAAAATTGAAGATACCAGAAAACTATAATTTTGACAGAAAACTAGATTAGATGGGAAGGAATAAATATTAAGGTGTTAAAGTATCTTTTAGAAATGGCAGCTATTTGGAGCTTGCGGGCTTTTAAGCTGTAAGGGTTTACAATGAGGGTCAGGTACAGGAAATTGTAAGGGACAATGATTTAAATATTATCCACGTGAGTGCTTGTACCAGACTTAGTAACATCACCTACATGGGAGGAATAAAATATAAGAGTAACAAATGCACACATACAGCAGTTACATAGAAAAAAAAATAATCAAATGTTAGGAGAAAGTATGTATTTATTTATTTATAATTACTGCTTTTTAGTCTGCAGCTCCTGCTGCTAAAACCACCTGAAAAGGTGTTTTTAATCACCCTGGTCATTGTTGATATTTCTCACTGTGACAGACATTTCAGATTTTTGATGTTTATTGAGTATGCCATGACTGTGGTAATGTGTAGGAAATTCCATCTTGAATTACTCTAAGTGACTTTGGACTCAGTGAATTTAGATGTCTATGCCCCTTTTCAAGTCTTGGAACTGAAAATATTTTGTTTATGGCAGTGATAGGTATCTGAGCTTTATGCTTAGTTAATTATTTTTTCAATTGAAGAGGCTTCTGGTGGCTCATCTGTGTGGATTGCACATTTTAAAAAGTACCACCTACTAAAATAAAGAGATGTGGAGAGTAGAGCACTAAGAAACTTTGATATGGATTCCTTTGAAAATACGTGCAGCTGGATTTTTGTTCTTAAGTGCAACTTTGTTCTCATGGAAATGAGTAGCAATGTTGAACTAATGATTAGCTTTTAGTGCAAACTGTATGTGCTATTGAATGCTCTGTAATAAAGAGCATAGGCCTCACTAGTTGTTTTTACCATAACTTATGACAGGAGGCATTTACATCAATTGGCTGTTGAGGACTTTGTTGGATAACCTTCATTGTTCCAGCCTAGTTGAAGCAAATATAAGGATTTACTGGAGCAAACATAACAAGAGTAGTTTAATCATCTGTGTAGAAGCAGCTTAATAATTTTTGTTCTAAATATTACCAGGACTGTACCTTTTTTCTTAAGTTTACATTTTCAGTGTCATTTCATATAAGCAACTTATGGTCTTGACCTTTCATACTATCTGTTTGCATTTGTTGGAGAGTTGGAAATGGTAGTGCAAACTGCACACTACAACTACAATTAAAGTTATAACCTGAGATTCCATAAAATGCAGCAGAAGCCATTCCTTTAACCTCAGCCTACCAGCAAAATTTCTCATTAGGCTGAACTAATTCCCAGAAGGGCTTATTCTGCCAGTTTGAGTGGCTTTTTGAAATTGGAGTAAAACTTTCATGCTCGTACAGTCATGTCCAGTACTGCCAGCTAGTGGTCGTGACTTAAAAAGTTTAACTTACTGGAGTTAGCAATTTAGAAACAGAGAAATAAAATAAAAAAAAAGAAAAATGGAGTATTCTGTAGGTATAGCTGGCTCTCCTAGTATTTGTCTTGAGCAATATGATCTTGCCTGTATTAATAATAAACTAATTATTTTAATTTAATAGGTAATGTATTTATTTAAAAAATTAATAATTATTAATCAAGAACCTATCTGTATAAAGATCTCCTTCAGCTTTTTGTTCTCCTGTGTCTATCAGACTCATTTCAGGTAAACAAATTAACTAGTTCACGTCACAAATTACCATAAAGGCATGAATAGTCACAGGAATTGTCCACAGAAATCACAGAGGATCTTCCAATTCATTATTTCCATAAACAATATTGTATGAAATAGGCAAGATTCAGGATACAGTGAAGCATAGAAGCATAGAATCATTGAGGTTGGAAGAGACCTTCAAGATCATCCAGTCCAACTGTCTACCTAAATCACTACTAGTGAAAGTATGTCTAATATGTCTGTTTAATGCAGGAAAGCTGTGCCTAGAATTTTTCTCTTTCAATACACTCAATTCATCACAGGTTTCAAAAAGTTGGAGTAATATGAGTTTCATCTAAAACTGGTATTATAATCTAAAAGCTAGTATCACTGTTCTTATTAATCTACCATAGAGTGGAGAACAGAAAAAAAAGTTCTACAAAAGTTCAGAACTTCTCAAGTTGCTTGGGCATCTAAGGTCACTTTTATAGGCTGTAATCATTCACTTATACATCCTCTGTATCACATATGAAATATTTTTTAGCTAATTTTCCTTCTCCTTTTCATGTAACTGACCTCTATTAATGTTTTGTACATCTTCTGAATGATGAGAATTGCCAATAATTTTAGTTACTACCATTTATTTCAAAATATTACTGTGCTCAATTTCATTTGGCTTAGGGCATTTATAATATTTTGGTACTTTAAATAATGGCCTAGAATATTTTATTTTTAAATTATCTGTTACCTTTGGAAGTTTACATTATTTTATGTCTGTTTTAATGGAGGCTTTGAAAGTCTTATTTAACATCCTTGTGAATTTATCTGGTAAGTGACTTGAAAACAGTTAGGATTTTCTTTTTGATGTTTCTAATGGTTCCAAAACAAATGGACATAATTTATGAGTTTAGAAATTTGTTTGAACTGCAGATCCTGTAAACTCTTCTTGCATATGAAAAGTTAGCCCAATTCTCTACTTGTTATAGCTTTATCGGGAATGTAGAAAATCCTGCACTTCTAATGTAAAATCCTCACCACCTAAAATCACTGAGAATTTATCCTAAAAATCTGCAGGGTCAGCTCATCTGTCTGGTACAAAGTAACCTTTCTTTCTCAGTCCTCAAGATAGAGCCTTGAATGGCCTCATCAATGCAAGAAAGAAAGAAGCAGCCATAAAAAGAAAACTCTGCTTAACATGCTGTTTAAACAAGAAAGCTTTAAGGTGTGGAAATCATGGCTGCAAATCCTAGTCTACCTGCTAGCATGGTTCTGATTTGCTAAACCTATAAATTCTTAATCTGTAACAACAGCAAATTGCCAGACTTTCTTCTTGTCTTTCCTTCTTTGATATCTTTGAGAATGTGAAGGTTGTGAAATTTTTGGAGGAATTCATCCAGTTTAAAAACACTCATTTTGAGAGCACTTCTGCAAAGGCTTTTTTGTCCTTCAATTTTCTAGAGTGGAATCCGTTTCTTTCTAATGTACTATAATGCTTCCTACTGTTCCAAATGATACATGTTTTTTCTTTTGGTTTATATTTTGATCTTTGCCAAAGAGCTAAGTGTTTAATCTCTGCAAGAAGTAAGTGGGATTTTGGCCTATTTACAAGAATGCAATGAAGAATGTCTCTGCTGAGATGCATTTTCCACTTTTCCATCTTTTTTGCAAGTGGATTGAAAGAAAATTGTACTACAATGAGAAAAAAAATGCCTGGAGCTTTCCACATCAACTGCACAAGAGTCAAACTGATTTCAGTTTCAGAGGATGGGAATCCAGAAACGGAACTATAAACATTAAGCATCATTAGCAACTGATTTCTTCATGTGTAAACATATAACTGAAATCTTCTTTATTGCAGCAGCATTGTTTGAGTTCTTCACCTGACACTTTGATTTGGGATTAATGCAATCTGGTATGTGAAAGGTAGAAATAGACCATTTATCCAGAGGTACAGCTTGCAGAAGACAAGTGAAGCAGTTTTTCATAGTGTTTAGGTTTCTGATCTGTTCCAGCTCTCTCTGCTCAGTAGACAGGTGGCTAGTTAACCGGGTTCTGATGTGTCTGGCCAGGAAACTTTCATCCATATCAGTGGATCCACCTGCACCCTCCAGCAGTGCATTCACCTGCACCAGTGGAGGAAGCATGACCACTGGGCAGGGATTCAGTCCCTTTGTACACAAAGGACTTTTGTTGGAGAGTCTCCCTGAAGCTCTGCTCTTTCATTGTGTGTGGCGGTGTTTTGTTTTTCATACAGTAACATAGACTTTTTTGGACTATTTGTTGACTAACTAGATAATTTCTATTAGAATGCAGATGCTTATGATTTAATACAAAAAATATAATTATGCTGGTTTCAATTGGGAAGATGATAGGAAGATAATTTTTAAATAATAAGAATGTAGTTTTGATGTTTTATGTCTGCAGGCTATTAAAGAGAAAATGAAATAACATTGTACATAATTTTTAATGGGTTTGCTGAAGTTGACAAGAGGAGGTAGAAATGAGCAATGCTTCCCTTGTGTACAAATGTTGAGTCTTTGGGGTACAGTATTATAGAAAACAACACTGCATTTTGATGTGGATTAGCTTGTTCTGTTTTGTTGTGAAATAGATCTGTGTACTTAATTTTTGAAGCATGTTTTAAATGTGTTACTTTTACTTATTGATGTTTTTCCATTTTTCATTTTTTGCTTGTGAATTTCGCCTCATTGTGTTTATGTGAGAGAGCATTTTCAAGCAGCCATGTTTTTAAATCCTTTCATTTTCTACTGTGTGGGATGCTGTTGCCTATACTGTTCAGGTACTTTCAAGATTATGAAAACAAAGACAAAAATCCTTCATGCTTTCATCTTTCTGTTTCCCTTCAGGAACATCCGCAATGTCTGTCAAGCTCTCTATGAAGCTGCTGACAAGGGAAGAAAGCACAGGGCTCAGCAGACTCTGCATGTAGGTTTTTGTTGTTAGTTTGCTTTTTAAATTTATAAAATGTTTAATTTCATTTAGAAAATCGTTTGAAGAGGGTGGGATAATAAACAGTCATCATAGTAACCAGTGCCCTTTAGATAGAAGGCAGCTAAGATCTCTTTTTTTGCTTCTTTAAGATAACAGCTGGCTGTGTTTCTAGGAAAATGAGATCTAATCTCAGAGCAGCCGTTTTCATCATTGTTAGAATAACAGATATGCCAGAGAATGTAGTCTGTTAGATTTCAGATTTTGGAATTAAACGTTATTTTTTTTCTTTGATATATTTATTTAAAACTAGACAAAGTGTGTGCAACTCTTAGAGCCTGAGGAAGGTAGATGTCCAGATCATACTGAAGCCAAAATGTTACTGTATTTAGACTTCACAAAAAACAGAATTCCAACCTAAATTTGTTTTTGGCTGGATGACTACTGCTTCCACATTGCTCATCTCCAAGAATCTCAGTATTGTTTTTGCCAGTGGTGGTGAGATATTGATAATGATGGTGAGATACTGATTTTGTCGATTAGTCAGCAGACTCTACCACACTTCCTGAATGCACACACTTGGGAATAAAAAAGGTTTTACAGTGTTTTAATCCCTTTGAAATATGATGTTGTACTCCTGTCTCGGGGGTCTGATGTCAGGAAACTTGAAAATAATTTTAAAGTATTGAAATTTATGAAAAATGCATACGTTCAAGCTAACTAACTAGAAAATTCTGCCATTTAATCAAGCAATATATTCTCTACCATTGTTTTTTAGGAATTGTACTATAATACCATTATAATGATAATCATAAAGTAATGAAAATAATTTTCCTGATGTTTTAGAATACTAAATTAATATTTGTGGTTAGTTCATTATTTCACATATCTGGTATCACAATGTGTTTGATTGTATACTTCAGAAAAAGGTTGCAGAGGACAGAATGAATGAAAAAACTGAATAAACACTAGTGTTGCCTAGTTTTAAGTGCTGTCAACAATTGTACATTCTGTGATGCAATAATATTCCATTTTATATGAAATTTGCGTGTTAGAAGCAATTCAAGGCTGTTATAGTCTAATAGTTCTCTGATAAGTACTTTGTTCTTCAGTACTGTAATATATAGATTTTTTCCCTCTAGAAATTACTTTTTAATAACATTCAACATAAGAACAGATATCAATCAGTCTTCAGTAGCAAATACTGATACGTATGAAAAGCATTCTCTCTGTCAATACTGGATAGGCAGTTTGGTTGTCTTCACTTTTTTCTGATAGGTGCCTTGGAGGCAGATGTACTCTGCTAGGGGCAGTCATGGTGATTAGGCTGATATAATGGCAAATAATTTTTTTACTAGTTAAGAGTCTTGAAAACTTGTGTTGTGATCTCTGAAAGCAGTATAGGCCTAGTGAAACAGTGGGAAATGAACTTGTGAGTGAACCGATGCTAAAATTGTCCTGATCTGAAGGTATGGCTTTTCATGCACCTTCCACTTGCTCCCCTTGCCTGCTGCTATTGGCATGCACTTTCCAAGGTTTGCTTTGCTCCAGGTTAGTGCCTCAAGCAGCTTCTTTCTTGGGAGTTCTAGAGACAGAATTATATCTTGGTTTTTATCTGTCCTTTCAGATATGTGTTCTTTTACTTTATCAGATATTTCAAAATGCATGGGCTCATTTGATTCAGTTGCCTTTTTTATTTTTTCTTTTTGAAATTAATGTGATGGCATTTTTTAAATACTTTAAAAATGTTTTATCAAGTTTGGTTTTATTAGTTTCAATGTATAAGAAATGTTTTTTGGTAGAGCAAAGTCATATTTTACTGTCTCTTCTGTGATAGATTTCTGTTCATTTAGCCTAAATACATTGTCTTTAAACAGAAACAATCAATTTTGTACACTATGGCTAATGCCCAGTCTGAGGTTATCTTGTCCTTGGTAAATAGTATAGATCTTAGAGTGGCTCATTTCTGTAGGGCATTCCAATGTTGTGCAATTTAAGATTCTTTTGATTAACCTATTGATTTAGGAGAATAAAGGGTAAACTATTTTTCTTTTTATTGGTTTTTTTCATGAACTTGCTTTCTCTTCACAAGTAAAAGAAAAAATTTTTCAGTACCTATTAACAGTTAAATCGTCTTTTGCTCATTAGCAACAGTCGTTTATTTAAAAAAAATCTTTAGGTAATAATGAGTTAGTGAATTCTTAAACAGCTAATGAATTAACTAGAAATGGTTTTCATAAATACTGAGGATATGGAAGTATTGTGCTATATATTTAATGATCTGTTGCTAAAAAATATAGATTTTTTTTTTTTCCCCTCCCCAGAAAGAACAAAATGTTACAGGATTAGGGGTTTTTTTTACATGGTAATGGAAAGTCTCCAATGAGAAGAACTGTTCTTTTTTTTCTTTTAAGATATTTATTTATTTATTTTGGGTTTTACAAACAGACCTTTTGTTACACTATTCCAATATCCAAAATAGAAAAGCCAGCACTTTTCAGAATTGAAGTTTTAAAATACCAAGACGTTTTTCATTCCTTAATTTAAAATTGGAGTCTAGTCCATTGTCTGTGACATACTCATTAAAAAGTGCTTTATTTTTCATCAAGAGTGTTTTCATGTAAAATATTGTGGTCAGCACTGTGCCACGCTTCTTTCTCTAAAAATTTGTTAAAAATATGTTGTGATGAGTCATGTTCTGCAACTCTGCAAGGTGGGGATTTAGCTGGTTTGCAATTTTCCATGAATGGGCTTGGCCTATTTTGAAAAATGAGTTTGCCAGCTGTTATTAGCATCTGCAGTACTACTGGGTCATGCTGTTTGTCTGTCAACAGGAAGTAGTTTGTTACTTGTAAAGAAGCTCATGAACTCCTTTGCTTAAAGAATCATAAAACGGTTTACATCTGGATTACTGTATGGCTATGTTGACTAGGAAGGAAGTAGTCAATAAATTCATGTTTAGAACAAAGGAGAGCCTGCAATACTTACTGCTGAAGTGCCTGGACAGGAACTTTATTTAAGTAAAATATGAGATTGTCACAGAAGTAGTTGGAACCACAGTGTATTTGTTCATGGGCGGCCAACTGGAAGGTAACTACAGTGAAAATGGTGCTTTTCCACTCTGGGTGGTGGTTATAACTGATACCTCACTGAAGGTTCTTGGATCTGCTGAAGCACAGGTCAGGGAAACTTACACAGGTAGACTTAACATGGGGTCTAGCCCCATAGAGGATACCTCGGTAGGTAGCATCACTGAAAACTGAGCAAGTACTTCAAAGATTGGAGGAAACTTTTAGTTCAAGATTGCTATAGGGTCTGCTGTATTAAAATTTAGTTTGTAGAATCCAGATTCAATCTATGTAGATCTATGGTGACAGCTCTGTTTTAAACACCATCTTCATAGTCTTTGGGAATTGTAACTCTGTTGTAGAGTAGATAAATAGCATTAATTTAACAATTACATGAATCTTTGACCTAGGCAACATTTTGTTGTTAATCATTTGATCTGAAAATTGTTTCCAAGTTATTTTTGCCATACAGAAATTAATTATAATTCGTAATTCTTCCAGAATGCATCCCATCCAGAACAGAATTATAGTAGAATTTATATCCAGAATTATTAGGAAAAAGCAATTAATATTTCTCAAAGTTTAAATGTATAAAATTTTGTCTGATTATCAACATATAACAGAGTAATTCCATTATCTGTACCACATATAACAATGGCATAAATGAATACAGAAAACAAAGTAATTAAGCAGAAATAAAATTAAAAAGGTTGTTTGGGTTTTGGTTTGTTTTCGTTTGTTTTGTTTTTAAAAAAAGTAGAAGTGTAAAACAGTTTGTCTAAGAGAGAGGGTAGCAGGTGTAGGAATGGACAGCAGTCATTTGTCAACATAAGAAAACCATAATGGTAGAGTCAAGAAGAAAATTATGCTAATAAAAAAGTCATGCCTCATGGTACCAATATTACTTGCCTGTGCTACATGAATGATAATGAGAATTACATCACTTCTTGAATTTCTAAATTGCTTTACAACCTGATTGTTTATACACTACATTCTGCTCCACAGTTAGCAGATTTTCAGCACTTTCCAAAGAGTTTAGATTGTAACATTGTGCATTCTTTGCCTTAATTATACATGCAGACGTTGTTTCATGTTTCCATAAAACTTGTGAGCCTTTTCCCTGAGGGTTATCCCCATTTGTCCAGCTACAGGACCTAGGAATTTCTGGTACAGAAGGGCCAGACCACCCATACAGTGGAGAAACTGCCTTTCCCAATCATACTGATTCTGTGCTTTGGTTTTCATCATATGTCAGCCCAGCACTGGACCTAGTCTCCACCTTCTTATTTAGATGCAAATTTTTTTTTCTTGGTAGAATTTGTAAATGTGTTTTTGTTTGTTTGCTTTAGTTTTCTTTTTTTAAAAAAAAACAAAACAAAACATATTTTGCTGCAGTTTAACTTTAAAGCTGCCTATCTATCTACTACTTTAATTTCCTCTACCAAATATCTATTTTCTTTTATTTGGATCACAGCAAGAGATAGTGATAGGAGATATGTTTCAGAAACATCAGTTTCACAGCCTTGTAATTCAAAAAAAGAGCACAAATTAATGTATTTAATCCAGATCCTAATATGTAAATCCCAAACAGCAGTTTCCCTGAATTGTATCATACAAGATCCAAAATGCTTTTGAAGGTGAATTGAACAACAATAACATTTTGAAAACTGACATATCCTGAAGTGATAATCTGTTTGCTTTAATGTTGGTAGTCATAAACGCTCAAATTTGTTCTATGACCAAATAATTCCAATTAGCCTATTTTGCTAAAATTAGGTTAAATTTTATTTTAAAATAATATTTTCCTAATTATAATTAATCCCTTACTTAACACCTACAATATATATATAACCAGCATAATTTCAGTGAGGCAGTTGTAACAATTCACTGTAAATTTAGAGTAGCTGGTGTTCAATTCTATCCAATCATGGAATTCCTGGTAACTCCAGAATGAGAGTTTTGAGGTGATTTGCTTTTTTTTCTCGGAAACTGGTATTAGTATTTTACTTTTTACCATCCAAGCGCTTTTTCTAGCATCGTAAGTGTAGTGCTTATTGTTCTTCTCTCATCCAAGTTGACTCTGGAATCATAACTATCACTTTGAGTTGTTCCGTTTTCATAGTTCCACATGAATATGAAATACTGCTTTTTGGTTGTTTGTACTTACTACAAAAAATATCGTAATTTCTAATCAAATCAATATCAGTTTTCTGGATCTCTGGGGCTGTGTCTTGGAGAGCCTTGATTTTTTTTTCTCTTCTGTTACTTCAGAATTTGTCCACCTGTCCCTTTTCTTTTTGGTCTGGAATTATGTATCTGACAGTCTTCCCTCATTCATCAGTCTGATATTGAAAAAAAAGCCTAGTCTGCTAATGACATTAGACATCAACTCAGGAGTATCTACTGTACAGCTGGAATGAGAAGTCTTGGGTTCTTCAAAACTACGTAGCTAAAACAGCATTTTATATGACAAATATATTTAGTCCAGTTTACTGAGTCTCAAGTTCAATGTGTACTAGTGAAGCAAAACCACTCCAGGTATGAAAAATTATAAATTATAATGGAAGGCCTGTCAAGGACATTTACTGATTTTGCTCAACTTCTGGAGAAGCTCACAATGGAAAGTGCAGAAGGCCCAGATTATTTGCCAAAAAAGAAAGAAAGGGGTGCTGTAAAGAAGAGAAGTCTTCCAGTTTTCCGGGAAATGAAGCTATGTGGATAAGTTATATTTACCCTTCTAAAATTTATAAGATAAAAATACTGAAAAATTATTAATGACCTGTCTTCTCTTAGTAATTTTTTGTACCATACAAGGAAGATTAAAGTTAGGTTCTACTGCTTCCTTTCCCTTCGTCATTTATAAATTAAATTATCTGTAATTTAAGAGGCATAGAAAGCTCTCATTTGGTGAGTGCAATCTGTTCTTCTCAGATCCTGACAAAACGTATATTTTAATTAAAAACCTTTCACACTGCATCTAATCAATTGGATAGTTCCAATTGAATAGTTCATTCTAAACGTGTTTAGCATACGCAAACCCCATCTCAAAACACAAAGCATTTACTAAGCCAAAAGTAATAAAAAGGTCTTGATATAGCTGAGAAATGATACAAAAGAATAAAGAGGTGACAAGTTATATTCCTTCCCCCTGTGAATTGGCACAGGTCCATTTACAGTCAAACAGTTTGGTTGTAGGTGTCTCATAATCTGAGTTTGTGGAAAGATGTGAATTTGAGACACAGTGATTTGGTGATATATGTGAGAAAACATCTACCTACAATGGGTAGATACACTCAGTTACAATGAAAAAAATATCTTAATTTTGAATCTGTTTTTGCTTGTGTTTTTCAAAGCATAACATAATCTTGCTAGAACATGCTGCAGATCAGGTGTTAATGTCTTTCTATGGTTTCTCTCCTGAGGCACTAATTCAGAGACACATTTTGAGCCATTAGATGAACTTTGGAACTTTAGATAAAGTGAAGGCTGGTCTGTACAGAAACTGTATAGAATTTAGTGTTCACTGCAGTATTCACTGCAGGCTCCTCACTACTCCCTAGCAAATAGTTTTAGTTTTTACCAGGAGTGCATTCTTGTTCTGCAGCTGTCCACATGAGTGAAATTAGTGTGTTATTAATTCATAGCCTGGCTTGTCATGTGCTGTCTTGCTATGGACAAGTCTTGACTTTTTTTTAAACTCCAGTTTCTGGAGTTCAAGAAGAGAAGTCAAACTATGGAAATTTATTGCTAAATATTTTGCAATAAACTATTTTTTACGAACCTGATTTATTAATTTATTGATCACTTATGTACAGTTAAGCTGCTTCTAGTAAAACAGGAACATAAAAGATTTCTTCCGAGTCACCCTCATGTTAACTGTAGACCAAAACTGCATTCAGAACAAGTTCCAAGTTTCACCATAGTGTTGAAACAATTCGCCTGTCATTACAGTGCATGTGAAGATGAGTTTTGGAAACATAGAACTGTTCAGTTTCATTTAAATTATGAATAGCAAATTTATGTCATTACAGCTTTATAAATCCACAGTATCCTGTTAATTATGTTTTATGGGTCTCTTAGATATTTCACAATCCTTGCTGTAGCACAATATAGTTTTCTTTATTACAATATGTTGCTTAGTAATGCACAAATCTCACTTAAAATGCAGCTGGTTGCATTTTTTTAATGGTTGTCTGTCTTTACTTAAAGGATGGCATCAGTAATATGAATCAGTAATATGCCAGGAATGAGAGCAATAGTTTCGTATCATGCTTTTTAAAGTTGCCATCATTAAAAGGATGATAGCTGTCTGTATGTCTTTTCAGACACTGGATTCATGAATCAAAAAAGGCCACATACCAGAGGGGGAGGGGAAGCACTTTTCATGATCTAGGAAGCTACCAAAAAACCCCAAACCACCACCAAAAAAAAGGAGGGGAGAGGCAGAAGCTGAGAGCAATACACATTAGTCTGTAATGATCTGCACCTGGATTCCATCACACTTTCAGGCCAAGCCCTGGGCATTCTAGAATGCAGTTTCACAGCTGGAACAAAATGCTGTGTCTCAGCAAGCTGAAATCATTAGGGGGCTGAGAAAGGACTGTTTTGGTTTCAGGGTTGAAATACTCGGTTCATAGTAAGATTTCTATTGAAAAAGGCTAATTTTATCAACCAGTTTTATTTAAAAAATGTATCTGCAAATGGAAGCATGATGTGGGTTTTTTTTATGGGCCCCCATGAACAAGTGAAATCACAAGCAGTAGTACCCACATACAAGCCACTTACAGCAGTGACAGGTGGTTTTTTTTTTCCCATAGAAAGTAATCCTTTTTCCTCCCCAAGGGCCTTTGTGCATACTGAGCTCTTCTCCTCTGAATGTCCACTTTTACACAGAATCACACAATGTTAGGAGTTGGAAGGGACTTCGAAAGATCACCCAGTCCAACACCCCTGCCAGAGCAGGACATCCTACAGCAGGTCACACAGGAATACATCCGGTTGGGTTTTGAATGTCTTCAGAGAAGGACACTCCACAACCTCTCTGGGCAGCCTGTTGCAGTGCTCTGTCATTCTGACAGTGAAAAAGTTCTTCCTTATGTTCACCCGGAACCTCCTATGTTCCAACTTGCACCCCTTCCCCCTTGTCCTGTCACTGGCCATCACTGAGAAGAGCCTGTCTCTGTCCTCCTGACCCTCCCTCTTTACATAATTATAAACATTAATGAGGTCACTGCTCAGTCTCCTCTTCTTCAGGCTAGAGAGACCCAGCTCCCTCAATTATAGGATGTTTTACTATCTACAAAACAGATTTGCTAAAAATGCGTAAGGTTTTTGTTTTTTTTTTTTCTTAAAAGAAAACCTGCCTAAAAGCTCTTAGAAAAAAAATGTAATCAAATTTATTAAAGCAGAAAAAACTTAAGGCTTTGGAATGACAATTCCTGTTTTCATCACAGGCTGTGTGTTACCTTCTTAACACAGTGGTGAGCTTAAAACACAGCTGAGAAAGAGGACATTGATTTCACTGTTGGAAAGGTACCTTGACTAGATTGTTACCCAAATCCTTTTTACAGTCTTCAGTACCTTCTTCATGTTTCTCTTTGTTTATTAAGTAATGACCAAAAAGCAGCTGGTGTAAAGCCATGTTGTAGGCAGGGAAGGAAGCTCATATTAAGATTATCTCACATTTTTTCCACGTAATAAGGAAAGGTATACCATTTTTATACAAGTAAAAGTGTTTGTATTTTGTCCGTTAAGTTCTATTTAAAAATAGGTTTTTATAGAGGTATAGCCATATGAAGTTGCAGCTTTTTATCTTTCCAAGATGTTTGATTAACAGACTGCAACTGAATGTTTCAGGAAGGAGAATATGGCAGCTTGTCAGTGGTATGAGTCGTTGAGCCAAGGAAATACAAAGCATTTTATGGTAAAAGGTCACAGATAGTGGCTTCTTTTTAAAAACAAACAAAAAAAACCCTCAACAATGCCACCAAAAATATATAGAATGGGAAGTGATCTCTCTTTCACCCTGTGCTCTGAGCAAATTACTTGCTGTTCATTTTGGCTGTGTTCAAGCAGGGCCTTCTAATACTTTGCCTTTTAAATTTGAGAGAAACACTGTCTTTGTGTACAAATGGGCCAAGGTTCCTTGCCTCTTCTTCTTACTGTGCCCATTATGCTTTTTCTCAAGGAGGTGAAACTTTCTCAAATACATCTTTCTTTCTTTTGTTTACTTTTTTTTTTTAAAAAAATTATTCTTAGCAAAATGTAACTTTTTGAAGATTTATTTCAATTTCTGGAAATGAGTCTGATTTCTACCGTGAAAAAGCAGTCTGGTATAATAGAATATGGTATTTAACACAAAGAGATTCTTTTGTCCTTATGTATTTCCATACTGTTATGGTAAGTTCTGAAAGTTTCATAAAGTTTTAGTTCTAACTTTTTTTAATTGCTCATCTAGCGATGAACCAGACCCAGGCATGCACATTAATCTGAATATTTGGTAGAAAACAATCAATTTTTTGTTTTATGATGAGACTAGAAACTCCATCTTCAATTCCTCTTCTTTATGACTGGAGAAAAGCTCAGAAAAGTTCCTGGAATTTTTGTTGTTATGAAAAAAAAAGATGTCACCAGGGACAGTTACCTGATTATGAATGAAACCCATGAAAACCAAAAGATTCCAAATCTGTAGGGTAAATGAAATTAGAGGTGATTTTAGTATTTGGATAGCACAGCCCAAGTATAACTATTTAAATGCAAAAGGTAATTCTTCTGTGCATCCTTATCTTACCTTCTACTAAGGACCTATCTTATTAGCCAAACCTACTGTGTCTAGTTAAAGAACTAGTTATCAACTGAACGTCAGTGCCTGAGTGAGCTTGAGGAAAAAAATAGCTTTGGCTTTTATCCAGGAGGAAAGGAAAGAGTATTTTTCTGTCTATGTCTAATCTTACATCAAGAGTATGAGTTGTGTTTTGTTCACATTATGTGAAAAGTCTCCAGGCATTCACTTCCAAGATTTGCTGCAATTCTGAGCACAGGCTGTTATTGAAATACATGATGAGTTACAGTCAGTAGTTTTTTTCTTTCTTTGATCTTGGCCAAATAAGCTACTCTAGATAGAATAATAGGATGGTTCTGGTTGGAATGGGCCTTTAAAGGTCATCTAGTCCAACCCCCTGCAATGATTACGGATATCTTCAACTAGATCAGGTTGCTCAGAGCCCTATCCAACCTGGCCTTGAATGTTAAGAGTTGGTATTAAAGACCTAGGAGGGAAACATCACAATCTGTGTAGGTCTAATGCTGTGATGGAAGAATGATGTTTGAGGTTGAAGCAGATGGTTCATTAACTAGAGATTGCAATTTTTCTCATTAGCTGTATAGCTATATTTAGAGAAATATGTTTTCATCTTACATGAAGAAACTATGTCTATGTTCAAATATATGCACATCAAACCTCCCTACTGTAATACCTAAGTCTATCCAGAATTAATTTTTATTAGGCATTAAAAAGAAATAGAGGGGGAGGGAAACATACAACTACTCAAAGCTTGTTTTTCTGACATTTAATTGTGTTATTGCACGTTATGTCTTGAAGATTTTAGAGTCATAGAATGGTTTGGGTTGGAAAGGACCTTTAAAGATCATCTAGTCTAACTCCCCTGTAGTGAGCAGAGACATCTTCGACCAGATCAGGTTGGACTGGGCTCTGAGCAACCTGGTCTTGAGTGTCTCCAGGGATGGGCCATCTACCACCTCTCTGGGCAACTTGAGCCAGTGTTTCACCACCCTTACTGTAAAAAAATTCTTTCATTATATCTAGTCTAAATGATCTGTGAGGCTACTATAGAGCCAAGTTCTGGTCCTCTTATGATCTTGGAAGAACTCTTTAAAAAAACCCCAAACAAACAACAACAAACACCTGGAGGTGTTTCATAATTGTAAGAGTTTGTCTCAGAGATATCTTTGTATGATATTTTATTTAGGACCTCAAAGGCCTTTTTACTGTTTTTTTGAGAACAAAACAATGGTAACATAGAACAGCTAGTTAAAGTGATTCATTCAGGAAACACAGACCATTTAAAATGTTACTGTCTTTCCTGCAGCTCATAACTCAGGCAGCTGCACATATGTTTATCAGACACTGACTGCTTCTGTTAGGCTGTTATGGGAACAAGCTGCTTTACACTAGTTGAAAAAGCATGATGGTAAGATCAGCCAGGATGCTTTATAATGCCCCTTGAGACCATATCAGTATTTTTCGTATCTTGCCATTCAATTTGATCCTTTTTTGTTATTCTACTGTATTCTTCAAGGGTCTTAATGTAGCATGTGCTTTATTTAGTCAAAGTAAAAGGTCTGTAACTCCAGATAAAACAAGATTATTTTTTTTAAATTGAAATAATTTCAAGTTATTTTACAGAATGAATTTCTGACAAGTCTTGGATACCCTGCCCGTTTTTTCCCATGAGAGAAATCGGAAAAAAATCATATAACCACTGTTCATTTACTTGAATGTGTTTTGGTTTTGCCTCCTTTGCATTTCTAATTCAGATGGTGTCAGATATTAGCTGTGGAATATAGCTATGATTTATTTTTTTTTCCTGCTTATCAGAATATGGTGGACCAAGCTTTGTATGTTAGTGGTTATATTTCTAAAGTTATGTGTATTTACTGTATGTAGCCATTCTGTGGCATCATTGGAACATGCAATGACGACTTGATTATTAGAAGTCTGTATGCTTGAATGTATCCTTGATATCTGCTTGCCAAGCATCAGATCTCCTCATTTAGATCTGTTACAGTACGACTGAGTGCCAGAGTATCTGAAGTTTGCAAAGCATATTATCATATGAAAAATCAAATTATGTAAAATTCAGAAACTTCTAAAGAAAAAAATGCTTCTTAGCTTCTGTGGCTAAAATGGGGTAACACATTATTTCTTGTAGACTGAGGATAGTTTGGATTTGGGTTTTTTTGGGGAGGGGGTTGTGGGGGTTTTTTTATTTTGTTTTTTTCTTTTTTTTAAAGAGAGTATTTATGTTAAAGGTAGGATTTCTAGGTTCAAATCTCTGTATTCCACTGTTGTTAATCTAGATACCTAAACATCTACCCTCCAAGGAAATGCATCTGAAATATACTCAGCAATGTAGCTCACTACAAAAGTCTTTGAAATTTAAGATAAAAAGACACTATGGTGTGTAACCTGCTATTTGTTGTGAAATGCATATGTAAGTAGCTTTTCATAATTGTTCATGAAGCTTTTAGACAGATATCCCCTTAGGTACTTGTGAATTACAGCGCAGTGTGTTATGATATTGTTTATTCAGGTTACATATTAGCATTCTTTACACTTCACTACTTTTTTAGACATCTGGGTCTTTGTATAATTGGTTCTGTAAACTTAGTTCACTTGTCTGTAAACTTGTTTCACTTGCCTACAGTGTGGAAATTATTCTCTGTGATATATTGTCACATCTCACTGTGGAACAAAGTAGTTGTACAATGACAGTTTCCTGCAGTTTACAGAAGTTTACCTCTTGCCATCGCAGGGCATGGCAAGTCATATTGAAATTCAGTCACAGAATCACAGAATAGTTATGGCTGGAAGACACCTTCAAGATTTCCCCTCGTCCTCTCATTGTAGGCATGGCAGAAGAGACCGACCCCTGCCTCACTACAACCTCCTTTCAGGGAGTTGTAGAGAGCAATGAGGTCCCCCCTGAGCCTCCTCTTCTCCAGACTGAACATCCCCAGCTCCCTCAGCTGTTCCCCGTAAGACACATTTTCTAGTCCCTTCAGCAGCTTTGTTGTCCTTCTCTGGACACGCTCCAGGCCCTCAATGTCTTTTTTGAAATGAGGGGCCCAAAACTGAACACAGCACTCGAGGTGCAGCCTCACCAGTGCAGAGTACAGTGGGACAAATGCTGCCCTATTCCTGCTGGCCACACTGTTCTTGATACAAGCCAAGATGCCATTGGCCACCTGAGCAAACTGCTGGCTCATATCTGACTGGCTGTCAACCAGCAACCCCAAGTCCCTTCCTGCTGAGCAGCAGTCTTCCCCAAGCCTGTAGCAATGCATGGGGTTGTTGGTGCCTAAGTGCAGAGCCTGGCTTTTTTCCTTATTAAATCTCATACAGTTGTCCTCAGCCCACTGATTGAGCCTGTCAAGGTCTCTCTGTAGATCTTTGCTATGCTTGAGCAGATGAATGCTCCTACCCAACTTAGAGTTGTCTGCAAATTTACTGAGGGTGCACTTAATCCCCTCATCTAGATCATAAATAAAGATATTAAACAGGGCTGGCCCTAACACTGAGCCCTGAGGAACACCACTAGTGACCGGCCACCAACTGGATTTAGCCCAATTCACCACAACTCCCTGGGCCTTGTCATTCAACCAGTTTTTGACCCATCAAAGAGTATGTCTGTCCAAGCCACAAGAAGCCATTTTTTTAAGAAGAGTGCTATGAGGCATGGTATCAAGCACCTTACTAAAATCTAGGTAGATAACATCTGCACGTTTTCCCTCATCTACTAAGAGGGTCATTTGTCATAAAAAAAGATCAGGTTGGTCAAACAGGACCTCCCTTTCATAAACCTGTGTTGGCTGGGCCTGATCCCCTGATCTCCCTGCTGATGCCATGTGATGGCACTCAGGATTATCTGCTCCATCACCTTCCCTGGAACTGAGGTCAGGCTGACAGGCCTGTAGTTCCCCGACCATCCTTCCAACACTTCTTGTAGATGGGTGTTATGTTTGCCAATTTCCTGTCAGCTGGAACTTCTCCAGTTGACCAGGACTTGTTGGTAAATGATTGGAAGTGGCTTGGCAAGTTCTTTTGCCAGCTCGCTCATTACTCTGTGGTGAATCCCACCAGGACCCATAGACTTGTGGGTGGCTAATTGGTAAAGCAGGTCAGTAACTAATTCCTCCTGAATTGTGGGGGCTTCACTCTGTTCACCGTCCCTAACTTCGAGTTCTGGAAGGAGTTGTCCTGAGAAAAACTGGCCGTGGTGTTAAAGACTGAGGCAAAGAAGGTGTTTAGTACATCTGTCTAATCTAATGCCAGAAGTTTTGTAAGCTGACATGTCAGTAGTGATGTCCAAAATTATTTTGTTGATGAACATTCCTCTGTTTCATTGATCTGAAAAGTCCAGTGAATTCCTCAGTGGTTTCATCTTGCACTAAGGTTTGAACATACCTAACTTCATCCTTTTATATGTAACAAGCAAATACTATATTAGTCAAGACAGATTCATCATCTTCTGTAAAGGCTGATGCTACCAAGTTCCTTGTCACCTTTCCACCTGTCCTCTGATCAACTTGGAGTTACTAGTTCTGGAATGATTTTTCCATTCAATTAATAAGTTTCGGTTTTTTCTTACGAATAATTTGAGCTATTAAAAAAAATTGACAGCTGGAAAGGAATCCACAGCTGACAGGCTATTTATTAAGGACTACACATTGCACACAGAAGCCCACCAAAAAAAAAGATATTCTGCAAGCTTTCCTATAATCAGAAAGTATGTATTTTACCTTTGAGCATTGTATTTTGAATAAAACTAAATATAGCGTCAACTGGCATGATTATCATGAGGTAATTGGACCCAAGGGACTAGAAGCATTTGGCTACAGGTTGTACCTGTATCAACCCAGAATGTAAATTATAATAATTACTTCACAATAAAGTTCTGTATAGCTGCACCTTATTTCCCAAGTAGCCTGAGGTTAGCAAAATACTTTTGGATACCTTCAGCAATTTCATTTCCTTTGTACCTTAAGGTTACTTCTATTAACATCAGTTTGATGAAGGAGTGAAATGAACAAATGCAAATATAGCTGAATTTTGTTCTACAACTTTGGTACTGTTTTCTAAAGAAAATGTTTATGCTCAATATTGTCATTATTTCTAATTTTTTTCAAAATAAACTCTACAGATGTCTTTTTCTATTACACAAATGTTCAGCAGTTATTATTGATAAAGTCACAATTTACTGAGATTTTTAAGCAAGCCAAAGAATTTTGATACCTTACAGTAAGAAACCAAAGAGCGTAGCTTTGAAGACTTAAGTCTTTTCACCCTGAGCTTTACACATCTTGGATATTTTACTGTACTTAATACTACTATGCTTGTCATACCTATGTAGCCCCAACTGCTGACAATGCTACTTTCTGCACTAGAAACTCCTTGCATCACTTAGAGTGGCAAATGTATAGTAGCCTCGCAAGGGGAGTGGAGAAACATCTAGGGTCATGAAAAATAAAAAGTGTGATTTATAGCTACAAATCTCACAATAAAATTTCTCATGGCTCCATCAACTCTGGTGGTAAGAAACACTAATATTACAACTTCAAAGAATTCAGTCCCGTAATACTTTATCACCAGTGATGCAATAAGTCCAAACCATGTAGCACTACTGGAGAAGGACGTGTGTTTCTAAGATCTTTACTTACAGCCTTTACTTGCCACACTCAATTATTCTGGAGTGTTCATATGCATAGTAGTGTATACGTTAGACAATGAATGTTTCACAGTAATGCTATGTATGGACATGTTTTCTTGTACTTACACTATACGAGACGGTTCGTAAGATCTGATGAACTCATCTCCCATTCGCCTGCATTTGCCTTCTTTCTGTTTCTTTCATTTATTTTTCATTAACAAGCAAACTTTTCAACTGAGTAACTGTCTTGAGTTAACTTGAACAGGCTGTCTTTCCATGAATTGTATTACTTGATAAACCACACCTTAGAACTGACTTGCCCCTTACTCAGTGCATTCCAAGCTTAGTTACCTGCAAATGTGTGTTTTGGGTTTTTTGGTTATTCTCAGTTGAAATATTTCGCTTGTAAAGTAATTTGAAAAATTAGACACCTGGAATAGTGGTAGGTTGGCTGTCTGGTTCTGGAGTATGGCTAACTCCATGCTAAGCATTAGGGAAAGTTTCTGCATGTTTTCCTTATGCAGCAGACCTTGGAAAGAAAGGAATTCAGTGAGGATTCCTACTTTCATTAAATTTAAGGCTTTAGTGGAGCTAATGGTACTACAACTGGTGGAGGGGAGGGGGAAGGAACAAAAAATCCCATTTTTTGTGTTTTCTCTTCTGCTACTTCAGAACTTCTATGTCCTGTTAATCTACTTCACAGGACGCTGTTCAGCTCTGTAAATGAGGGTACTGTTTGTTCTACAGTAGCTGTGAGTGAATGCACTTCTCCACCTTAACATTTTGTTAGAAATTAAATACTTGTCTGACTGCACTTCTTTGTGACTAAAGGAACAACTGAACCTAAAGTTTTTAAGAAGAACTGAAAAGTAAGACTTCTGCTCTGGTATAAGGCCTGCAAATATGCAGGAATTTGAGATACAGTTTCCTTTTTCTTTCTGAGAATACAGGTTGAATTTGTTTTACCCTCTAAAACCGACATGTGTAGGAGTACAAGTGAACAGTGTTTGCTAGCACAGTAATGACCTAAGTTGCACAGTCATTAATTATTTCTATCACAGAAACGTATAATGCTATTAGAACAAAAGCAGACTGTCTTTATAACTCCAGGAAATCAAACATCAGCCACCCCACCCAAAACTAATAGCCTGTCATTACATTTCTGTTTACCAGAGAACAAAATTTTGTTCTCGCTGATTTGAAAAGGTCCCCCAGAGTAAATGTTTCTATAACATACACAAATAATATCCTCCATCAAATAACCTAATGATGCTTTGGGGGTGGCATCATTAGGCTTTCACATAGTATTTTGCCTGACAAGGGATAAAAACTGTCTTCTAATTATCAAGGAACTGAATAACAGGGACAAATAAATGGCATTAAATAAGATTTATTATCTTTTCCTGAAAAACAAAGATAACAAGACACACCTTTCTGGGGTCTGATTTTACTAAAATTCCAGTCCCCAAAAATATGCTGTTGCTTTCGGTAGGAATAGAACTGGATTATTATTTTTATTTTTCCATTTTTTGCTTGCTGTTCTTATTGTCTGTTCTCATGGATAGGGTTGATAAAATGATTGAGGTTTGTCAGTGGGAGTAGAGCACTGATTTTTCTTCATGCTTCTTGAAAATGTCTTCAAGACATTGATCAAAATCTATTGTATTTTGTGTGTACTGCATCTGCAGTATTGTTTCCTTGGAAACACTTTTTCTTGTCTTTTGTCTAGATGGGTATGCAGAGTCTTTCCTTTCAAGAAATGTAGCACAAAGCATTAATTGTTTCCATATTTTACTTTTATAAATCAAAGCACCAAATGTTAAATGCCTTTAAAACAACCAGAACTGCTAATCTGTATAAAATGTTCCAATTACAGTTATTACATGCATAGTAACAAACTGTTATGTAAGTGCTACTAGGAGAGAACATAAACTATATTTTGGATGTCAAAAGAATATGATTTTTCCAGTTGTGTCACAGAAATACGGTTGCCAGTCTCGCCATTTCTGCTCTAGCCAGGGACAACAATAAAAAGTCCCTTGATCACTTTAAGCAGCCCCAACACACTGAAGAGGGAACATTTCCCTGTGGGAAGGGTGACTGTAACTTCTGCTGCCCCTTAAAGACTGACTTTCTTAGTATGTACCTGCAGTTTGAATCCAGTGTCTTCTGAAAATCGTGACTGAAATACCCATTTTAAGAAAGCAAAACTGTGACCAAGCAAATGTCAGATTGCTGTTTCTATGACACCACTTTGTATAGGTGAAATGACTCCCACATCTAGAGAAGGGGGTGATCAGGAAAGGAAAGGTTGGATGGAAAATTTGAGTTAATGATGTAGATATCATATTTGAATTATTCATCTATAATGGTAATGAATTAGTTCTTCATTCATAGTCTTCCAAGTTGAACCTAACTTTTCCAGTGCTGAAGTGTATTTCTGCTTAACCATAGTACCCTTGTTAATTTTTTCCTGGTCTCTTTAATGTCTTGAACTCCACACTACACTCTTCTTTTACGGTTTGCAGAAATTTAGCATTCTTATTTTCTAAAGTAGATTTTGGTTTAAAACCCTGCTGGAAGCACATTAGGCAACTTGCATTATCATGATAAATTTTTCTACCTTACCTATAAACCACGTAGTCCAGACAGTAAAGTCAAGAATCACAACAACGTGAATAATTTTCTACGGAGTGCTGGACCGAGATGATTTGAGGATGTTGCTAACTTGTATATAAACACTTCTTCACCAAAGTATCAGGGGTTTTTTTTCATTGCATGACTTATCCTTTTGCTTTTTGTCTTCACTATTCCTTGCCTGGATCATCTGTCATGGATGAGTGGCCATGCTGCAGAAATTTTCAGCATAGATAATCACATGGTTTAAATATGTACAAAGTTAGAATGGAGTTTAACTTGCTCTGATATTGTTTTTCTTGCCTAATATAACAGGTACTGCTCTAGACTGTAGGTCAGTAATTGGTAACAGCATTTCTGTAATATCACTATTTGTTTTTTACTCCTTTTAGAGAGAAGGCAGTTATACTGTGTAAGAGCCATTAAATCAGATTCATTTTATAGCATTTCTACTCGTAATGGACCAGTGTGACTAAGCAGGAAGCCAAGTAGATCACACTTTTTTTTTGTCTCGTTACAAGAACATTGTTTTTATACAGCTTAAGGTTAATGGTTGATAATCACAACTGTTAGAGCTTCAAGATCATTCTTCTCTGGTGAATGTTGTGCACTAAATTTTGTTCTACTACTGCAAATAGAAGCTAGGATTTCTTACTTTACAATTTCCATTACACTTTCTTTCAAATCATATGAATCAAAATATTGCATATGCTTGAGGTTTTTTTCTTTTAACTTCAAGTTTGAAGCTCACTAAACCTGTGTCAATTCTATTAAAATTCATAACAGAACTAGTGCTAACCAGACTGTGATATTTAGTAGTGAGAACTGTCTGTTTTCCATCATAAATCAATAGCCAACACCCGTTCATTTCACATGGCCCATCAAAGAGCCCTTGCATGATTGCAATGTTTTTCCCTATGAATTTTAAGCAGTAAGATGAAGACTTTACATTCAAGATATCTTTGCCAGTCTCTTAAACCATTAAGCTCCCTTATACAAAATAAATTTTAGTGTCATCTTATGTCTTGTCACCAGTGTTTGATACCTGTACTCATTCTGCAGACCCTTCACCAGCTTTTTTACCCTTCTTTGGACATGCTTCAGCACCTGTCTTTCCTGTAGTGAGGGGCCCAACACTGAACACAGTACTTGAGGTGTGGCTTCACTGAGTACTGGGGGATGACCTCTGTCCTTGACCTGCTGGCCACACTACTTCTGATATCAGCCAGGCTGAGGGGAGACCTTCTTGCTCTCTACAATTGCCTAAAAGGAGGTTGTAGCAAGGTGGGGAGTTGGTCTCTTTTCACAAGTAACAAGTGATAGGATGAGAGGAAACAGCCTCGAGTTACTCCACAGGAGGTTTATATTGGATATTGGGAAAAATTTCTTCACTGAAAGAGTTGTTAGGCACAGGAACAGGCTACTCAGGGAAGTGGTGAAGTCACCATCCCATCCCTGGAGGTATTTAAAAGATGTGTTGTAGACATGGTGCTTAGGGGGACATGGTTTAGTGGTGGACTTGGCACTGTTAGGTTAATGGTTGGACACAATGATTTTCTGGGTCTTTTCCAACTGAAATGATCCAATGATTCTACAGTAGTCTAAGTAAATATCACACTACAGCAAATAACATGGCTTTCACACACTGAACAGGAAAATGAACATTCCAGGATTCCCCATACAAAATCTTTCCATTAATTTGGGTATAAGCAGACCCATACAATGCCTCACAGCTGGAGCTATAGCATTTCCTAGCCTAAAGCTGTAATGAGCCATGAGCATACTATACTGTCTCGAGTTCTTCTTTGTACTTCAAAAGGAAAATGGAGATGAAAAAGCATAAAGATAAAACACAAGTTTTCCCCATTAGTTTTTGAAAATCCAAAAGCTCATGATTGAAAGCTAAACTGCAGGGTTGACTCCTGGGAAAGAAAGGCTGTTTTGTTTCTTCTGTCCTAAAGAAGCTTAGATATTTAGAAAAGCAGTCTGGTACCATCTGCAGCACAAAGTGATTGAGTGGTAAGCTGTTAGAAAAAGATGTGGTTTTCTGTGTTGATGTATGTACATCACTGTTGAAGTTCAGAGAGCCATGCCACAAGTATTTTAATGTAAACATATGGATTTTTTTACATTTTTTTTACATTTTTTACATCCTCCCTTATTAAAAAAAAAGTTCCTAGAAATTTGTATAATAAAGGTTATTTCTGAGTTTTGATCTGAACCTTTAGACAGAAAGTTGCTCAGCTTCTTGTTACCTTACATGTTTTAGAAACGTTTGCCATCTTAAATGAGCTCTTTGTGTCAGAAATATATGTAGACATACCACACTCAGCTAACTTTTAATTCCATAAAAAGTAGATGTAAATTAGGTATGACCAGAAGACTGTATCAAAATTCAAAGGCAGAAATCCCCACTTCTCCAGATTATATCAAACTGGAATTTTGGACTTTTTTCTGGTTCTGTTCTTAGCATTGTCGTGTTTGGAGACCCCATGACAAGAAAATTTAAGTAAATGTTCTAAAAATGTCTGTTCGTTTATTGAGGCTTTGAATGTGTAAGTTTGTCTTTATATTGCTTAATTGTTGTATATGGCTCTGGAATGTGCCTGGCTTCTGAGGACAATTTTTCAAAATAGTGTACAGCCACAAAGTTAGCTAAAGTCAGTAGATGTGGTAAACGCTAAAAGAGAAGTCACTGCTCTTGTTCCAGTTCCTTTGTACTACACAGAAAAGCCTGATTTCCTGCAGGGGAGTTTCATTTGTCACAATACTGTTGAGGTTGTCTGTTTGGAGGAGGCTCATAGGACCCATTGGAAAGTTATGGAATAACTGTGCTGGAGAGATGTTGGAGAGCTCTGAAATAGCAAATGCTGTCAGTTTATGGACTCTGTCCATAAGCAAGGCTAGGCCATGTTTGGAAGGGCAAAAAAGCTTTCTTAAATCTGACTACACTCATTGCAGCTTGAAGAAACTATGATCCACCTCATAGCAGTAGAGTAGAAAATCACACAGTATCCCAAATAAAGTATTTACAGGCAAATTAATAGCCTGCAGAATTAGAGTGTAAGTGCATGATGCCATAAATACTAATGGCAGTGCATATCACTTAACTCAGCTATTAGGTCTAATTAACTTGATGTAGACTGTTTGGTAGTAATAAGTTAATGCTATATTCCTTGGAATTAGAACATGAAAACATTGCACTCCCATTGATAAAATGACAGAATTATGCTCAATTAGCTATTGGGTGATACATTCATTATTAAATCCTGCTATCTATGAAATGCAAACTCAAATGTGTCCTTACAAATAAATTACTTCATCAATAAAACCTTCACTCCCTTAGTACAGCAAGGCTGCTGTGTGTGCTCATGAGTTGGAACCTTGCCTTTGTTTTCTAATGTAACAGATGTGCAGCTTCATCTTATTACACATTGAGCAAATCCAGAAAGCTCTTGATTTTTCTACTGATGTTTAGCTAATTTCCATGCTTCTATAATTTTAAGAGTAAACGTCTGAATAATCTTCCCAATCTTCCAGAACTCGAAGAGACCAAGTTTGTATCAATTATTTTAAAAGAAAACATTCTTAGAAAAAATAATGTTCAGAACATGGATTCAATTGTGTTAAGTGCCATCACACAGGCAGGATTGTGCTATTGATGACATTGTTTATAAGTGCCTTAACTGACAGCTGGTGACAACTGGAATCAAATGCCTATGAATGACTACTCAAGCTAGCAATTAGAAATATTTGAATATACTACCTCCCTCTCTGTCTTTTCGTGCTTAGGAGCTTTTCTCTTCCTTCCTAGCACAGGTTAGGAGGGATGTTGTCTTTTATTTATGAGGTAAAATGCCTTACAAAAGTTCTGGTTTAAAATTAATAAAATATTTCTTACAGAAAAAAAACGAAAACAACCAAATAGATGACAACAAAACAACCAAACAATAAAAGTAACTTCATAAGGTGGATTTTAGAAAGTTCCACCTTAAAATATAATCGTATTACCCCCTTCTATTTTTCCTGTTAAGAGATGTTAGAAGGAGATCAGAACAGCTGTTTGAACGCATAATCAAAGTAGAGATGAGCTTCTACATTCAAAAAGGAAGATGCAGAGTGGCTTTAACAACATCCTTTGTCTTTCTTTGTTAATTCTTACTCCATCAGAGTTTTATTGGCTGGTTGGACCTAATCTTTCAAGCTTTCAGTGTAAGGCTAATTATTTTTTTTTACTGGGAGGATTCCATAATACTAACACATATGGGATTTTTTTCACATATAAAAATAGACTCTGATCAGCTGATCCAAATTATACCCATCTATGAATGTAGAATTCCAATTATGTTAATGGAACTGCTCAAGTAAAGGCTGTTCATGGGACATCTGGGGACACTGATCTGTATTCTGTGGGGCGATTAAAAATACCTCTTGGTCAGTATTTCTTAATATGTAAAACATATTATGCAAAGCCCAGTTCTCAGGGGAAGAGCATACATTTTGCTTTTATATTCTCATTATGCCAGGAGCTTTGCCAACTCAAGCAAAAATACTATTTTCTGTGTTCTTTGAATATAAAACAAGCAGTAGACTTGAAAAAAATAATCTTTAGAGTTGTGTGACCTATTGGTTTGAGTATTTAATTTGTGAAAGAATCCCTGAAAGATAAAAAAGTCCTGTGTTCCTCTTAAGACTTGGTGTCTTCATTAGGCCCCAGCATGTCTGAATGTTTTTGCATTCTGAACTGGTGATTCCACCACCCCCTTTAATTATGTATTTACGTTCTCACTAAGTTCAAGTGCAGAGGAAGCTCTTAAAAAACAAAGTGGACAAAATTAGTAAAAATGCAAGTACCTTCTTCTAACAGAACGGGAATCTTAATTTACAGGTCCTAAGCTGCTTTAGAATACATGTTAATTATCACAGAATTTTTAGTATTACAATCCATCTTCCTTTTCTTTCTATTTGACCAATTTATTTTCCTTTTTTTTTTTTAAAATAATTAAATCCAAAGACCCACCTCCAATTGTGAGAAACCAATTGTTTCATGTCAGGATTGTCAGATGTGCTTAACCAGTATTTGGATACTGAGGGATGTAGCTGTTGTGAAATTGTCACACCATATTTTAATGCTAAGCTGAATAAATATGATGATTTGAAGACACACAGGGTTCATTTTATTGCAGAAAGTGATTGTCAAGGCTAAGGCTGGCACATCACTAATATACAGCAGGTTTTGGTGCAATCAACACTTAAAACTGTATTTGGTCTCCACTTTGTAAATTCCTTCCCACTCTTATCTAGTTTTGTTTGTATCTTTTTAGGTGTTAGTGAATGTCAAGAAACTACTGTATGAAGTAATAGAATTTACACAGAAAGGTTTGATTTCTGAAGTGCTGCTTTTGCAACTATTTGATATAACAGGAAATGGGAAGAGGGGGTTAACTTTTAATGTCCTGGGAAATAAGGCACTGGTTAGCATTTTAAAAGTATTTCTAACCTAAAGAGTAGCTGCTGCTACTTCTGCATTTGTTTCCCAAGCCTAAAATTTTTCATTTCCTGGTTTGATACTGAAGTTGAGGAATGGCTTCTCTGCTGTCATGGTGCAAACACAGCAAACACAGGTCAGTTGGGGAAAAAAGTGAACTGGAGTGTCCTTTGGCCTCAAAGGTTTTTCAGTATGAGATCCAGTTCTGAAATTTTGATCGAGTTCGTCATCATCAGTGTCTTGGTTCACCATTGATACTCTTCAGTATTTTGGGGACTTGTAAAACAATAAGCAGAAATTATTACACTGATGGCTCACGAGCACGACGTGCTTGAGACCATACTGATCTGTAGGACATGGATGAGGTCTTTGCTAAATGAGGAGTGCTGCAAGTGAAAGGGGAACCTTCACTATTCAGTTCTGAATTGAAAACTTGCAAAACCCAGACTCGTTAGGATGGCAGGTAGTTCTACCTATTTATTTATTTTTTAAAGTCACAAATTGGCTAAAAGAAGTCCTGTGACTCTTCAAAAAAATCATAGAAAATGCAGTTTTTTCTGTACAGCTCCGCATTTGTGGGAGACAAGAAGTATAAAAGATAGAGGAAGTGTCTTTCTGATGGAATCTGCCTCTAATTGTCAGCAATTAAAAATGCTGTATCATTTGGATATAACCTTTCCACATTCCTGGACGTGCCCTCTAATTTTAAAACACGTTAGTTATTATGTGTAGTAGGTCAAATGTTAGAGGATAATGTTAAACTCTAAATCAGTTTCTTCTCTAATCTTTCTAGACCTTTAATGTCGTCTTTTGGACGGAAATGCAATTACTAAAAAGATTTTGTCAGCCATTCAGTGTCAGAATTTGCAGCAATGGGATGGATAGTATCTTTTCACACTTTTTGCTTATAAAAGAAGAAATGTCTGTTACCATTATTTTTCCAATCCAAACAGACTATAAAACCCAATGTGAAAGTGAAAGAGGTATGTTGAGACCTCATTAAAACTACTTGGTCTTGTTACTGTGAATTGTATGTTTCTTAGCACCAGCTTCTTAATGACAGTGTTTCATTAGCAGCTTTCATCTGTGGATCTTCAAGAGGTTTAAGTATTTAGTAATAGTAGTACATTAAATTAATTAGTTAAGCCTTATAATATACCTTTATGAAAGAATCAAAATATTTTTAGTCTTAGGGAGAAAAAGTGTCACAGATACTTTAACACTTACAAAGCGTGTGTGATAAACTCCGATATGGGCACTTCAGATGATTGACCTGATTTTCATGGATGTTGCATATGTGAAATCTAAATTGACCATCTGATTTAACAAAAGTTAGGGAAGGCTGTTCTAAATTATTTGCCAACAGCTGCTTGATGACCCAGATCATTTAACTCTTGTCTCTTGCTTTAATGATACAGTATGCTTCACTCTCATGTGAAAAATGTGTTTTCCATTACCATTAAGACCTTTCTGCCACGTTGTATCTGATTCTACCAGAAAAGTTCAATAGTAATTCATATTCACATTCATAGAAGAGAATCCAGCAATGGTTGGATGGAAAAATACGGTGAAACTGGGTAAAAATAGGGGATAAATATATTGAAAGTTAAAAAAAGAGAAAGTATGACTTTTCAATACCAGAAAAGACATTCCTGAAAAAGAATGGGGCAGATGGGAGGAAAAACCCCAGATTTTTGCCAGTCTTTTTCACTTAGATATAGGTGAATTTGACTGGTTGTTCCAGTAAAATCTGTTTGAGAACAAAATCAGTGCTGCTGAAGCTAATGAAAAAAATTCTCATTCTTTTACTAGAGCTGATGATAAAAACCTCTCACTTAAATCAATATGCCTCCTATTTTATCTGCAGTCTTTGCACAGTTTAAGAAGGCTATTAAAATAATGAAAAACAGAATTATGGTCTTCAAGAGGTCTGATAATGCCAATCAGAGGAAAACTGAGTCTCTCTAATGGCAGAAAGTGCAGTGTAATGCTCTTTTTGTTGTTTGGTGTATTTTTACTCGTTGGACTTCCAAGTTGTGACTGGGCTATTTCAGGGAAGGAATGGTGTGGTGTGAGACTTTTAAGGATACACAAGTTGGGTTTTTGTCTCCTGTAAAAGAAAGGGGTGACATGGTTGTACCTCTAAGATCTTGAATATATAGTAGATGACACAGAGGAGCATGGTTTATATTGGCAGTAGTATAAACCCAGGGCACCTCAACTCTGTTAATTATTTTGCCTGGCTTACAGGAGAAGCTCTCTTTTCAATAATACATAATGAATTAACTAGAAGGAGGTTAACAAAACAGTATGTATCAGCACATAAACCTTTTCCATTAAGCAGTAACTGCTTGAATTGCCCCCCTTTCTTTTCTTTTAGAGATAAGAATAGATTCATTAAAGTAATTCTAAATATTTTATCACCTTTAATGTAGTCGTATAGACAAGACTTTGCAATACAGACTCAGACATAATTCCTAAATGAGATCCTTCCATCATAAAATCTCTCATTAATCTGTCTAAAAAAAGATGTATGACTGTCTGCTCAATACAAGCATTGTCAAACCTGTGATACATTAGTTTATGTGTAATAAAATAAAGTAGCCTAACCTATGTAGATAAAAACATTAACGATACAAAATTCCTGAAGCTAAGTGAAAACCTGCCTTATTTTCTATGGAGAGATAATATTTTT
Organism: Aegotheles bennettii; assembly: GCA_013398125.1. Taxonomy (NCBI): domain Eukaryota; kingdom Metazoa; phylum Chordata; class Aves; order Caprimulgiformes; family Aegothelidae; genus Aegotheles; species Aegotheles bennettii. The sequence goes on from VZRW01001551.1 coordinate 304,003, forward strand.
GTTTTTCAAGGCAATGAGTACCTCTCATTATTAAAATGGGTGACTACAGAGTGCACTCGTTGCCCTTCTGAAATGAATGGAATTTCTCCTACCATGTAAGGACATGCTGGACCTCATCAAAGCCATTCTGAATTTACTTTTAACTCCAAGGATGTGGCTGATAAGCCGTTCTCTTTGGAGTGACTAGTCACTATTTAGATTACAGGTGCTACCTTGATAACTGAAAATTGTCTTCTCTTCGATAGGCTTTGTCACATTGTGGCATCTTGTGGAACAAATCACTCCCAACCTACAGCAAAAGAACATTGTTATCCTGCTTCCTAACAGAACTTGTGACTGAGAAGGCTGGAAGGGCTAAACATCTTCAAAAGCTGTGTTCAATTTAGGTAAGAAGACTAGCAGATTGCCTTACATGAGTAGCACTTCATACATCTTCCCAAATATCTTCGGGGACTCATGAGATGTGAATCTCAGTTGGCTCTAAATGTTGTTAATCTATTTTCTCAGGATTGTTTTGGGGGTGAAATAGGGGTCAGAGGAGTTGTTAGGTCTAAATTTTGGAACACTACAGTTATCTGCCCTACAAAACAAAGTAGTTAAATTAAGTTCCACTATTCTTCATTTCTAATTCCTCCTCAGTAAGCAGGACTGCTTTTTTTTCCCAACCAGTAGCCCACTCACACAGCTTCTGTTCTGCCTGCTCATGTTCACCTGATACCCAATTAACAAAATGCTCAGTTTGCACACTTGCAATACCTGTATCCTTCAGGGCACTGCAGTGTTTAAGTTCATTCTGTGCTTCTCCTAGGTGAAGCTACCAGATCAGTAGGAATCTGATAAATCTGAGTAAGGTCACAGACTGACTTATTGGTCCACTCTGAAACTGGACAAAGGAAATTAGGAAGGAGAGCAAGGTAAACACCATGTGTTATGTAAGTGGACTGAAGAATTAAAATTCCTTTTCCAAGAAGTATGGAATCCAGCTTCACCCTGAGTTCCAGGTAGCTGGAATGGAAATGCAACTGCAGCCCTTCTCTCCTTCTTTACCATCTTCCTTATCCACTAAGGGAAGAATGCAATTCAGTACTTGGTTGTGTTAAGCCATAAACTAGATAACTTCAGAATACAATGGTCCTCTGGATCTTGCTAGACATTAAAATATAAGCATATTACATCTTAATTTGAATTGTGTGCCCTGTAAGCTGTTAACTAAAATTAAAACAAAGGTCAACAGCTGCCGAGAAGCTGTAGAGTAATCCAGTATTAACTACCTGTTGGTAGTAAAGAACAAAGCAACCTCTGTCTAAACTGCTCTTTGGTAGTAAAGAACAAAGCAACCTCTGTCTAAACTGCTCTTTTTGGAAGCATGTAGGGCCATTCACATGTATGTGTGCTCTTTCGGTCAGCTCTACTCATACAGTTGATTACATGTTCTGTCTAGCAAATGTTGCTGATTTGTGACAGACACATGAGGATGCCATGGAGAGAGAACTTTTGGGAGCCCTTTTCCACAGGGGCCTGGTTATTTGCTTTGTGACAGTAATATGATTTCAAGACTTTTGTTCATGGTATAATAGAAAACTGCAGAAATCAAAGACAGCTCAGGCAGAATGGAGAACATTCCCAAAGTGCAGGACAGTAGCCAGATGAAAGAGCAACTCCTATTTCTGGAGAAGTGATAGCCAGGTATATGAAGAAAATGAGGACAGATCAAAGTTACTAGGGAGAAATAATGATCTGAATACTTCGTCTTGGAAGAACAGTGAAATTAGAGAATGTGACCCTATGGCTAAAGTTCAACTTTCTGTCAGGTACCTGTGCATGGAAATGTAGCATCCTCTATCTCTAGGTTGTCATGGATAAAGAAGTAAACCTTAAACGGCTGCGCCTTTATAGACGTGTCTATTCCGAATCTCTTTAATGACATATCTTTATGTGAAGGGTAGTGGAGGAAGGAAAAGTTTTCCTGATTTATGGCAGTCTCCGAGTAGTTAATGTTTTAGTGATGCGTCTTAGGCCCCTCTTGGTGTAAAGGTTTTGCTCTGAGGTAGCACAGCTGATACTAACAAAGTTCCAATTTTTGTTTTGTTTTTTTTTTTAAAAAAAACAAGACAAACAAACAAATCCCAAAATAATTAAGCTAGGTTTTGTGTTGGAAATCTATGCATGGGCAACTAGGTGCAGCCCTGAAGGAGGACACTTGCTTGCTGATCTTGCAATACGTATGATTTGGTGGATGACCCTGAGAGAACTGTGATCTTTGAAATATTCCCATGAGCAGGTTGCAAAAAGTTAGTGAACAATTTCTGGAAGAAGAAAGATGCTTAATCATCATTTGGAAAGAAGTTTTGTTGTTTACTCCAAATTTGTAACTTTTCATAATTTCTCCTTTTTGTATATAATTCTAGAGCAAACAGATGTTTGTTAATTCACAGAGCATGCATTTAGTTTTCCTGTGTTGTTGGATAAGGCTTGATCTGGTGTATTTATTTGTACAGAACTAAGGTCAGTTACGTACAGTCCTTTACGCTGGAATTACCGACTTTGCGGAAGGTTTACAGATAAATAAAAAGGCTGTGGTATACCTGAATTCAGTGGTCATGCAACACAATAAATGTGAAGCGTATGTACATTACTGCCTGATGCTCCCAGAATAATAACCAAAGAATCCAAGATGTGTTTTGAAGGGGTAACTGTAGATATTCTTGTAATATGTAGTCTTTACATAGATACTGATAAGTTTCACAAAACAAACTTCTAAAAACTCCTTAAATACGTTAAGATATCTTACTGAAAGGGTGTTCCCACTATTGTTATCTTTGTGCCAGTTATACTTTTCTATTAAGTCAAATGGGCAATGTTGTGCAGGGAGAAAGACTTGTCACCTGGAAGTGTATGTAGTATGATATTTGAAATATGAATGAGTTGAAGTGTTTTCAGGAATATAGGAAGCTGGGAAAAATCAGTGTCATAACAGAATTGCAATATGTGGAATAGAAGAATGTTTTTCTTGTAGCACTCTGCTTTAAAGTTTGCACAATTATACTTTCAAATTATCTAAGAATAATGTGAAAGCACTAATGGTCACTTTGTTCACATTAAGCTTGTCAGGCTGGTTCCATAACTTGTCCAAAGTGAAAGCTTCTCCGGAAATCCTAGAGCTGTGAATTCTTGCAGGACCTCTGAATTCAGCCGAAGTTTAGCCAACAGGTCATAGGATGTTTTTTCAAGGTAGACGCAGATTTCCTGTGGGAAATCTGGAAATCATCCCAATCTGGCAAGTAACAACTACACAGCTGGCGTGGCTGTTTGTACAAACCAGCCTAAATTAGCCAGTTCTTTTTACTGTACAAAAACCCTATAGCTAGGAATTCTAACTCAGGTAGAAAAAAGCAACAGAGCTATTTCTGTCAGATTGTATTTAATCTTCTATTAAATACAGGGGGATTTACACTTAGAACTTTGTTTCAAGAAAAAACAACACAAAAATATGAAGTAGTCCTGGCAACTTCAGATTATTCTATTTTAAAATGCTTTACAAACAGTACATCTTTTTTAGAATAAGTTTTAATATTGATTGTTTTGTAAAAAATTTTTGTGTTATAATACCAAGTAAAAAGAAAGTTTAAAAATTAATTGTTTAGGGCAAAATATATTGTCTTCAGATAAATTTATTTCTCCTATGGAGTTTATAAAGTTTTGGTTTAGAATCAGAGCAAAACCATATTTTGAAATCTCAAATTTTTAGTGAGTGGAATTCTTGTTCTCCAGTCAGCCCTACATTTTAAAAATAGGCCTGAGAAAAAATCTGAAAATATGAAATATGAACAGCATTTGGAGGGGAAATGGGATACAACTCTTAAGGTAATAGTGAGAGAAAGACAGGTATTTCTCCAAAAAAAAGAAATGTTTTCTCCTGTCAGTAATTGAAACCTCTTAACCAAAAGCTGAGGGCTTTTTAAATCTTTATATTGATTTGGGACTTTTATATTTTTTTGTTTATCTCTAAATGTCATTCAAAGGAATAATTGCTGCAAATGTTTGACAGAATTAGCTGTTCCAGTGGTGCATTTCAGACTGTGAGTAGTCTCACTGTCTCAAATAAAATTGTGTGCTGAAGTAGGTTTTTACATTTGTGAGGCAATGAGGGCTCTTTTCCTCATAAATTATGAATAAGCTGAGCATTGAAGTTATGTGCCAGGGGCACGTCTGCTCCTTAAATACTTTTTTTTTCATAGATTTGTATTGATAAGTTTATAGGAATGAACTGGCAAGTGTTTTTGTACTCATTGAAGGAAAATGGAAAGAAATGGAAAAAATGCAAAAAAGGTCTTTTGTGTTCTCAAAATTCAAATCAAAATTTTAAAAATAAAACTTTCTAATCTTGAGATAATTATGATATTTTTGTAATAGAGGATGTGGTTTGAAAAGCATACACCATGGCATTGGAGAAGCTGATTTAAATCTCTAGTTTGGTTCAAGGAGGGGGTAGATTTGAAGAGGAAAAGGCAGCGTCAGATCCAAGGTGGCTTTAACGCATAAGACTTGTGATTGGCAACTATCAAGAATGTGAAACAGTTTGTTTACTGGTCACTTTTCCACAGGCTCAGCAAATGTGAACAAGGCACTTATCCAGTGGTTGATATCAGTAACGTAGACTGAAATCTATTTTACAGTCCTGTAACAGGCTAAAGAAGACATTCCTTTTTTGAAGGATTTCTTGAGGAAGGAGTCCAAGCTGCATCCTTTTTTCATTGGTTGTGTTTTTTACAGCCACAGCTAGAAGTTATTGCAGAAGAAGATACGGCTAAAAGTTATTACAGCCAGAGGTATTACTGAAATTAATTCTAGAGAATATTCCCACTATTGGTTCTCATAGCAGCTGGCTTCTGTCTTCTTTACAATAAGAAAAGAAACTCTAAGGGACTGTGGAATCAAATCCTTTAACTTGTTATGAACAGTAACTTCTTTAAGTTACCCTGTAAGATGGTCAGTGAAGCTGGGAAGCATTTAATGGATCAGTGAGGAGATAGGCAGAGATCCCCACTTACATCCACAACCTCCTGAAACAGACTCAGAAGTCCTAATAGGAACTGTTTTATCAGACCTCCATCTACCCACCTGGAGACCTCTCAATGATTCTCAAAAAACCAAAACCTCCCTGATCTTCAGTGTTGCTCTGCTGTTGCAGAAAAACTTTGCAAAGCAAGATATTCACCCTCATTCTTGATGAAGCAGTAATGAAATATCTTGAACAAGTTCTCTTACTAGTGAATCTTGAAAAGAGAATTTCACTTTCCTGATTCCAGCGCCTTACAGTGTTAATTTCATTTATGGATGAATGATTTTTATAGACATGCATCATTTTGTCTCTTTAGGAAAAAAATCAACACACAGAGGAAAATTTGATCTCTAAGGATTTTTCAAGAACAAGATTCCCATTGCATGAGATCTTCACCACAGTATCTCATTAGATGTCTCAATCTCATGCAGAACAGTCTTTAACGTTCTGCTACACAGACTAAGAGAGAAACTAGTTGAGGAATTTCAAACACTTTGCTTAATCATGTCTCATAATGAGTGCTTAATGATGGAAGAGGGAAGGGGAGAGATGTACATGTTCTTTCTGTTTCCTCTTTGAAATAGTTTTGACTGACCTTTTCTAAATGACCCTCAGATTAGATTCCTAATAACTTATAATTAATATTTTCACATGATGCTCTAATATGAAATCTGATGTCTTACTTCTAATACCCAGCAATTATTGTATTCAGTCACAGTTGTTTTATGAACTTGACTTCAGCAGTGTATATGAAGTCTAAAATTTATTTTTGTAGGAAGTGCAATATAAGTGCAAAATACTATTGTAGAACAAATGAAGGTATAAATTGGTGTTAGATGTGCAAACTGTATTCAAAATACTCTTTGCTATGACTGTAAGATTAATTTTAACAGATTTTTGCTGGACTACTAAAGGAGTATTATGAATGAGTCACTGCAATATCTGTAGAGATAAATTTCATGCTATCTTTCGTTGTCATTGCATGTAAAGTTAAAAAATGCATGTTTACATTGGCAAAGCATTTGTAATTTATCAGTAGCAATGGTTTTTATTGCACAATAGGAGTTATAACTTTGCATGGATTTGACATCTAAAAGTAGGAAACTGTAACAGCAAATTTGTTTTTCAAGATTTAGGGAAGAGACAAAGTAATATCTGGGTACAAAATAGACCTTTTTCTTTCAAATTATTCTATGTGAATGCAAGAATTCCCATTACTAACAGGAAAATCTATTATTTAATCTATTCTGAGTTTTAGCTGTTTCTAATGAATCTTTTATAATAAAATACATTATATATGTAGGTAGTTGAGGACTGAGATGTAATGATACATGATTTTCTGGGGATACAATCAGCAGTGACGTGCAAAAACCCTCTAAGCCCAAATCCAGCAAGATTTAATAAATTTGAAAGTGTGAGCTGGAAGAGATTGACATTCATAAAATTTGAATGGAGAAGGACTTAGAAGAACTTTTAGCAGTTAGAAATTTTAAAGACATTTCTTTCTACAGTTCAGGCATTAGAAGATTATTGTATGTGACTCAAAAAGCTGGCAAATTTGATGATTTTGTGATATTTTGTAATAAATGGTGTTATAGAATGATGCTACTGTATTTCACGGACAGAGAGAAGGAACTGGTTGGAGTTTTTTTGGCAAATTTTAGAGAATGCATTAATTCACCAACACAATAAAAATTCTATATGGAACTACCAAGTAACCTACTACTGAGATGTTTCTACATGTGGTAGAAATATTTTTAATTTTTTTTTTTATTATTTTAAACATAACTTCCTAGCTCTTACCTAAACACAGTGTTGCTTTGAGAGTTCAGAGATCCACAGTGCACACACCAAAAGTAACACATATTTGCGTGCCAACCTACTCAAATGCTTTGTTTTCTATTACAAAATGGTCAATATTTTGACAGTACCCTTAAGTGGATGTATTAGGAGTATCACTACTCACACCATTCCAGCTGGTGCTCATATTTTTATCAAGGTCTCAGGATTTTCCAGGATTAGTAATGCTTAATTTTGGAAAAAGCTGTCCCATGTCTCTTGTGCTACTTAGAGCAAAGTTTCTATTCCCACAACATCACAGAGAAAGTCTAGTTCTTCCTGCTTGTATTTCAAATGCAGCACACAGAAAAACAGTGACTATTTCTGCCTTTGTAATATTATCACTGTACTTGTAAGTCTGCACTTCATTGACTTACTTGTTAAATACACTTTATCAAATACCTATATACTTAAATATGCTAATTTTTATTTCTTGTTTTTCTTCACATACTGATTTTGGGCTTAAGTATTCATTGCAATTAATTGTAATTTAATTAATTTAGGTGGGTTTTAGTTGTGCTGCTTCTGACTATTACAGCTTCACATTTCAGGCAGCTTCAGATGTAATTCTTTGAGCAATGAGACATGGTTTAATGTCTGTCTTATAAGAAAATCTAAGTAGCTTGCCATTCTGTGTCTGGTTCCATTTTTTTTGGCAATAGAAACTGAACTGGTACACTCTTCTCAATTATTGAAATATGAGGAATAAACATCTGTGTAATTCTTCTGGGGTACATGTGCATAAGCTCCTGGTAGATGTAGACTCAAGCACTATCAACAAAGATAGAATCTCCAAATTATATAGGAGACAAAATTAAATAAACCTGTGAGCATGGAGGAACCTTATGTTTTTTCTCTCCCTGTTTTTGAGAGGGAAGGGACGGGCCCCTTTGGAGACCCATAACTTAACCATTGGATGCTTTCTCATGGAAAGAGCAATAGATATCCCTTGTAGTGGGGAACTTCTCTTCAAATTACAAAACAACTATCCGAGCTATGGTATGTCTTCAAAACAGGTCTGATAAACTTTTTAAAATAAGGACAAACAACATTTTTCTCTAACTATATTTTGGGAATGGCTCATTAAATGGAGACTTACACCTACTGAGAGTATCTGCCAGAAATACTGTTGTGGAAACATATCCACAAAATCTACTTCCTAAGCAATAACATTAATACTGGGGATGATACTAGGTTTGATTGGACTGGTCATAGTAAGCAAATTCAGTTCTAAATAAAAATTAAAATTTCTAAGTTTTTAATTAAAGCTATTTATAATGTGTTGCTAAAGCAAGTTATTTGCAAAATCAAATCACAAGCAGCAGGTTAAAAAAAAATTGCTGCCTCTGACTTAGACAGAATTTCTCCTAAATCTGTGACCTTTGAAGTTCTCAATTACTTACTAGGACCTGAATTTTCACCTCTGAATTTCTTTACTGAGTTTACTTAAGAATTTATAGCAATCCCTCAGCTAAAGGGCACAGTGTTGTGTGGTGTTATCTGGGGTTTTATTATTTCCTCGTAAACTATGACATTTATAAAATGTCAGCATCTGAAGAAATCAGGCCTGTATGAGCATGGAGGAAGAACAAAACCTGCTTACTTTGGCAATTCCATCAGTGGTGATTCAGAGTTATAAATGTAATCACAACAAATAATACAGCGTTCTCTATTGTTTGCAGGTATTAAGTAATTGTTGTCGTGGGTAAACATGCATGTTAGTACGCTTAGGAATAAAAATTAAGGTATATCAGACTTTGTTTAGAATGGTTGTGCCATGCTCAGTGGCCACAGAAGGCTCTTTCTTATCAGAACAAACGACAAATTTGGTTCCTTAGTTTTCCTCTTCGAATCCTAACCTGGGGGGTTCCACACTCATTTTGGTACTATGAGTTCAGAGGAAAGCAGATCTTTCCCATACTCAGATAACCCATTGTTGTAATGATAGTAAGGTAGCAGAAGGTGGTATGTCAGATAACAACGAAGGGGCAGCAGAGGAGCTGGGTAGGGCAAGCTGCTTTCTCTTCCTTCCAGCTGTCATCTGTTTCTCTTGCTGGTGTCTCATCCTGCTGCCCTTTCAGGCTCGATTGCCCATTGACCCCTCATTTGAAATGACGATTTTGGTTTCTGTGGAGTGAAAGGAAATTCTAGTGTTTTCTTATCTCTGTGCACAGGCTCTAAGTGATAACACTGTGATACCAGTGAGGCATTGGGCACTTGAGACCAAACCTACCTGTATAAAGCAATGGAAATCCACCACCTTCAATTTTATTTATTTGTCTGTTTTAATTAAAGCAAGGTTGGGATCAGCTCAGATGGCTAACCTGTAACTGTTTTTTCCAACTTTGGCTCAGTTAATTTACACCAATCCTTGATTCTGAGTCATGTGGCCCCTGATAAATACCTACTGAAATCAGTAGCATACTGCAGGGGCAAAGAACATCTCTATTCTCCATTTTAATTTTTAAAATCAGTGTATATTCACTGCAGTTGAATCACTTTGGGAAAGGAATAACCGTTGCTATATCCTTACTCCTTTTTTCTAGATTCTAGATACATGCACTGACTGCATACCTGGGGCAAGACAGGAGGGTAAAGAGTTTTGGTTAGAAACCAAGCAGAGACCTGGGCTCAGCTAAAGGGAGACCCTTGACAAGAAAGATTTATATGTCCTGTTTTTCTATGGGAGTCACAAGTGAAACCCAGCAGCCCTGCTGTGACAGCAGATATGTACCCTTCCTTTGCGTGTGCTTCAAATTTTAGAGAGTTTCTTAACCTGACTCAGAATAAAAAAGTTTGTTGGCCTTTACCATAGGCAGAAACTGGTTAGAAATTAAGAGATTGAGTGGCAAGAGGGCAAAAAAGTAGCTGACAGCAGGGATGGAGAAGTAAATTGAAAAGTAGAGAAATTAGAATAGGAGATTACCGGTATCTTGCGGGGCATGTGACAACTGTCTGACAAAGGTTCATTGGGTAAGGGAGGTAGTCAAAAAGAGCAGGATTAGGCTTGCTAGAGCATCTGGAGCCCAATGGCGTGGGGGTCTTCTGGTGACCTTCATTGTGACAGTGGTCCAGTTCTCACAGAATGAGATACAATTAATCAAGGGATTAATGTCATAGTTATATCTGGAAAAGCCTAGGACTTGTGATACATTTTCAAACAAGACTTCTGTTTAATCCCCAGTATTCAATTTGTCACCTAGAATTGAATTTCAGTAACCTCACAATAATAACTAGAAATTATTCAGGCTGTAGGCTTATCCTTCTGTAAAGTTTTTGCTGACTGGTTTGTTACTCAAAATCCAAAGAATTTTTATGATCACATACATTTATTATTATATGCAAAATATATGTGCAGATTCTTCCTTCCTGCTGCACATCCCTCCCACCCCTACCTCCCCCCAGTTTATCATATTGAGAACGTTTTCTGGTTAAGAAAAATAACAAAAACAACAAAACAAAGCAAAACAGAAAAGCCACTTCACAATGTCACAATGTATCTATTTGCAGTTCAAATTAAACCTGTGCTTTATACACAGCAACATAAGTAATACTTCAGTTATATTAATGCAAATAAAAATCTCTGTGGACAGTCTTGTCTATTTAGTTTCAGGTACCTCTATGTTATATGAAATTACAGTGTTATCTAACATTAAATAAAGTGTGAAAAATATTTGTGCATTTTAGATTGTTTATCATTTTATCTGTAACTGCTGATCATTGAGACTTTCTGTTAAAGTTCAAATAATAAACATAACTAACAAGTGTTATTTATGTGATTGCAATGGAAAAGAATGCTAACCATAACAAGAGAAAGAAAGGAGTATGAGTAAGTAATCATTGGATTGGGAAGGGGTCGGATCCATTTCCATCAGAAATATGAGATACGTTTGCCTACATTTGGACTTGTTCTCTTGACTGCCTTTATAGTCAGTGGTGAGAAATACAGTGAGAGTGATTTTTCTAAAATTGATACCTAAACTAGGGTGACATGTTTCTTTTTAAAATGTGTTGTTCTTTCTGTTAAGCATATCCAGTTGTTAACTTGCATTGAGAAGCGGATCCAGTGTGTGGTCACTATGAAGACAATGAAACAGAATAAAATAGACACAGTTTCTGTTGCTGGTGAAAGGCAGCTAAATATCCTCCAGTAAACACAGGCATCATTTTCTTCACACCTTGCTAATTCAACAGATTGCAATTGGTGCAATTTGCTGCCACTTTTATGGCTTTCATCACTTAGGATTTTTTTTTTTTAGGAAGTGATAGTCTGATCTCATTGTCATCAGTGTAAAACCCATTGCACCTAATGAGTTGCACTAGTAAGGAACTGGTATATGAACAGTCAGTATTGGCTATTAAGAACTGGGTCAAGGATCTAGCTACTCTGTCTCTGCTGCAGTGTCGTTGTAAGGAGATATTGAGAAAAGTATGGATTTTGCTTTGATACTGATAAGGTGTGGTTAGACACCTTTCTCTAAATACATATTTTTTGCTGTTTGGATTAAGTGGACATACAGCTATGTTTGAACAGTTTTCCATGGTTACTGCTAAACACACCAGTTCTTTTACTTGTTACAGCATTATCACATTGTATCCATGAACTGATAAGGCAACTTCACCTTCAGAGGAAGCAGGTCCTGTAAAGAGTAATGGCTTTTGTAAAGAGCATTGATTTTCAACCATTTCCTTACATTAGTAGATGTGTCTAGGAGAGGAAATAACTCATTATTTTCAGTACAATGACAAGGTTTAGAAACATTTTTCTTAACAGAAAAAGTGATCAATAAACATGGTAGAAACATTTCAATATTTATTACTAGTATCTATGATCACTTTCAGCCTTTTTTGATTAGTAATCAGGTCACATTATTCTTGAACTTTTAGCTTACAGATCCTCTTTACAGAGGTTATGCGTGACTTTGGACCTATAGGATAAAGTGTTGATTTTGTGTTGTGTAATTGATAGCAGACATCATATAATGCTGTTTCTGCTCTCTGCTTCAGAACTTTTAAAACTGGAAAACAGTAGAATATTCAGCAAGTTGTGATACTTCGAAGAAAAAAAATGAAAGATATGCTTTATGTCCTGGGTATGTCAGGAATCTGAACCTTTTCCTGAATATGAATTTATCATTTATATCACCAGGCTTAAAGATTCCTGATTGGATTCCACAAATCACACTAAAAAGATTGGCTCACTGAGTCAGCCCTGGTCAGACTTTTGAAATGGTTCTGCTCATTTCCTTGTCACAGTGACATTAGCATGAGTTTTTAACAACCCACTGAAAATCAAAGAAAGTCTGCCTAGAAATGCTTGGGATCTGTAGGGACCTATATTCTGCTTAGACTGTGGGACAACTGGCTCAGGTTTTCTATTATTTGACTAGCACTGTGGAAGGAATCTGGACAATCTATTTCATATTTTTTAATGGCCTTGCACCTGAAAATTCCGGTGCTGTTATGATATTTCTCATGGGACATGGTTGCTGCTAGCATGAGACTCACCCCTTCTTTCCCTTTTCCTTTATTTTTTGGTTGTAATGTTTTGTTCTACACTGCAGGACTCAATGATATGTGTGCACAAAGTTAAACAACCACCTGTGTGCGGCAACTGCCCCTTATAAAAGCATCCTCGAATCTATACTGATAGCATTATAAGCAGGAACTACCCATAGGGAATTCTAAGTAGGTCCTGGTGAAAACTATATAGCTACTGAACTGTTGAAATGTTGAACCAGAATTTGAAGGTGTCATATAATAGTTGAGATGTTCTTGAGTTGCTTTTAATACAAATGTATTTGTTAGCATGGGGGGTGTGTGATGAAGTTCATAGTATGCTAGTGACAGTGCTCTTTTTACCTTCAGTAATTGAGGCTTCTTACATAAATTGCATGCCATTATGAGGACTACTAGAAATAAAGGGTTAGAAAAATGAAACCTTCCCAGCCTCACAAAGAAAGAAATTAATTAATATCAGTTCTGTGCCTCCAGTTGTACATTGTGCCTCCATTGTACATGTTCATTACATGGGAAAGAATTTGGTATATCTGCCATCTGTCAGCACCTTTTCATCTGTGTCCCATTCTTGCTCATACTGCTTCACCCGTGAGCTTGAATACTCATAAACAGTCTCTGGTGTTATGTGACTGTATCCTGTTGCATCAGCAGGACCTTTTTGAAATCTGTTTGTCCAGCTTCTTAAAAAATGCAAATAATTTTTAGCAGCTCCCACTCTTTGTCAGGTTTCACTGAAATAATTCACTCTCTCTTTGATTCATCTCAAAGCTGCTGAAGTCTGATAAAATACAGAAAATCACCCCAAATAAACACAACGTCGTAGAAAGACCTGGAAGTAACAACAAAATTAGATTGAAGTAATAGGAATGAACTGGTCTGGAGTATAAGCTATGTTACAGACAGAGCCATTTTCTCTTGACAAGGAGCATGCCATATGAAGTAGGAAGAATATGAAAGTGTATCTAAAGAAAATAGAAGACTTAATGCAGATTCTTTTGTGTGCCATAGGTCAATTATGATCAGAATATGAGGCACAAAGTCAAATATTTCTATAAAGATCTCAGAATTTAATGGGAACTCTGAATCTTTTGATTGAAGAGAATAAATTAACCTGAGGGTGGAAAGAAAAAACTTTAAAAATGTCTACGGAATGTTTTGTATACTTGTAAGCTTTTTGCCTGTTTTAAGATATCCTAAATAACCTAACTATTTGTAAATGGGTATATTCTAAAAATTGCAGGAAAATATGGCAGAAAGAGACCTTCAGAGATCACCAGAGGAATTCCTGTGCATCAAAGCAGGCTAACACTTCTGACTGAAGTTTATCTAAGTTGTTCTTAAAGCTCTTTAGTGAAGGAAGCTTCCTAAACCTTCCTGTGTAAATCTAGTTTAATGCTTCATGTGTTCATTTCTCCTTTTTATTGTACTCTGTGATAGAGTTGGATGAGAAAAACCTAAGATACGTTCTCATTCTTGTGGATTTTTTTTCTTTTTGCTGGTTCCCATAGCTCTAGTTCAGTGTCCACAGATTTTCTCATGAGAGAAAAATCCTGGACCTTCTTCCCACCCTCCCCAAGAGTACCTTAAGAATATTTTTAGTTGATTTTCATTAAGCAAGGACACAACCTTTCATATACCTGTTTGCCTCTTGTTTTCCAGGATGGGACTTGACATCCTGTCTGCCTTACGTCTATGAAGTACTGTTACTACAAGCTCAGAAGAGATGTAGAAGCAGTCAGTCAAGGTCAAGGTAGTTACAATTTTAATTCTCTTTCCCCTCTCCTGCCTCATCATTCTCCATAGCTTACACCAAACTTCTGTTCTTTGGGTGTAGCTTCTGTGAGCACAGCCTTGAATTTACAAAACTGTTTTCAATGTCTTTCTTGCCTTGTTACATCAATTATTTATCATTATATTATTCATGTTATTATTGATTTTATTATATCAATTATTTATATTATTCTATACATTATTTTTAATATGCATGATTTTATGGGGTCTTTTTCTTCTCCAAATTTCTCTAATAGAGACAAATAGAGTGCTGCTTTAGGACAGAGGGACCACTCTTGATATCACTTCTTAGCTGTAACCCCATGCTGACCACCTGCACACTTAAGCCTATAAAGAAAAATAACAGCATCACGCCTGAACACTGTCTCCACAGCAGGGGAAAAGTAAACAGCTGGGGCAAAACTTCAAACCCAGTGACCTATTGTGAATTCTGTTTAAATTCTTTTAGAACTTGCGATCCTTCTGTCCTTAGATGTTCAGGGAGGGATGCCTTTGATATATAGCACTGATAAGAGGCTTATTCCATTAAGCTGTAGTGATTCTAGCTTTCATGCATCATTTGACAGAGAAAATGAGAATTTGCAGAAGTAATAGCTAATGTAAAGTATATTAGGTCGCAATGCAGTTAGATAGGTAGGAAATAAAGTTTATGTATTATGTTAGAGAGGGGATTGCACATTTCATTATATGTGAACAAAAGATGTCTTTTTGGGTTGTTTTTCCATACCAAATTTAAGAAGTGCTAAGACCACTGTTTCTGGAGCAGGCTGCATCCTTTTAACAGAGGTTAGGTTTCCAATTTTCAATAAATATTCTTACACAAGTCATAAAGGTTAAATTGAAATTAGAAGAACAGGAAAACTGTAAGCAGAAGCAGAAGAAAAGTTCCATATCATTGAATGAAATTAATGAAATTAAATGAAATTCAAGTTTCATATCAGGTTCTTAGTTCCATATCCTACCTAATATCTTCAGACCTACACACACAGACACAACCTTAATGCTTAAATATTTTTTTGTGACGTTTTTTCAGGGCTATTTCAAAAGCTTGTTAAACTAGTTCTTACCCTGCTTGCTGAAATTCACCCTGAAGAGGGATTTTTTCACTGTACATTTCTACTTAGAATGGTAGGAAAGCATTGCAAACATCAGGAAGGTGCATGCAGTTGCATTTTAATTGTTGTCTTTGATAACCAAGAGAAGACTGGCAAGAGTTGAATAATTTGTTGCACAGCGAGTTGTGAAAGTGACTTGCAGTAACAAAATGTATTGCAGCCTATTAAAATATCCAAGCTTTTTAGACACATCATGAGCACTGAGGTGATAGATATTTCATTCCTGCTGTGCTTTAATGCATCCATAACTTGATGGCACTTGTAAGCAATAATCCAAATTGCCTATCAGAAGAAAAATTTACTATTATTTACTAAAAAGGGAATAAATAACTTAGCATGTCACTATTTCTGTAAGGAAATAAAGAGACTGTGGCAACTTCTATAATGAAGGAAAGCATAAGCACTGTTTTAAATTGTGGTCTTTGCATAACTATGCATAAGAAGTTGTTTTTCACAGAATCACAGAATCACAGAATTCTAGGGTTGGAAGGGACCTCGAAGGATCATCTAGTCCAACTCCCCTGCCAGAGCAGGGTCACCTACAGTACATCACACAGGAACACATCCAGGCGGGTTTTGAATGTCTCCAGGGAAGGAGACTCCACAACCTCTCTGGGCAGCCTGTTCCAGTGCTCTGTCACTCTCACAGTGAAAAAGTTTTTCCTTATATTCACATGGAACCTCCTATGCTCCAGTTTAAAACCATTGCCCCTTGTCCTATCATTGGTCATTACTGTAAAAAGCTTTGCTCCATCATCCTGACACTCACCCTTTACATATTTGTAAACATGGATGAGGTCACCCCTCAGCCTCCTTTTCTCCAAGCTAAAGAGACCCAGCTTCCTCAGCCTTTCCTCATAAGGGAGATGTTCCATTCCCTTAATCATCTTAGTGGCTCTGCGCTGGACTCTCTCAAGCAGTTCCATGTCCTTCTTGAACTGTGGGGCCCAGAACTGGACACAATACTCCAGATGTGGCCTCACCAAGGCAGAATAGAGGGGGAGGAGAACCTCTCTTGACCTACTAACCACCCCCTTTCTAATGCACCCCAGGATGCCATTGGCCTTCTTGGCCACAAGGGCACATTGCTGGCTCATGGTCATCCTCCTGTCCACCAGGACCCCCAGGTCCCTTTCTCCTACACTGCTCTCCAGCAGGTCAGCCCCCAGCCTGTACTGGTGCATGGTGTTGTTCTTCCCCAGATGCAAAACTCCACACTTGCCTTTGTTGAATTTCATTAAGTTTCTCCCCACCCAACTCTCCAGCCTATTAAGGTCTCGCTGAATGGCAGCACAACCTTCTGGTGTGTCAGCCACTCCTCCCAGCTTAGTGTCATCAGCAAACTTGCTGAGGATACATTCTGTACCCTCATCCAGGTCGTTGATGAAGATATTGAACAATACCGGTCCCAGTACCGACCCCTGAGGCACTCCACTAGTCACAGTCCTCCAACTAGATTCTGTCCCATTGACTACAACTCTCTGACTTCTTCCCTTTAACCAGTTCTTGATCCACCTCACTACCTGATCCCCAAACCCATACTTTATCAGCTTATCTACAAGGATGCTGTGGGAGACAGTGTCAAATGCTTTACTGAAATCGAGATAAACCACATCCACCGCTCTGCTAGCAATATGATTATCTTCCACAAAATATGAAGAAAATATGAAGAAAAAGAGGGTCAAAACCTGCATTCCTTCATATCATGCCCTTAGAGGAAATTTGGCTTAACAGGATTTCATTAATAGACCTCAACTGAGAGTTTCATGGAAACATTATCAACTTTGAAAATGTTTCAAAAGCACCAATAAGTGAACAGAAATTTTTAAATTTATTTTTTCCCCCTCTGGAGCCCTACAATAGAAGGAAAAAAGGAGGAAAAAAACCTAAATGTGTGTGTGTATTGTTTTGTAACTGAGAAGCTCCCCTGGGATATGTGAAAATCAGGTTCTGTTCGCTGCTCAGTTTGTTTTGGAGGGAAAAGTTTTTCTCCAAGACCATGGAGAGAGCACGAAATCAGGCAAAATAAGGGATCCTTCTACACGTGTGGGCAAAATGAATAGTCAGCTTTTTAAAAAGCGTACGTATCTTCCATCAAAATTTAGTCAGAAACTTACAATTGATTCTTACTTTTGCTATATATAAAAAAATATTTTACTACTTCCATAAGATTTTATTTACATCAATCCTAACCTTAAAGAATAAACATGCTTATAATAAGATGTTGTCTTAAGCTTTCCGAAGGTCTTGGTCCTTTGTTTAGAATGACCAGCTTATCCTTCATCTTAGCACACAGAGGTGTTGGTTGAGATCTCAACTCTCTATCCCCTTTCCTACTGCCACAGTATGTTGTATTGCAGATAGAAATGAAAATATCTCTTTGCTTGCAAACTAAAGAAGAAAATTACAACTAGACACAGAATTCTACTGTTGGAGCCTTTTGTTTATGCCTCCTTTTTTAGATGACTTGATCATTTGAGGCTAGCAGAGAATGGTGGCTTTTTTTTCCCTTGGAAACTTTTGATCACAAGTGAAATACACAACTAAGGATCATTCTGAAAACTGGTGAAGTCTATATTAATAAATTTTGCTTTTCACTGCTTTTGCTACTGCGTGTAGCTTCCCTTTTGCTGCCACATATATGCTATTTCTATGTTATGAAAAAATGACTGTTCAAAACTGTGTTTAATTGCAGTAGTATTCTGAAGCGCAAAACTGAATTATAAGTCCAGGTAAAAATGGTGTAAGAGCTCAAGGTATGGTAGCAAATGGAAGAACATTAGAACTTGGTGAAAAAAGAAGTGTGTGTCAAAATGGTTTTTCTGTTTTTACCTTGCAGAGATGATTCCCATTAAATAATTCAACTACATTTTTTTCAGCTACTACATTATTTGCTATAGCAAAAATCAGTAAGAGAAACAGGGGAGTATAACTGAAGAAGAATGCAAATAATTCCAAAAGTTATCATCCACTTCATATACAAATTTTAGAACACTGCAAGATATTACTGCTTTCCTAGTTCAACTATATTCATCAAATATGTTGCAGTAATTTTTTTCCATGAATTCCAATGTCTGTTACTCACATAATTTCCTAGTAGCCATCATGATCTTATCTTTAAAACATTACAATGTAATCCAGTACTGTGATGAAAAATTTTGAGTAATTAACAAGGAAATACTGATTTAACTTTGTGTCTGAAAGCCCAGTATTTTTAGTGGTCATCTGATCACTATTTATTGTCTTCAGGACAAAAGATTTTGTTTCAGGAGACTATGTAGCTATTAATCTTGGTTTCTTAGGTTCTTTCTGTTTTCTGTGACACTAAAGTGTGTCTGTTTCTGGGATTGTGACTACTTGATAGCTTCAGAAGCATAGAACCCAAGACAGTTAAAAGAGTATAGGAGTGATAGGTATCATTCAAAAGGCATTGATTCTGACTTCTAGATAAAACTAGAGAGACTTTTGCGATTATATGTCTTGCATTTTAGAAAACTGTGGATTAAACCCTCTTTGTTACCAAACTATGTGAACTAACTACACTTTTATAAACAAGGTCACACAATTCCCATGATGTGCATACCAGTGAAATCAAGAGGATCACAGAATCACAGAATCTAAGGGGTTGGAAGGGACCTCGAAAGATCATCTAGTCCACCCCCCCTGCCAGAGCAGGGTCATCTAGAGTACATCACACAGGAACGCATCCAGGCGGGTTTTGAATGTCTCCAGTGAAGGAGACTCCACAACCTCTCTGGGCAGCCTGTTCCAGTGCTCTGTCACTCTCACAGTGAAAAAGTTTTTCCTGATATTTACATGGAACCTCCTATGCTCCAGTTTAAAACCATTGCCCCTTGTCCTATCATTAGTCATTACTGAAAAAAGCTTGGCTCCATCATCCTGACACTCACCCTTTACATATTTGTAAACATGGATGAGGTCACCCCTCAGTCTCCTTTTCTCCAAGCTAAAGAGACCCAGCTCCCTCAGCCTTTCCTCATAAGGGAGATGTTCCACTCCCTTAATCATCTTAGTGGCTCTGCGCTGGACTCTCTCAAGCAGTTCCATGTCCTTCTTGAACTGTGGGGCCCAGAACTGGACACAATACTCCAGATGTGGCCTCACCAAGGCAGAATAGAGGGGGAGGAGAACCTCTCTCGACCTACTAACCACCCCCCTTCTAATGCACCCCAGGATGCCATTGGCCTTCTTGGCCACAAGGGCACATTGCTGGCTCATGGTCATCCTCCTGTCCACCAGGACCCCCAGGTCCCTTTCTCCTACACTGCTCTCCAGCAGGTCAGCCCCCAGCCTGTACTGGTGCATGGTGTTGTTCTTCCCCAGATGCAAAACTCTGCACTTGCCCTTGTTGAATTTCATTAAGTTTCTCCCCGCCCAACTCTCCAGCCTATCAAGGTCTCTTTGAATGGCAGCACAACCTTCTGGTGTGTCAGCCACTCCTCCCAGTTTAGTGTCATCAGCAAACTTGCTGAGGATACATTCTGTACCCTCATCCAGGTCGTTGATGAAGATATTGAACAACACCGGTCCCAGTACCGACCCCTGAGGGACTCCACTAGTCACAGACCTCCAACTAGATTCTGTCCCATTGACTACAACTCTCTGACTTCTTCCCTTTAACCAGTTCTTGATCCACCTCACTACCTGATCACCAAACCCATACTTTATCAGCTTATCTACGAGGATGCTGTGGGAGACAGTGTCAAATGCCTTACTGAAATCGAGATAAACCACATCTACCGC
Organism: Aegotheles bennettii; assembly: GCA_013398125.1. Taxonomy (NCBI): domain Eukaryota; kingdom Metazoa; phylum Chordata; class Aves; order Caprimulgiformes; family Aegothelidae; genus Aegotheles; species Aegotheles bennettii. The sequence goes on from VZRW01001551.1 coordinate 324,094, forward strand.
TCTACCATCATCTATCCACCTAGTTATTTCCTCATAGAAGGCTATAAGGTTGGTCAAACATGACTTACCCTTGGTAAAGCCATGTTGACTGCTCTTAATGACCCCCTCATCCTTGATATGCCTAGAGATAGTGCCAAGAACAAGTTGTTCCATCACCTTTCCAGGGATGGAAGTGAGGCTGACCGGTCTATAGTTACCCGGGTCCTCCTTCTTGCCCTTCTTGTAGACTGGAGTGACATTTGCTTTCCTCCAGTCCTCAGGCACCTCTCCTGTTGCCCATGACTTACCAAAGATGATGGAGAGTGGCTTAGCAATGACCTCTGCCAGCTCCCTCAGCACCCTTGGGTGCATTCCATCCGGACCCATCGATTTATGGATGTCCAGATTACTCAACTGATCCCTAACCCAATCCTCATCTACCAAGGCAAACTCCTCCTTTATCCTGACTTCTTCTGGGGCTTTAGGGATCAGGGGCTCCTGGGGAAAGCCTGCAGGAGTAAAGACAGAGGCAAAGAAGGCATTCAGCACCTCTGCCTTCTTTATATCCTCTGTCTCTAGGGCACCCACCTCATTCATCAATGGGCCTATATTGCCTCTAGTGTTAGTTTTATTTGCTATGTACTTGAAAAAGCCCTTTCTATTATCCTTGACCTGACTTGCAAGGTTAAGTTCCAAGGAGGCCTTGGCTTTCCTAATTGCCTCTCTACATCCTCTGACAACCGTCCTATATTCCTCCCAAGTGACCAGCCCCTCCTTCCATGGAGGATCCCATGGTACAGTGTGCTAGGAACACACTTCCACACTACAGCCTAAAGGAAAGGGTATCTTACCCTTCATTTCAAAATCTAGTTTCAGAGGTGATCAGGTAGATGAAAAATATCTCATTATTTTAGGTACACTGTACCTGTGCTCAGTGTCTTGTTAAATTTTCAGTCTCTACTATGGCTAGAAAACTATGCTTTCTTTAAGCTTTGTAGAAATTATTTTGAATATTTAGTTTAGGAACTCTGTCCAGAAGAAGTAAAACTTATGAAAATAATCATTACATCACTTCAATGCAATCAGCTTAGTTATCATAACCCATTGTTTTAATATAGAAGATGCATAAATATTTGTTTGCACAATTTATGCATCAATTTATTATCAACTCATTAACTTTATTGGTAAATAAACATCAAGGGCAGAACAAGAAAGCAATTTTAAAGTACTACAAAAATATGTACTGAAAAGGCTACATGATACATTATAAAGCATCTCAGAATTAATTTTCCCACAAGCCTATTTTTTAAAGATTGCTGACATAGAAGTGATGTTTATTTAGGTGCCAGACTAAAATGACAATTTAATTTTTTTCCTCTAAAGGAACATAGAAAATGTCTCATTTTATTACACTTTACACTCAGTGGTTTAACCCTGATCTGTGCTAGGGAGTAATGATTTGACTGTCACAACCAGTAAGAATGCAAATTCAGATAGTGGAAAACAGACAGTTTTCCAATAAAACCTGAACTGGAACTACCAGCTAGTTTTATGGAGACTGATATTGCATGGCTTTTATGAGTACTTTTAACATGAGCTGGGTACTGGCCAGTTGATAAAAGTGAAAATACTCATATTCCATTAAAATGCCTTCCAGTTATTATTAGTGGCATTACACTACCATCTAGAGGCTCAGCTAAGATTAAGCTACTATAAAGGAGTACCTATTTGACCTGTAGAAATGTTATTAGTTCTACTTTGAACTAGTTACATATAACCACCAGTACAACTCCTAGAGCATTTCAACAAAGCTTTTCCGTACAAGTGAAAAATGTTTGCAATTCTGTGCAACCTGAACATTGGCACAAGTGCCAGGAAATAGATTCCTATTTATACTTATCATTCAGTCCATTATGATTACCTGCGTTTCAGTGCATGCTTAGACTTTTTTTTTAGTCTAATAGAGAATTTAAGAAAACTTAGTGCAATGTCTTGTTTCCCCTTGAAATATAAAGTTAAAATTAAAAGAAATCTTCCTTCCCAGAATTTCTTAATCACATCAACTCAGAGAGTATTTTGTTTTTAAGAATCATTGTAAGAAGTTGCTATTTTGAAGTACCTTTTGAGTACCAAAATTTTGTCCTTTTAGGCCCATTTTACTGAAAGTTGTCAAGGCCTGACAACACAACTGCCTAAGTAGCCTATGACAACTTGCTGAATTTCTTCTAAAGGAATCATTTGTGTCTGTCGGGGCTGAGGAGTTCCTGGAGATATAGTAAAAGTTGAAGGGTTTGACAGGAAGAGCATAGATAGATATTCTCACTCAGGCACGTAAATATCTTTTTTTATTTGTATTTAACCCTGTATTTCATTATGTTCATCTTTTTGCATCTTTGTTATTTTAGAACTGAAAAATGATGCAGTGTTTTTGAACAGCTATCCCAGAGGACAAACATTCTCGCATCTGGATTTGCAGATGTCTTTGGCCAAGTTAAATGATTAACAGTAAGTAGATCCCTATGCTGGCATTTCTTTGGAATTGTCTAAAAATGAGTATTTAATCTGGGTGGAATTTGTAGCATATTTTCCTAGGCAAGATGTAATTCTTTATATTGGCCAATTTTTCTTAACAAGCCCTAAATGAAGGTGGTCTTTCTCCTACATTTAAGGGTGATTATCTGTAAAGATTTGGAAAAGAACCATAAACCTGAAAATCTAGGTTGTAAAACCTGTGCCTGGATCAGATACCTCCTGCTCAGCAATCCTGGGAGTCCCAGTGATCAACATCACCTTGATATCCTTGAAATACCATGTAACTTTAGATAGTGAAAGTATTTTACAAAATGCGACATAAAATGAACAACATAAAGGAAGATTAAGGTGAAATTCAGACGTATGCAGTTAAATCTGCAAGTCTCAACAAAATTCCAGTCTGTTCCCACAGCACCTGAAAAATCCACTGTGTCTGTTTTCAATGGGGAAAAAGGGCTCTGCATAGTGCCTCTGGACTTGCTTGCAGCAGTCACTGTCTGGGAAAGGCTGCCAGCTTCTATCCATCTCACCTCTAAACTTGCCTCTAAGTCAGAATGTTCAAATGAGGTAACATTTTGGTTTCACATTTTGAAGGTCTGACGAGTGTGAATTGCTCATGTCTGATGCATAAGTGATGCATACATTAAAAAAATGTGGCAGCAGCCACGGGAGATGAAGGTAGCACTGTTTCCCAGAGAGGAGAGAGTTGATTCAGTGCCTTTCCCAGCTGGAAGGGGTTCCAGGTTACCACTCCAGTGTTTTTACTCCCTGTGGTGGAATCCATGTAGGAAGAGCATGAGACCACACAGTTACACTGATGAAGAAACATTACAGATCCCTGCAGTGAACAAGCCCTTTGAATTACAGCCAGTGCCTCCTGAACAGAAACACTCAAGACTTTCCATACGCATGTCCCCCTGTGGCTACAGAACAAGGAGCTCATGTTCTAGCAAATAATGAAGCTTTATAAATGTCATTTTTAGCTGAATTAAATTATACAAGTTCATGATTAACCAAGAGAAGAGAGAAGACTTGAGCATTCTGAAACTTTTATGGGAATCCACATAAGGCATTAGGAGACACTAGTCCTGAAAACTAGTTGTTTATGCTAATTTTCATTGTAATTGATCTAAGTATCTCATTTTTGTGAGAACTTTTAATTATAAAATATAAATTAGGCAAACATCTCTAATATATTGCTATTCTAATGTACTCTAATGCCTATAAGCCCCAGCCATATACTGAAGTTAATAAAGAAAACTGATGTAGTTTTGTTTCTTGTGCCCATGATAAATTTAAAGAATCCAGACACAGTTGCAACAATCAAGTGAAAGATAAATTTAATAAATTTAACCTAATATGTTGTTTGTAATCTGTGTCTAAGCTACTTTTTTCTGCATACTGTCTTGATACATGTAAGAAAACAATGCATGGCTATGGGAGTATAAAATAACTGTCCAATTCCTAATGAGTCCACCTCTGAGTGGAGGATCAATGGAGCAAGTGTGTTCTGTAAATGGCTCCTGTTAGGCTACTGCTAGCATTGATTATTTTAAAATACAAAATATCTCCCTCTCTCTGCGGATTCCAAATTTTGAGCTTAATTCCTCATACTCCTCTCTCTTCATGTCTTGTTACATACACTCATAAATTCAAATAATAAGTGAGGTGGTTGTGTGTAGTGAGGTAATATCCTTGCAGAGACCTAGTTTCCCTAATGTTAAAATGGTATCCTTAAATTCATAAATAAATATGGGTAAAAGGCTCTATATGAGGTATAGTTTTTAAAGAAAACTCGAGTGACAGTTCCACATGTGGAGTATGGGGTTTTTTAATACTCAGAACCTACTGGGAGTTGTGTTTGGCACCATCTGTTTGAAATATCTGTTGAAGACCCAGCCACATGATGAAAACCTAACCGTGGGGAAACACTTTTAGGTCAAGCAAAGAAATGGCACTAGTACCTGCTGCCTGTTTGATCCTAACATTGTCTGTTCAGCTGCCTGAGCTGAAAATATATGGGAAAAATGAAATGTTGCTGCTGTTCTAAACAGTGTAATTTTCACCATGGTCACAAGATGGCAACATTACAAACTCTTTCATGTCAAGTAAACTAGAAGAATAATTTTGTATGTAGGAAAGTTTTATCTATTTTGCCATTGCTTAGACATATGAGTGTTTATAGCTTTAATACCAGAAACTCTGGTTTGCCTTTAAATTATTACATGAAATGATGTACTTATATACATCTTTAAAGTGTCCAATATCTTCTGTGATGTGGTGTATAAGTAAGAAAAAATCAGTTTGACCTAATGTGGTGATTAGCGCTCTGTCTGTTGTCATAATGGCTGACACAATGATTGCACAGCCAGTTTCTTAAGCCAAACTCAGAAAAAGGCCTAAGTGACTATAATGGAAACTACAACAGTTCCGTAATCTATATAAAAGCATTGTAAGCTTACTGAAGATATTTATTGTTTTGTCAGAAACAAGGGGAAACTATGTTCGCATTTTTGGATAAGCAGCCATGGATTTAATGACAGGGTGCTTGCCACTGCTGTTAGTGAATGGGGCAGAATCACTGGATAAGGAGCTACTGTGCAGAGGAAACTGCCACAAGGGGATTATATAAACGTCTAGAAAACAGTCTCAGAAAACACCTTGCAGTGATTTCTTATGAAAATGGAATTCTACGTTGACCAGGCCTTCACAAGGGGCTTGGAATAATGTACTAAAATAATGAGGTAAAGTGGACATTATCTGAGACAATGAGAAACAAAGGCAGCATATTGGCTAAGCTAACAAGCCATGTGGAAGGGGGTCTCAGCATGGAGCAGGTCATATGCTATACCTGTTATTGCAATAGCAGATCATGTGGATTAACAGTCTAATAGTTCCAAAAAAGACAAATGTTTTCCCAGAGTGTATGAACAGGGACAAAGCCTGGACGACACATGAAGTAATCCTTTCAATTGTACTCCCTCAGTTCAAGGCCTCACCTGAAGTAATGAGTCCCCTCTGCCCTCTCAGGGAAATGTCAGTCCATTGGAGAGAACTGAAGAGGAGGAATCAGAATGGTCAGAAGTTCAGAAAACATGTCAGAACAGTCTGAGAAGGGGCAGGGTAAAAGTTATCAAATGCTCTTCACAGAGAAAAAGAGTATTTGTTTTCAGTGCTTCAAGACGTAATGAATTTAAAGTGTAGCATGGGAATATCAGTTTGGATTAGGGAAAATAGGCTGAGTAATGAAGCATTAAATAGATGCTTTGGAAGGTTAGTGGGTTTAAATTATTTAAGCACAGATTAGAAAGGTACAAGCAGACATTTGTCAGAAATGACGGGTAAAATTGGTACTGTTTTGGGGCAATTAGTGGTCTAGAAGCCCTGTTAAGGTCTCTCTTTGTTCAGTTTTCTATGGATATCTGTACACAAACAGCTCAACACACTCTCATATCCAAAATGGGCCTTAAAACTTGACATGAAAAAATCCATGACTCTGGAGTTCCAGACTTAGGTCTTTGGCTCCACCTTGATGGAGCAAGAGCTCAAGGTCACATTGTGCTGTAGGGTGATGAACAGCCTTCAGCTGGGGAAGGGAGGTGTGTGGTTCTATCATATAGTGTCCCTGTGACAGTCTGCCACAAATTCTATGGGAACAAACAATTCCACTAAACAACTACATTGCCCAGGCACATAGTTACACAGGTTTTTTGTGCTCATTTGGTTCCCTTTGTTTTACCTAGGTGAATAAAAATAGTCTGTTTGCATCTGCCAAAGAGCCTAAAACTACGGAGGCTGGCTTACTTCAGAACTACTGCTCCACAGTGCTCAGCATCTTTGCTGGTAAGAAGCAGTGTCATTTTCCTTTCCACTGGAATGGCATTTTCTAAGAGGGACTAGGAAAATGGGGCATTTCATAAATTTCCGAGTGATCCCTGTAGGTATGGATCAGTTTTCTCCTGTCTGCATATTGTTAATGATTTCTGAGAATACAATACATTTTAATTTTAAAAAAAGAAAAAAAAAATTGGCCATAATAAGGAATAGGATATACATCATATGTAAATTAACATTATGGTTCTTGGGTCTAATTGCTGGATGTGACATAGAAAGAAAACAAGGTTTAATAGCTGTGAAAAGTTTCATTCTTATCCACAGAGGGTCTGTTGGTTGGCCTTTGATGTTACTGCTTTTTCCCCTTTCCCTCAGTGATAATATGCAGCTGAACTGGCACAGTGTTTGCATGCTTACATTACACTTTCATCTGTCTCATCTCTTCACTATGAAAGTTCTTTCTGGTAGAGACTTTAAGAGGCAGGAACTGGTTTTTTAGGTCTGTGGGTTTGTATTTCTGTTTTGTTTTGTTTTTAACAAGGCACAGTTCTATTTTAGGCACAAATGCAGTATCAACACAAATAAAAATATTTTAAGTATTTGAGAGAATTCCTGGTTTTCCTACTCATAATCAGGAAAAAGAGCTAAGTAAATAGCTTATTTAATTAGCACGGTACTTAGGCTTACATGAGCAAAAATACTATAAGGTGCTTATGGTATGTGCTTATGCAAATACCCCTTTGCAGAAAGAAGGACAAGTACAATAAAACATACTTTATTAAGTTGTGTTTTTGGTTTACATCTCTGAATTAAAAATGATATTTTCTAGCAAGACTAAATTAAATTTTCTCTTTAAAATGAAGCATTATATCTCAAAGCACACAATGTAGTTGAGGTAGCTTTGACATACTAGTCCAGCAGGGATTTTCAGAAGCCAGAGTCTCTTCTCCGTATGTATTCCTGTCTTATCTGAGAGCAGAAACATCAATTCTTAGGTTAGCACTGCTTAGCTGTATACCAGGAAGACTTTTTTAACTTTTCCAGTGAATCCTATTATCTTGATAAAGCCATTTATCAGACTACTGGAAAAATAATATTTCATTATAAATATGAAATAGAAATATTAAAATCTAGGAATTTTTTTTCTCTAGGTCACAAATTCAGAGTTCATGCTAATCTTATCTGCCTTCAGCTGAAATAAGGGTGTTGGCCACTTCTAAAACAATGACATATTTGCCGTCTTTATTTTTTAACAATTTCCATTGTGGTTCTGTTGAATTTTACTGCTGTGAACCAAACCATACCAGACAGCAAAATTGCTGCAGCATTACCAAGATTATCCTTTGCTTGTATTTCACATGAAGATACACACTGTTTACTTCTTCAGGTCAGTTAACAGGGTATGGTCCATTATCAATGTATGAAATCTGCAAGCTTCAGAACAGGATAGATTTGCTTGATCTGGCCTTGTCTGCCTGGACCTTTAATCTAGCTTTTTTAAGGTGTAACAGCAAATTGTGTAGGTTACTATTTGATTGATTTGGTTACTATTACTCAGTTAGTTTTAGCTTTAGTTTAGCTTTTCACAAGCTATGTGGCATAACACCTATTTTTATAGTAATTTTGCTTTATTTCTGCAGCAAATAGCTATTCTGTGTTGAGTACATGTTTATGACCCTAAATGAAAAGTATAGTGTAACATGGAGGAGTGTATGTATGGGATGATAACCAAGGAAAAGTACCACCAGTACTTAATTACTTATTACTATAGGAATGCACCACTGGGAGCTGGGTAAAACTGGATTTAGCCATAGCAAAGAGAACAAGAGGAAAAACCTAATGTAAACACAACATATATAATAAAATCAGGTTTCACATGGAACTGAGAACCAATGAAGAAAGAGTCAAGTGTTGTATTAGAAAGCGCATGGAAATTAGCACTAGTGGATTCTCAGGTAGGCAAGACACCCATGAACATCAGGATGTTCCTTCCAGTAGAGAATGTGAGGCACTGACAAGTTGCCATAAACTCCACTCCTCCTCCAGCTCCTCCTTGAGAAAATCTGGCACCACTGACTCAGGACTGCCCCCCACCAGAGGGGCATTAAAAAGGTGAAAATGACAAGAGAGAAAAGGGGGAGAGACCAAAGACTGTGTGTGGAACTACTTCCTCCCCCACCCTCCCCCCCTCTTGTTGTGATAATTAAATGAAACTAGTAGCTGTTTTTTGATGGGACAGTTGTTAGACTAAGAAAAAATTCTTGGCTCCACACATGCAGGGTGTGCAATTTTGTCCCATGACAAATTTTTACATGTAAGAATTGTACTTCACTTACATAAAAACAGGAAGTTGTGCTGTTTATATGTGATTAAATATTTAGCATCCACATTTCCATGGGTACTTTAAAAAAAAAAAGATATAGCAGCTCACTAGAGAGCAGCAAACCCTAGGATAGCTGTTGCTGTTAAATTGCCTTGTAAGACTATTTTTAAATCCATAGTGTGCTTATATAAAGAAAAAGAGCACCTACAATTCTTCAGTTTTCTGTATATTCCTGGTTTAAAAAAAAAAGTATTACAAATGTTCCATTGAAAAAAAGTAAATATTGTTTCTGTGCAGCAGTAGCATTTTGATGAGATTAACTCAGTCTAGGCATAATTTGAATCAGAAAAGTACATATACAAAGATTTTACAGAACACTATAAAACAAATACTTCATACATCTGTGAAATTGATTTCATATGCTTATTAAGTACTTTAAAATGTTATTAATGTACTTCAGTGTTTCAGTGTCTTCTTTAACGTGCTTAATTTCCCTTCACAGTTTGAGTCATTTGCTGTTCAAATTGAGAAAGTGGTTTTAAAGATATACATACCTAGTCATCTATGCAAAATAAAACCTTATTTAAAATTTTGAAATAACTTAATGCAAATCTTTCCAACAATACATACCAGGACAAAACTTTTTTTCCTCCTCACTTCCTTCTCTCCACCACTGATTCAACTCAAGCCTCAGCAGTACGTGTTTGCATGAGTTTATATGTGTCAAAGAATTGTCTGGGTTCTCTGGAGGCCAAACAGTGCTGGTCGGTGCTGGTCAAAGGGAGTAGAACTAGTTTTCTGGTGCTTGTGTGCCTTTAAGAAAGCGTTTTATTTCACTGAACCCAAGAATAAATAGTAGAGCTTGCTTCAAAGACAGAAATTGCAATATCCTTGCTTCCCTCTATAACCACTGAGAGTGAGTGTCACTGAGATGCACAAATTAATCCTCCAATTGTTGTGGCACCTAGGTTTGAAATGAAATATGTCTTTCAAAAAAGAGAGGTGAAAAGGCTATGGATTCATCTCACTCCATGGTCATCCCTCGGACTTATTACAGGTCAAGCAGGAGGTGGTGATTGGGACTTTTTGCAATCTAGTCTTCACAAAAAGATTGTTTTCTCTGCTGAGCCAGAAGAACTGCAAGGAGATGGCAAAGCACTGAGCAGAGCCGCCCTCCAGGAGAGGTTGCCTTTATTTTAGGTGAGTGCAAAGAGGGTTTATAACTTCTATTGGGAGTAAATACTGAACTATTAAAAGCCATACAGTAGCTGAAGAAACTAGCTATCATTCACCAGCCAGCCCATACTGGTGAAAGGTCAAAAGAAGAAATAGGAAATGATCTAGAGAAGTTCTACGATGATTAGGAATTGGTAGAGTGAGTGTTACTGATTAGTCAGATCATGTTGTACCTGAATGCTTTAAAGGTATAAGAGCCCTATGTAGAACTGCATTTGGGGTTCCCCAGTTTGGCTGGGACACCTCATGCACGTGAATAAGTATTTAGTCTTTTAATTCTCTACTTTTCATCCCAGCCTCTCTCCTTGGTTGTCATGGGCAAGTTGTGAATTTTCATAACAGTATACAATCTAGATGTTATAGAACAAATAGAAAACTTTAGTTCATAGACATTTCAAGTGGTTATTTTTAACTTTATGAAGCAGAAATATTTGCCTTTATAAGCTTCATGAGAGGCTGTGGGAGTGCATGCCACTACTGACAGCATTCTTGCATTAGTAGTGTAGGCAGTAATGAATTATATAACAAAATCATAATTCATATTTTGGATTAACTTCAGATGATGACCATAAACAAAGTCTTGGTCATCTCTTGTTACTTAATATGAATTAGTAACTCTTTTCCTGTCTCCCTGCAATGCATATTCTGCATCAAGCACAAGGAACAGTGGCTGAAAATGTGAAGTGCAGCTCTTTAGATGTTTATTCAATGTATGTCTGTTTCAAAGTGGGATGGCCTGTTTCTAATACAGTATCAAGAATATGCAGCAATATTTTATGCAGATTGTTTTATTTTATAATTCTGCATTTATATCACTGCCTTGAAAAAATATTTTTTATAACCTTGTACAACTTGATGTCACTACATGGTGCTGTTTGTTTTTATTAATTTCCAGATTGTAGTGACTGATTTCCCTCAGATATCAAGTGGAATTTAATGCAGCAAAACCTCATGCATCAGTACTCCAAAATTACAGAACGGTTGCTGTCAGCCCTAGCTGCCTAGAAACTAGAGAATTGTGTGTTACTTCCAGTGCACTTCATATCATTTCAGTTTTCCTCCACTGCTAAAGCCTGAAATCTATTTGTTCTTTAGCATTTTATTGGTGTATTGGTAAACAAAAATGTGTAAGAAATATTCAGTAACATTTATACTTGTATACTTTAAAGTTGTTAAAGAATAGTTGTAGTAGGAAGCTGTTTGTGGGAGGGGAAATTTGTATACTGAGAAATACCTGTTCTTTTCCAAGTCTAAATGTCACGAGAACTTCACTAACACATTCTACTGCAGACTTTGAAAACTGTATGCTTCCTACTTCATATGTGAATTAATGAATGTTCTGGAATTGGAGTGAAATAGTTAATGAAACACACTGCATTCCACTGAAACACTTTTGATGACTTTTTATTGCAGACTAGGTAACATGTTTTCATAGGTAGGTCTCGCTTTGCTGGAGAATTCCCTTGTGAGAATGAAGTAATTATCTGCTATCACTTTCTTCACTGGGAGTGTGACTTTGGGTACCAGGTTGCTTTGTATGTGTTAAGGTAGTGTTGGGGAAGATGGACATCCTTGAGTTATTGCTAGAAGTGAGTCAGGAGGAAAAAATACAGTTACGCACAGATGAAAATCTTTTTTTTTTTTTTTGATTGAGAGAAACAAATACAGGTTACCTGGCCATCTGACCTTTGACAACTGGTTTAGGATTAAATCTCTTGCTTATGTCAGTGATCATAGGTCTAAATTTCTCTGTCTAATGAGTGAACTATGACCAGACAAAACTCCTCTGTTCAACAGTCATTTGGATCTGCTGATTCTAGAATTTCATCATCCTTTCTCCAGCACTGAGCACAGAGATTACTGTTCCTCACTCTGGTCTCCAATCCAGCTAGAGTTGTATTATGTTTCTGACAATTATGATGAGAAGGAAGTATGTGAACACAAGATTTTCTGTAGGATGACCATTAAAGGATTGCCTTCCTGGCCACTGAAGAAATGTGCATACTGTCTCACTTGTTGTTAACGCAGAGGTGCTTAGGATGGTTATTGAGAGGTCTAAATCTCACTAGAATGGGGTTTGTCTTTGAAGATATGCCAGAGGAAGCAAAGCTGTTCTGCTTTCAACATGAAAGGCAGTGTATTTTGAATAACAGATATTATGGTATATCGTTTATGGGTTATTAGAACTTCTGCTTCATAAGAACCTGCTCTTAGTTTTTACCTTGCTTGTCTTCCAGCAGATTTTGAAGAGAACCAAGTATTCTGTTCAGAAAGATTGCCTTTCATTCATTTTAAAGACTGCCAGCATCTCCAGCTGACTTTGTGTTTGTTTTAGCAAATCTTCAGGGGCTAATGGAGCCCCTGGGCTCCATTATGGGCCATAATGGGCTATGGAGCCAAGCTTTTATCAGTAATAACTAATGATAGGACAAGGGGCAATGGTTTTAAACTGGAGCATAGGAGGTTCCATGTAAATATCAGGAAAAACTTTTTCACTGTGAGAATGACAGAGCACTGGAACAGGCTGCCCAGAGAGGTTGTGGAGTCTCCTTCACTGGAGACATTCAAAACCCGCCTGGATGCGTTCCTGTGTGATGTACTCTAGATGACCCTGCTCTGGCAGGGGGGGTGGACTAGATGATCTTTCGAGGTCCCTTCCAACCCCTTAGATTCTGTGAATCTGTGATTCTGTAATGAGCTAGTAGATATTCATTGAGCCTGGAGAAATATCAGGTCATGTTACATTCTACTAGTCAACTGTAGCTGAGCAGCAATTCTGCTGAGTTGGGTGGGAAAATGGATACACCTGACTGCTTGTTTCTACTGCTTTATAGGCTGTTAAATGTGAGGCATCAAGTCCTAGCTATAGATCCTTGTGGCAGAGAGTCCTTCAGTCTGTGGTGGGTGCTACAGGCAGTGTACAGGGAATGCCTGTGAGCAGTGCATGAATCACACTGAAAGCAGAGGATCTCGATTGATAGTTGAAGGGTAAGCATGTTTCTGGAATCCTGTCTGCCTACTTGAGACTCCATTAGAAAGGCCTTCAGTATGAAACAAAGGATCTTCATGAACATTTTTAAGATGTATTTTTTTGAAAGCATTCAACTAGAATACAGTCTTCTCACTGAAGGCAATGAAAATGGGAAGTTATTCACACTGTGCATGCAATCTCTTCTGGGATAACTTCTGTGACAGGTCCTGGACAAGATCCTGTACCATGAACTGTTTTTTAAAAAGCTGTAGGCTTCAGTCTGTGCAGCACTTGTTTCTTGTTTGTGGGTTTTTTCCCCACAGTGCCCAGAGGGAACACTTCAAATGCTTTGTTTTTACCTGTGAATAATTTGATAAATGATAAGTTTGTGTGAAAAAACACTGAACAATAATGGACTCTATGCAGAATTACTGAAACCCTTCTGAACCACAATGCTACTTTACTATGTCGATACAAAAAAAAAATTGCTGAGAAGCCCTGCTTTCCAGTTACCCTTTTTCCTTGTAGTACTCTTGGTCTTCTGGTGGCTTCAGTCCATTCTGAGGCCTGTCTGGGTTTTTTATAACTGTGGCTTCAGGCTTTCTGACTTAACATGGAACAGATTAGTTAAGTTTTGGAAGAATTAAGATGAAGGAAGGAAACAATAGCAGATTTGCTGTCATTCTTACTAAGAATATGACTTGATTTCAACATCCATACAATGCTGATAAGCATACTCACATCCGTAGTTGGTCACTGGGTAATTTGGTATTTTATTTTTCAGAAATAAATTGTAGTTGTTCTACCAAATCATATAGAAAAGGATGTAAACAATTTTGACTAAATTTTTGTACATGTAGGACATCAAGACATTCAAAGAATAATCAATTTCTCTACTCTAGACTACCTGCCAAATATAACAGTAGGGTTTTTGCCTTCATCATGCTCTTGCCCCTTTGTGACAGATGGCAAAGCAAGAATGTGATTTTGGAAGATCATGTACATGCTTAATTCTGTAGAATTGTGGCTTTCTTGTATGTGTAGCCTAGAGATTCTGTAGCAGCTTCAGATGTTTCATACATTAGCAGATGCTTTTTTGTGTACTTAATGCTAAAATGGAGTCTTCAAAGCCATGATACCTTTTCACGTAACATGGTATTGCATTCATTTTATGGAATGGGTTTAAATTTCTTTAATTTTTAATGTGATACATAATTTCATATTAAAATGTATCCAATTTGTGTAATGAGAATGACTGGGCACGTACATACTTTGGACAGTTGCAGTTCTGGCATATTTGTGGAAATGGGAAGGACCTGTGTTATGAATCGTTCCCTAGAGGGATGCTCTCACTTTTCTGTCATATCTATTCAGGCTTCTGTTGACAAGCTCACTAAGGTTAAAAGGGTTATACTTCACCTGAGCTACCATTGTTTGCAGCCTCACGCAGACAGTACCTTCCCAGTTTCCACAAATGTGGGTGGCTGGCTGTGTGAGATGATAGGGACTTTCTTCCAGATGGGCTCCTTTGAGCTAACCTTTCGGTGGATATGCCTCAGATCTCAACCTCTATGGTGTGACGAGGCTGTGTCATTACAACCTGATCTGTGTAAAGTTGGAGAACTAAAGCTCAAGTCCTGGAGGCTAAAATGGGACTGAAACTAGCCTGTTCTGATGTAGAGGGGTGACAGGCTGAGATCAAAAATTTTCTCAAAGGCTGTATTCTTGACACGCAAAGCCTCATTAGGGGCTTAAGGTATTAATATATTCATGGTGTCTCTACGGACATCGGATAATCTTTACTGATGTAGGTCAGAAGCTTAGTCACTGACTTGCTGTCACCTTGATAAATATGCTTAGATGCTTCTAAGCAAAACACGTAATGGAATCTGTCACTTTTTAAATCATTTGTTCATCTTGGTTAAATAGTGATAGGCATCATAATTCTGTTAAGCTGACAAAGTTCAACTACTGTATTGAACGGGCCACAAGCCTGACAATCCCTTAAATCAGGGTTTCTAGACACCACGTTTCTAAATTTGGTGACTTACCCACTGTCATTTTGTTTCCAAAATCTGAATAAAATATACCACTCAGTTTTCAAAATGGCTAGTGGAAACAACGTGTATATAAAATTGTCTCTTAATTTTTGTGTTGAGTTACGTATCAGAGTTGTGTTTCCTCCCTGGTGTCTTGTCCCACTGTATTGCAGAGGCTGTCTTTTCGGCTGGGTGCAGTATTTGGAACATAAGCCAATGGATCAGGTCGGATCAAGTATCTATAAAAAGAAAATATAACTTATTAAAAAGACTTGGCGTGAGCAAGGATAAAATATTTGCATGCAGTTGTAATGTTGAAAAGATCTGAGGAAGACTTACAGACTTATTTTGAAGGTGCTTAGACTAGTTCCTGTTGGGTAATTTGGACACTTGGGTAACACCACTCATTTTAGATGATAATAAAAAGCTTTTCACATTTTGTCTGCCTAGACATCATCTGTATGTACTAGGCAAAACTAAACTGTAATTCTGACTGACTTTGTCAGTAACTCTGTATTTCTTTGTGCATCTCCTTTTTCAGGCAGAAAGTGCAAACAAGAAATTTTATGGGTCTTATGATTGTTATTTTTATTTTTATTTTTTTTTTGTGCTTTGACTTACACTATATCATTCAGCTCTAATCTTGTATCTGGAGAAGGATTGATCAGGATGTAAGAAAGGGTGTTCTGATGATCATTCATTTCATCTAGAGGACAAAAAAGAACCATACCACATCAATTATATTTACAATCAAATTGTGAAAAGTATGATTTCTGACAAACTAATTTGATAAAAGATCACCTTTGGTTCATAAAAAGGGAAAAAGAGCTGGTACTTACAGGCCTAATTTGTAAAAATTGAGCCATCTATTCTGTAGCAGCCTTGTCTCCCAATGAAGTTGATTTTGTATCAATAGCAACAATAAGAACTACTGTTGGGTGGTTCATTGCTATTGGTGTCAAAAGATATTTTGACCCTGCAAATGACAGGTGCAATGACCCTCTTGACATGTGAGTGAATTTCACAACAGTTCTGTCTCCACTTATATTTCAGCACGTTTGTGTAAATATGGCACAGTTGTTCAATGATGGGAATGTTTATGTATTCTGCAGACACATAACATATACCTTAAATATAAATGTGACTGACATGATGCCTTCTGAGCCTTCCATCTGAAAACAGGAATGGGTGATAATAGAACTGATTACTAAGAGAAACTTGCTGGAATGTTTTTTTTAAAAAAACAACAAAACCAAACCATTATCATAGACCTAATATGTTGTTTATGGCTCCATCAATTTTAAAAATAAGTTAATCTTCCATAATAGTAATGTTTTTATTAATTTAAAGTATTATAGTAATCATACCGTATCCTGCTGGAGAAAGGCCCAGATGCTTCATTCTGTTTTTCACAAGTTCAGCAAGCTCCTGTCTTTCTGACCTTCTGTAAAGGTTCATTCGCTGCTGGTTTATCTTCTCAGCTGTTTTACTAGAGTGTCTTGGTACTCTTCTGCTCAGCCGTCGGGCCCACTGCATGCTTTTTCGGCGTAACAAGGGATGATCAGACTGATCACTAGATGTTGAGTTACGATGATTACTACGATAACTAATCTGTTCTTTGGTGTCTTTAGTGTCTTCCCATTCTTCCACACTGATAGAGATTTGAGACTTGAAAGGAAAATGGCAAAAGAGATTAAGGGCTTTTAAAAAATGGGAGCAGATTGAGATGTACTCTCCTCTTTTCAACACTGCAGTTGAAGGTGTGTTTTGGTTGCAATGGAGCTGAGGGGATCCAGCTGTTCATACTTAGCAAGTGTTCCTGAATTGGGCACTCTTTACTAGATTCTGACTCTTTATGTAAAAAACTCATTTACGATATAAATACATTTCTCAAGTGCAAAAGCAGTTAAGCGTTATTTAGTGCCTGATTCCACTGTAATTCTGAGAACAACTCTAGCCTTCTGATACCGCCTTCCCTGAATCTAGGAATCTCTTCTGAATTACTTCTCCACTTTCTTCCAAGTCTTCATATTTTTAGAAATTCAAGTTCTGTAACTATTTTTTAGATGTATGTTGTGGATTCATTAAGTAGTAGTTCAGCTTTGGCTGCACTGGTTTGAGTACTCTTTTAAGACCACAGGTATAACATGTCTGTTACCGGTGTCTCAAATTCCCAGGCATTTTTGACCTTCCAGCACATAACATCTGGAATGCCTCTGTGTCTGAAAATAGCAGCCTTCAGTGTGATTCAAGGCACCTCTTGCAAACAAGGTAACTAATTCCTATCCTAAAGCACAGTGGTGTTGCTTTTTCACTTGTATAGTAACAAAAAAACAGACTTGAGGGCCAAAATCTAGACCTCTGTTGCTGTGTTTTCTTCATGCCTGTTTTCTCTTCAACTACTGTTCCTGGCTGGTATAGAGGTAAATTTCTTCACAGTAGCTTGTATAGCCTATGTTTCAGTTTTGTGATGGAAATTGTGTTGATAACACAGGGATGTTTTGGTTATTGCAGAGCAGTGCTTACACTGTGTCAAGGCCTTTTCTGCTTCTCACAGTTCCCTGCCAGTGCTGGAGGTGTGTGAGTTGGGAAGGCAATGCAGCCAGGACAGCTGGGCCCAGCTGTCCAAAGGGATATCCCATGCCATATGGCACTGTGTTCAGCAATAAAAGGTGGAGGATGGTGAAGGAATTGGGGGGACTTGCAGAATTAGGACATTTGTCTTCCCAAGTATGTGTGATGTAGCCCTGCTTTCCTGGATATGGCTAAACGCCTGCCTGCTGATGGGAAGTAGAGTGAATTACTTGTTTTGCTTTGCTTTCACTCACAGCTTTTGCTTTACCTGTTAAACCATCTTTATCTCAACCCCCAAGTTGTCTCATTTTTACCTTTCCAATTCTCTCCCCCATTCCCCTGGGGGAGAGGTGAGAGAGCAGCTGTGTGGTGCCTACTGCCTACCGGGCTTAAAGCACGACACCCGGGAACAGGCAGACAATAAGCAATTACTTACTTGTGAAGCCATTTCTCGTGACTGACAAAGGAAGGGGAAAAAGAAAACACAAGACAATTTAAACAGAAGTGAATCTAAAGAAACAAACATGGACTGTTAAACAGGAACAACAGAAAATCGGCTACACAGGTAGTAAAGAAGATTTTGTATCTCTTTTTTCTTTTTATGAAATGGAAATGATTTGAGACGTAGGTGACTCATAGTCATTGAGAGGTAGGCTACATTTGCTTGTTACTAACTAGATCACTGAAAATGTGCTTTCTTTTTAAAGGAATTATATGTCAGAGTGAAGTGAGGGCTTCTCATTGGCATAGTACAAAAAGGGAGTGTCAATGTGTCAATGGAGAAATTGTACTTCTAGAAATATTAATATTTGGCATATTTTGTTCTTGTGACTCAAGTTAACCAGTAACTGACAGCTTCTGGGTTTGGGCAATACAAATTAAGTTTTATATGTCAGTTGAAGCTAAAATTTATATATACATTGGGGGTTCTCTGAGTTAGAAACCTTTGAATTATGGTTTGAAGTTCAGAATTCCTGAGAAAAATAGCAATTTACGTTTCTCTAACCTCCATCTTAAAGAGCTCATCCAACAATACTTTGAAGTTGTTTCTGGCTTAAAACATTCAAAACCTAAAATGATAGCCCACACTAATATTATTTTATGCATTATCTGCACTTGCAGATATGGCATTCTCAATACTCTTTAAATAAGTGGTTTCCATTCTTATGAGGACCAAGGAATGTTGTACACTCTGTAATCAAATCCAAAGAAAAGTATAGTAAACTGACATACCTCAGATGTTGTAAGCTTTTGGGATTCTGTCCTATAGACTCCAATTGGAATGTCTCCTGTAGAAGAACAAAGTTTCTGATATAGTCTGGCATATGTCCTAATCCATAGATCCTCTTCTGTGATTTTCATCTGAACAAATAATAATAGGAAGGAGGACTTTTAACTCTTATCACTTGTTCACTATACTACTGAAATTGTTTTGAAACTAAACACTAGCTGGTCATGATCATATCGTAGTATTGCACCTTTGCTCCGCAACAAATCTAGAACTTATATTGAATTTGTAGACACTGTTTCTTTTGTTCTCTCCATTTTTGGGAGACACTTCAGTGCAAATGGTTCAGTCTTACTTGTGTTCTTGTTTTAAAATTACATGGCATCCTTCATCCAGTGTTTATATCTGACAAAAATATAAAGGAATGAGCTAAATATTGGCAGCAATAAGAATCTGGTGATGGACAGACTGAAGAACGCGTAAGTATTTTGAATGCATCCAAACTTTTGAACTTGGACATCTAAAATAATTTAATACATCTTATCTTTATGTAAAATCCAGTTCTGCACTTTATTGCCTATGACGGAAATGAGTATTGTGAAATAGTATTGTGTGTAAGTGCTAGCCAGGCTGCACAATATAGGTAGTGCTTCCTGGTTTTTATATACTTAATTTTTAAAATTGGCTGCTGAGCTGCCATTGTTATAAAACACACTTTTCCTGTGTTTTCCTGTCTTTCCTATTTTATTCTGTGCTTTAAAGAATATGTTGTATTTTCTTAAGAAATAGGGTGGGTTTTGCTATGGAAGTAATTAAAAATGGATATGTTTTCTGTCCAATTTTCTTGTCTTCTCCCCTGGTGAAAAAAGAGACAGATGGTCTTTCTTGGACTTCCACAAAAGAAAAGTGCCATACACAGAAAATACAGGTATTTTGCAGGCAGTACAGAATCTCTTTTGGTACTCTGTAGTGTATATATATATATATATATATGTATTTTAATAACTTACAGAACAAAGAAATCCAGATCCTGGTGTGGTATCAAGTCCCAGCAGAAGTCTTGTGATGGAAATCATATAATCTTTCACAAATGACTGTAAGTTGTATAACAGGAGAGAAGGAAAAGAAAGAAAAAAAGCTTTAATGAACTGATGAGCAGGTAACCACTAGCACCATGTGTGAATTTCAAAGAAATTGTACATCTGTGTTTACAGTCAATCTCTTTATTTTTCAAGTATCTTAATCACTGTAGAAATGGCCGTCTCTTTCTTTGTGCTGAATCTATTTACATGAAACATGTTTTCTTATTTGGTTCTATGTATGCATGCAATGTACATGCAGGATTCAAAGAGACTAAGGCATAATAAGGCACCATGATAGCAAAGATGAATGTAGATGTAAGATCAATGGAATTAAGGCGTTCGCCTTATGTGTGAAATTATAATAATGAACTCTTCTGTTCTAAAGAAATGCTGTCGTATGTTAGATGGGTTTGCAGTACAAAGTAGTGGGTAATACTAAGGTAAGACTGTGGTTATTTTAATTCAAACAAGTCATTTGCCTTTGCCAATCCATTAGTCTGTATAATCTGTATTTTATGTAGGCCTTATCAAAACCATCACACTTATTTGACTGTGGAGGGGTTCACAAACAGTATTACATTGTTTAACAGCAGAATCCATGCAAGCACAAGATGATTTGGGGATTGTTAACTGAGCTAGTACTGTCACGTGAAACATGCTCCATTATCTTTTACCTCTGGTTGTTCCTGGTACAGACATGCACATTAATGGCTTACATGTAGGAAAATGGGGTCCTCTAACAATTTAGTATAATAAAATAGGTGGTAACAATGCATGTCTGTGTTAAGATATGCCATGTTATTGTCCATAGTACCTGATAAAGCAGTGTATCCAACATACTGATGCTGAAAACCCTGCCAGCAGCAAAGGGCAGTCGAAACATAAATGCCAGATTAGATCCCTTCTCCCGCTCTTTCTGTTAAGGAATTAAAAAATAGAAAATACCTCTAGTGCTGGGTTTGGAAAGATTATAAGAAAAACATCAAATTGATATTACCTTGAAAGAAGTCAAAAGTGTAAAAATCCCTTTACTCTTAATGTAGTTTCTTTTTACAAATATGTAGCATCTTTGTTCAGTACTTACAGTTTTCCAGTTTGAAAGATTTTGTTTAATGCATATTTTCTTTCAGTCATCACATCTCAAACTGCATGGCCATATTCTAACACACCATTTTAAAAATGATTGAGAGATTTCAACTGTGTTTAGAGCAAAGCTCTTGTTATTCCTGCTCCAATTCATTGGTGCTGAGAGTGGACTCTCATTCAGGTCCAGAAAGTCTACTAGGAACAGGAACATGAAACATGAACAGAATCTGATCAAAAAGGGAAGAAATGGTATTTCAGTGAATGTGAGGATGTGAGACAAGATCAGACATGGACTGGGAAAGAAACTTCCTGCTCTGATGCTTCTGGGGAAGGGATGCAGAAAAACATAACTCTAGTTATTGCTTATTTCTTATCACATCTCACTTGCAGAGGAACGGCCACAGTGAGCTTCCTATTCCTTCAGTTATCAGAGAGCAAAACTACAGTTTGGAAGTGATTTTATTATTTAAAGAAGAGGAAATATCAAGCTTTCTATTCAGAGATGTCATGAGAATAAGATGTGTTCCCAAAGTACAGAAATGTTACATGTCTTGGAATTGAGACACTTATATCCACCATGTATACACAGTAAGTAGTAGAGAATAAAAACTTGTGTGCGAATTATGGAAAAAATTGGAAAATTTGTTTTACAACAAATACTTCAAAATTAAAACTACATGTATATTATAACATACATTACATTAAATCCTTTTAAATTCATGCCATAAAATATTTCATAGACAACTGGCTGTGAAGTGACTATCCTCCTATCATGTAACTCAGGCATTATGTTTATCCTTCCATCTGTTCAGAGAAATTTGCAGTAGATTTGGATTTTGTGCCAAAAAAGGTGGGATGAGGCAAGAGATATTTGAGGAATAATTTTATTCTTATCCAGAATTCTGAAGATAAACATAACGATGTTCCTGTTTGTTTTATTTCAAAATGGAAGCTTAGAAATTTATTCTCCCTCTTTATTTTAAATTTCTTATATTGTTTCATTCCATCTCTTATTACAGGCTTGCTTTTTCTTTATTCTTGCTTAAGAGATTTGGGATAAATACAATTTTTACTCGGGCATTGTGCCTTGTGTTCAACTGGCACTTATTTGCTTCCCAGAGAATATGGTGGATGTAGAAGCCACAAATATGCCAGAATGTCCCAGTAGCTTTATTTCACAATAAGTGCGATGCCCAGCAGCTCCTTCTATGACACTTTTTGGAATTAATAAGGAAGGGGGTAACTACTTCACGGAAATCATAAAAGAAATAATAGATAATTTCTGGGAACATGATGGGGCACATGGGGCTACGGGTCATGCAAGAACATGTAAAGGTGACATAGAGAACTAAAGTATGAATCTTATCCAAGACATTCTGAACTCTTTCTTTCAAGAAAGTGGGAGTGTTTACCTCTTTTTTTTTTCTTATCTAAGACAAATGGAGAACATAAGTTTTAAGTTTAGACCATGGGTGTTTTGGTTTTCCTTTTCTCTGTTGTATATAAGGGACCATTGCTTTCTCCTGTGTCAGTGCTGAGTTTGGTGTTCAGATTGATTTGTCTCTAAAATGAGGAAAGTTGCAGCTGCAGCAGCAGATGGACTTCTGATTTGCGTATCTTTCTTCTGCAGCCCATTAGGCTGAAAGTCAATTTTGCATGTGTGTTTCACTGCTACCTGAAGGCAGCTTGCCTGACTTTTTCAGTCTTTCTGAAAATGAGGTGCTTAATGCAGAAATAACAATCAACTGTACATTTGACTGCATTAGGTAATTTTTACTTGAGTTTTTAATTGCTTTTCATTTTGCATGAGGGAGTTCTGAAACATTGAATGAACTACAGTACCACCTGTGAAATGCTCCCTGTAAATGTTAAGATGCAGCAAGTGGGAAATATCAACAGTAGGCAACTTCAACAGCAATGAAGAAAATGTTCTCTCTTTAAGATAATTTATCTACCTCTATTTTACCATAGCACAGTTTGGATAGGAAGTTAATTAACTTTCCAGCTTCCAACCCATATTCACAACTTCACATTTGCACAATAAATCAATAAAGATAGGGAAGAAGTTCTAACACTTTTAATGATTTTTCAGAAGCCAAAAAATAGAACTGAGATAAAAATCCTCATGTCACTGCATTGAAGTAGACAGGCTACAGCCCACAGAGTATTCCAGAAGCAACTGGACACCACACACTGGGAAAACTGTTACTATTCTTACCTCCCCTTAACACTAAACTGCATGGATTAAGGGAATATGTTAAAAAAAAATAATTGCTGTCAGTTACAATACACCAAGGAACTAAGGTTTGGAAGGTAGTCTTGAAGGCACCATCCAGGTGTTGACACTGGTTGCCCCGAATAAACTGGCAATGCATGATTCCAGCTAGATCCAGCTTATTGTTCTATTGAGGGAGGGAGTGCTAAAATGGAGGAACTACATTTGCAAACCTTAATGGATAGCGGGAGTGGCATAATTCCAAATGAAACTGTGCCTCCCACTGCAAACTGCTCTCCATTTGTGTAACGACTGTTGTCTAGCTTCCTCACAGTTCTCCATTTTATGTGCTTATCAGAATATCACCTAAATAAGATTAAGCCTTCATTCTATTTCAAGCAAAGGTCAAGAAATCACAAAAGATCACTCAGATATTTACATCTTGTGGATGAAAGATAAGCATGATATTAACTGAGTAAAAGACTTGACTTCTAATACTTGTCCTATTTCATCTAGATAGGCAGAATTTGATTCCTGTGTAAGATACTGGGAGCTGGCCTATAAAGTTAAGTTTCTATGAAAAGGCTGTTTTCCATTAAATATATATTAAAATTAACTATGTGAACGTTATACAGTAAATAGTGAAATATATGAAATTCAGTGAAATATCTGAAATCCCCAAAATCCAGGGAATTTACTGTACAGTTGGGAAATTATATGCTAATTCTGTATAATGATAATGATTTTATCACAAATTCAAATTTGCTACGATATGTCAGATATCTGAGGTGAAGAGATTGGGAAGCTACAGGAGAGAACCAGCAATAATATCTAGATTGATGGCAAGGGGAAGAAGAGATGACTGGAGTGAAAAATCTCTGTCCTTGAAGACTGTCATAGTGGTATTGTTTGTCTTACTCATAAACTCAGAAAATGGCCTGAAAGATCATGAAGGTGATACTGGAAGTTTTGTGGACTGCAGAGGTAGGTAGGTCAGATCACCAATGAAGATCTATGAAAAAGAGGATTGCCCTTGAATTTACCAAGTTAAACAGATGCATAAAGTTACTTCCTATGCTCCATCTAATGTTTTAGCAGTAGTATTTTGGACAAGCAAATTAAGTTAAACTTATTTCCATATAATCTCCCTGTTCCACAGCTTGAAAATACCAACATGTTCACTAGAATGTATAGAATATGAAGGGGTTTTTAAGCATTTAAGTACTGTTACCATCCTTATTGTCACTAGGACTGCCCTTTGACAGAGAACAATTGCTGTTCTTAAACTATCAAAGTAATGCAAATACCCCAAATGGATACATGGAAGTGTATACAAAACATGTAGTTATAGTGAATTGGAATAAAAAATGCATTACAATGAAAGCTGTATATGATTTAGGTGTTTAGTCAATTAAAATATTTTCCACATTAGTTGTCTGTGGTAGCCTCTTGCAAAACCACATTAGCTCCAAATATTCAGTTATCCAAAAATATTCAATTTTTCTTGAGCACATTGTGTGTCCACCTCTTTTACATTAGCTCTGCAACCATAAAATCATTTCACTGTTTCCACTTGTCTTGAAAGCAAAAATCATAACATTTAAACTGGGGACAGGGGGAGTCAAACCTTACCTTTTCTAATTTGGATAGAGCAAGAGAATAGCAGTCTTTGGCTCTGAACTGCATGAATCTCATATTGGCTGGGTGAGTTAGTTCTGTGATAATGCTTAGGCTTGAGAACAACCTGTATTTTAAAAGAATGTAACAGTTATACCTCTGATTATAACAGTTCTCAAATCTAAGGCTCTACATAATGCTATAGCTTGTGCTCATGTCCATGTTTTTAGTGAAGTGCCTGAAACCTGGAGTGTTTTTTGGCACAATGAATGCTGGTATGATAGCAGAGGAAACTATAAATCATTCTCTGTAGAATTCACAAAGAAGCAAACATACATTCAAAGGTTGAGCTTCTAAAATATTTTAATGCTAAAAAGGAACCACTTAATTTTATTACCAGACATTTTATTAATAAATTCTAAAATGACACAGATCTGTAGGAAACAAGAAATGCAAAACTATATAGCCTGCAATTAGTATCTGGTTGCATGTAAACTACCACTTCTCAGAATTGGCTTATTTGCTCTTTCCATTTGACTTTTTTTTTTAGTTCTGTTTGTGTGCTCTGTGTTCACATACTGAGCAACACAGATGAAAATTGCCACGTTTGGGGAGCTGTATGCTTATGTATACTTTTGTTCTCACTTTGAAGTATTTATATATACAAAATATTTATAAGTTAACACTAATTCAGTCTTCCAATAACAAAAAAACAGCGAAATTTAACTCTGATCTGTCTGAATTACAGATTTTCATGAAGCAGACTGAAGAGCCCCTCCCCAGCCTTCAGGGCTTAAAGAACTAGAAGGAAATTTGTAGTTTATGCTATGCAAATACTACAAAACCTAGAATTGAACTCAGATTATTTTTTAGTATTTCCTCTACAGATCAGTGTCAGAAAATGAGATGTGCATTTGTAGTCTGTTCTGCTGAAAGTATTTATCTACATGTGACATTAGATAATGGTAGTACTAATGACAGCATTAATATGGTTTCTGTTTCATTCAGCTAAAAATTAAAGTGGTTTTCTTGAAAGCTGAATTTAGTAAGTTATGTCAAATGGAATCCAGTATACCTTTTTGCCCTTCTTTAGTCTTTTTCCCTCATTTTTGTAGGGAGGAACTTCACTGAAATGGCAATTCAAGCAGAGCCTAAATGTGGGGAAATGTATGTCAAAACTATCTGCCAGTATGTGTTAATGCCATGTTATTGCAATACAGTTTCCTAGG
Source organism: Aegotheles bennettii (assembly GCA_013398125.1). Classification (NCBI taxonomy): domain Eukaryota; kingdom Metazoa; phylum Chordata; class Aves; order Caprimulgiformes; family Aegothelidae; genus Aegotheles; species Aegotheles bennettii. Next base: position 350,039 of record VZRW01001551.1, read on the forward strand.
TCTGTTGATGCCAAAACAAAGGCTGGTAATGATCACATGATCCCAAATGTGTTCTGAACATATGATCATATGATGGTAGAAATGCTGGCCATTCTTATGTTAGCAGTAGTTATGTCCCTGAGAATAACCAAATATTAAATGAAAAATGGACTTGGCAAACAGGGTGAGAACGTGAATCACTTAGCAGTGACCATTTGAGCACACAGTAGTTTGAAAAACATTGTGCATGCTCAGGAATTTTTAGCTCTTACAGTCAGACTTTGATACAAACTGAGTGGTATAATATTGTTATACAAAGTCTACTAAAGGTTAAGCACTCAGGGAATGGAGTCTACATACATAGATTAAATACTTGATAACCCTTGAGCTGCAACTATGGTACATCTTCACTTGTATGCTGTGTGCTGTAAAAGCCTGTGAAGTGCTCATGAAAATTGAAAAAAATCCTGATAACATCACACTTGTAGGTATGAACTTGTACTTATTAAGTAGCTTAACAAATGTGTTAAAGCTCTGAGGAGGGAGAATAAATTAATTCTGCATTAATTCTGTATTACGTAGCATAGAATTACTTAAGCTTCTGCTGGCTAGAAATTTTCTTGTATTACTGTATTAAAGGACAGGCATTCATACTTGAAAACTAACAATGTAACATTCAGGACTAAGGATAACAGGAAATTAAAAGCTGATTTAATGACAAAATATGCACAACTTACAGAAAAAATGCAGGTTACTAGTTTTCTGCTAAAGATGGGTTCAGTTTGTCACTAAGATATGAAAACTGATTTATATTAAGAAATCAGTTTCAAACCTCATATTGGTAAAATTCATATTTTACTTGTGAATGCCTTTTAGGGAATTAGGGAAAATGACTTCCGAGGTAGTCAGGGCCAGATTGCCTCTTGCTCTGGGTATAAGGCACACTGCCCATAAGCTTTCAGCACCAGAGCAGGCTACTTCTGTGCAAAGACCTCCCTTTTCTATCCTATTCTGGTAGAAAAAAAGGATGGAATGGGGCATAGAAAGTCCTAATCAGCCTGATGGAAGGCGTGGGTTGCTGCTGTTTGGGAATCAGACAAGCAAGAGATACGTTTATTTTTTTCCTGAACCAAAAAGATAAACCAGGAAAACAATGTAATGCCATTGTAACACCTCATTTGGTTTATCTGTAAATTGGTGCTGACTGCTAGATGACAGCCAAACTATTGACTGGTTAGGTGTACTGCTGTCAGTAGGCTTCTTGCAGTATTTGAAACAAGCCTTCAAGATGCTAGCTAATAAAAAGTTAAAAACAGGGTCTCCTAAACACCAACATTTAAACCCATTAATTACCAGAAAGCAAGAGTAAATAGAAACACTCCTAGTACAGACCTACTGCCTAAGGAAACCCACCATTTTTCTGAGGTAGATTCATAACTGTCAATAGGAACTCAATAGTTGGCTTCATATTTCATATTAAAAAGTGAAAAGCATCTCTAGGGCACAGTCCAAAGCTAGTAATGTCTCCTTGTACTTTTATAGTATGCTAACTTGTTCTTTCCCATCCAAAGGATTAAATATTTCCCTTCTTAGCCAGTGTGACCATTTGGGTCACACTTCTTTACTCCTTTTAACTATAATTAAGTCAGACAAGCTAGTGTTGTGTCACCCTTCTAATTGGTATGGAAGAGTTTTTAGCCTTAAAGGTGCCAATAACCCTGTTATAAACAATGCAGCTGTCTTCTAAGGTGGGGATACACACACACTCTTCTGGCAAAGCATGATTATTAGTTTATGTAAATCAGGAAGTAATGTTAGAACAGGTACATGAGAACTGGCAGCCTAGGCCAGACATTACTGCCACACACTTACGTCACCTTTTCAGGCCTGTCCACAGGAATCTTCATTGATGTGACATCTTTGAGAATACCATTTATTAGCAAAATTCCAGTGATTTAAAATCCTTCTTTAACACTGCAGTTTGTGTTAAGTGCTGTTGTTCTCCACGATGTCTAGCCTCTTCTTCATTAGTTTCTGATATTATTAACTATTAAGTAGTGAAAAACCTTTAAACATATTTTTAAAGTTCATTTACAAAACTATTTACCTTGGTGCAATGAACATAGCTTATTCTGTAGAACTGTCACTACCTTATGTCTCTTCCTAAAGTTTGTTTATTTCTACAACTTTTGCATAATATAAAAATGCAGTGAAATTACTGTATGTGTTCTAGGGGAAAAATAGATAAAAATATACAATACACAATTTCTGAAAGTTTACAAAGTTTTTCTGAAAAAGTATTGTTAAGGCTTAAACCAAGATATTTATTCTGATTTCTTTTGATATTTGTATAAAGTACCATGCTGTCTTAAAATTACACTGAAGCAGATCCATAGTTCCTAAATGAGTTAAAGCTGCCATCTACTGGTAAGCATTTTGCAAGACAACTGAATATAGTAAGTTCTAGTTGGATACGTATGGTACGTAGTGTACTACTAAGATCTTTTTTCTTTTTTTTTTTTTTTTAGTATTTCACAAAGTAGAACACAACTATGGGAACATCTTTTGACTGTTGCACTCAGGAAAAATTTCTCAGTTAACCTTGGTCTTAAGTCTTCAAGAGTAGTCTTCTTTTCCTTCCTGCAAACCTGACATTTGTCTTTTAAAAGGATGATCCAGTTTTGGGATGCATCTGAGATTTTGGGAGAATACCTCAGGATTCTGAATGTATTTCTAAGCAGGATGGGTAAAATGTTTGCCTACATAAGGCACAAATTCATATAAGGGAAAGCTTAAATAGAAGAAAGAAAAAAATAAAAATAATTTCTTATCTGAGGACAAAAAGCATTAAGTATTTCACAATTAATGAGGATGTATCAGATAGATTGCAAAAATGCCTTACCTAAAGAGTGTTTGAACGTTTACAATAGTCTTAGCATCTGCCATGTAGTCTTCCTCAGCACTCATTGTGCTTTCTTTGTCCACCACCACCATATTAGCTGCAAAGGTGACCCCACATCTTAATAAGTCATCTAGGCTTTTGTGAAGAGAAGAAGGGAGAAAGAATAAAACAACTTAAATATGGAACACTTAAAAGATTAGGGATAGTTGGAACTTGCAGATCACAGGCTGAGTTGCTGGTTCCCTTCAGATACCTTCATGTACATATCATAACTTCCAATATAATCTATATCAAGTATATAATCTCAATTGACAGAATATGAATAATTATTTTCCTTGAAGTCACACAGAATGCACCAGCTGTGAACATCAGTAAAGCTATTTTTCTACAGGCCATCCACTTTTAACAAAAGGGAGTGGTAAATGAGAGTAATTCCTTTGGTGGCTTTCTCTCTTAAGATGATGACATTTCATGCCAGGTGATCAAATGACAAATATGTTCCATACCTAAAGGTAGTAGGTGGCACTTTGGGAATGTATTCTATACCTATTAAATAAGCAAGGAAACTGCAGATTTTACACCGTAGTTCTTAGCTACAGATTATCAACTTCAATTAATTGTACACGTTTTAAAAACATAATTAGGGAAACACAAGGAATAAGTATGAACTACATATTTTGAAGTGTTGTTATTAATGAAAACAGATGTAAAAAAATACTATCCCTACAAAATATGATTCGTTATTGCACCAGGAATTAAAGCAATTGTATTGTCAGAAAAGATGCAGACGTTCATGCTAATATATACTGTACACTGTAGAGTTCTGTATAATCACTTATTTCAAACATAACATCATTTTCTTTATGTACTCAGTTCTAAAAACAACAAAACACCTTTAGGGAGGGCTTTGGTGATTCCCTTTTTGAAATAAACTCAGTAAATTTAATTGAAGTTTAATTTTCCATGTTAATAACAACAGGTTGATATCTTTGGGTTATTAATTAGTTTGGATACTTGAGTCAATTCTATTCTGCTGGTATTAATTCCTTTTATAATTGTTGTGGAATTAAGAGTTAAGAAAGGAGTAGATATTAACAACCTGAGACACTTTTTGCTTAGGAGGGAGAAAGGTAGGAAGTGAAAAATATTTCTGTAGATTCTTTGCAAATGTCAATATGATTATGGTGTCACCAAGGCAAATCTGTAACTGTATCACAGTTATAAGTATTTTTAAATCCCTTGTTACACAGGTTGAGATGGAGGAACATTGAATCTCCAGAATTTTCATTGAAAAACTGTGTTCTGTTAATTTAGGGCAGGAAATAAGTTTTCTGTTTTCTACCTGGGGAATGAGTATTATGGACTTGTAGCTCCAACTCATTGAGGGAAATAATTTTCTTTAACTTAACACTCTACACACAGGAGTTTACTAAAATGCTAATCAGCCCTTACTCCTCTCTTGTTTCTGCCTGTTTTTTACATTAAATCTATGTTGCTAAACCTAGATATGCAAATATGTATTAGCAGAGGTGAAGACAGAAATGTAGGAGTAGGTGATATTTTAAGTAGCAGAAGATGAACACATGGACACATTCAAGACTGTATTCTGTAGCTATCTTTACAAAACTCTAGTCAGTAAATCAAAACAAATTATAACTGAGTATAAAATGACAGTGGAATCAGGGCTATAATTGGCAATTTGTAGAAATATATTAATGCCTATAAATAAGTGTTAATCTTATGTTTTTGAAGATATTAACCTGTGTTCCCTGTCACACTTTTCACTAATAATATCCTTTGTAATTCAGAAATTTGAAATCCCAAATTATAGCACACAGACATACATCATGCATGCAAAAAGACCATCTTCAAATACAACACATACTTAAACATGCAATGACGATACACACAACAAACCACTGAGCACTACAATGTTAAGTTTTCTAACAGTTATTTCACCTACTTGTCAATAGAGCCCACCATGTAGTAAACCATTGGAAACCAACAGATTGCATCCAGAAAATGCATATCTGGCCTAAGCAGCAGATGGGATTACAAAATGAAAAATAATATCACAACAGCAGCATCTCTTCTAAAATATTTCAATAAACTGGTAGCTTTTTAAAATACAAAAAAATGCAAACTTTTTTAAACTTTGGCAGTATAATATAACTTTAAATAGTAAATAGGTTTGCAGAAAGCTGTGAATCAACAGTTTGCTGTGATCATAAAGAATTATCACAATTAGCATGCTTACTTTAATAAACGCACTTCTTAAATCAGGAATTTTATGGCACAGTACAATTCCAAATATAAGAATGAATGACTGATGTCAAAGACACACTACCAAGTTATACTCTAATGAATGACCTAGGAGTACTTAAAATAAGCAGTGAGAACTTCTAATTAAAATGTGAAGTAGAAACCAAATCATCGTTTGGTTTTTGTGCCAACAGCTCCATTCAAGTCAATGAAACAATCTTAGATGAAACGTTATTTATAAAATGGAATGTGAAAATTAAGATACTGTATTCTATTGCCTTGTTTCTTTAATAATAAATTTTACTGTGTTTCTTCTTACATATCAAAAAAACATTGGAAATCTTCAAACATGTTATGTGTAGATATCAGAATAAGCACAGTGTAATAAATTGCCTTGATAAATAGAGAGGGATTTAACAACGAGGCATAGGTATGCTCACTGAAGGTGGCTGAATTCCTAAGCACAACAAAGTAAGTTACAAAATTCCAATTGACTTGAATGGCAGCCTGAATTCCACCTCATGCATGTATGAAAAGCATGCTGGCTTTGCAGTGGTGGTCCCGTGAACACCGGCCTTTCAGAGGAGTCACTGCAAGTGCTGTGTAGAGGGATACAACACTAAGGGTATTAGTTTAATTAGCAACCATATCTTTTATATTATGCTAATAAAAAGTAGTTTTAGCCATAAAATGTCACAACAGCTTTAAAGTACCTAAACTCAGGCACTATGTTAGAAAAGAGATCAAGCACTAGAGGGCACTGAATGCTCACACCTTTGAAGTCACAAATTAGAAGTCCTTTAGCCTAATTCAGGCTTTTACCAATTTGTGTAATTCACTTTATGCCATATGTACAAAAAAAGGCTTCTGTTTTGCAAACACAGGTGTATACAGCTTTACTAAAGACCTGTCTGAGGCAAAAGTGGGACACTTCACAGCAGACCTTTGTATAATAATCATTTAAACGAGAACATATATATGCAAGGGGAAGAAGCGTCAGCCTGGAATCAGAACCTGTAAGACACTTCTGCTGCTGTCATTTCTTTGAGTCATAGGTTGATCTGATTTTCTACATACAGCTATCCCCCATTTTTGTGCTTTCCAAATTGTGATTTTACGTATTCGAGCAGTACCTAAGTGTTGCAAAAAAAGTCTTATTTGTTGTCAGATTATAAATTAATGTCTTGCCAGAGAATTTGTCTGAAATTTTAAACAGCTAATGCAAGAAAGGCTAAGAATTCCAGCAATCTCCAGGCAGATATGGTAGTAACAGCAATATTGCAGGTTTTAGTTTTCCTCCATGACTTTATATAATCATAGACAAAGTGTGCCTGTACTGCTGGCTTAGAGGACTGTTCATCTTAAGAGTATAAAATTATTAAAAATATACCTAACTGGTCCAGGCCACTAAGTGCCTTGTGTTAAGTAGGTTACTGTTGTCCGAAGTGCTGTCATGAGGCTGTGAAACTGTTACACCGCTTGCTTTTTAGAGTGTTTATGGAATTATTTCATTTTAGCAGTAATATTCACATTATTTGAGGTATTTTAAAGAAATAGCTGAAATATTGGCCATGAAGCATAAGAAGATTTAAAGGCACTATGGCCATTTACAATCAGTAAAAAGTCAATTTTGTACATGACTGTGAACACAGGGTTTTTGTCAGTACCTTTTCTCAAAGATGAATGTGCCAAAATGTTTTTGCTTTTAAGTTGGCCATGTGAACAGTGCTCATCTATTTAAGTAATAGTAAAATGACTTCAAAATGTATCACAAACAAATAAATTAAAAGCTGCTTACGGATTATCCAGGAGTAATACAATAGGGTTTAGTTCTTTCTTTGGTCGGTAATAAGCTCTGAGTGGAACAATGAAGTTATATAAGCCATTTCCAGCAGTTTCTGCTGCAACTATAATCAATTTATTTTTGAATCCATAGGCTTTGGCATCTTCGTAGTAGTTATGTTGGCATCCCTAAAATCAAAATAAGAAACAAGTTTAGTAGATATGAATAAAGAGATTTGGCTGTGACGTTAAAGGGTTTTACCATTAGAAATGGGAAATTGTATCAGATGACCTGATTAGACATAAACAATGATGAAAAAAAATATTGTAGCTTATTAAGTGCTGAACAAACCTCATCCCTAAGCAGAAACCAGAATTTAACTGTTCAGATGCGAGAGACAAAGGAGAATGCAGTTTTGTCCAGTAACAGAAACTTCCTTTACCTTGTCTAGTCTTAGACAACAGAAGGGTACTTTTTCATGCAGAAGATGACAAAATGTGGGAGAGCTTCCGATATATGGAGAGTAAGGAGGATAGCCTTTGGCATACCTGAGAGAATAGCACAAACATTTTTCAGTATAGCAAATTACTGAAACACAGTTGACTATACAACCATTTTATGGGATTTTTATACCTATATCTAAGTTTTGCAGCTATCTGTAGACTGCTAGCAGAGTCAAGTACATGAAGCGAACTATAAGGACCAAGGGAATGTATTTTGTAGCTTTGACAAATTCAATACAATTTAGTGAAAGCCATCATGCCTTTGTGGACTAAAGGAATTTTGTTTGGGGTTTTTTTGTATAGGCATCTTTGGAAATGGGCTGATCATAATGTGTTGCCCTGTTTTGAATGCATGTACTGGAAACTTCTAAGGAAAAAAGAGGAAGGAAGGAAAGAAAATAGAAATATTTGTGGTACTTCTGCTGTTCCTTCTCCATTTTTCTTTCAAACATTTATCAAGAATAAGTGAGGTCATTATCTTCTTGCTTTAATAACATATTTTAAGTGTGGTTGGAATAAATTTTAAATGGCAAATCCACTTGCTGATGAGATGAAATTCCTAATCAGCCTTAGTTTTTAATACGAGGCCTTTTAAATCCTGGTATTTCAGTCTGCAGATTTAAGACAACTCGTTCTCTTATTTTTTTCATTGGAGTTTTATGAGCTTCCCTGGGGTTTCTCATGTTTGCCCCTGTTGGAAATGAGAAACTGTGCTAGGTGAGCCACTGTGTATCCAGTTTTACCATCCCTGTCACTAATTCCAATAAACATAATAGCCTATCTGCATGGGAGTTACACGATTGAATCTTCTGGCTTTATCTGAGTAATGCATCATTACTTTCAGCAACATGCTAACGCATATTTTAAATTAGATATAATAGTTTCACCTCATACTGATTTTTTGTCATTCCTACATTTTGAAGTCAGGCACCTAGACTCAGTGTTCAACAAGCCTGTTGAATGATCTGATTACCACTGCATTCTCAGGACAAAAGTACTTATCTGTTTACAAATTAGTTGAGTCCTGTCTTTATAACTACAGAATGTAAGAAAAATGGTCATAAAAAATGAGATTAAAAATTTGCAATACACAACTAGATTTTTATAGAAAATCTCCAGCAAATGGAGAAGCTAATCGGTTTGGGTTTTTTTATTTCAAAATAGACATAACAGAGTTCTGCTCACCGACAACAGCATTTCATAAACAGGAATAATTCCATAATTGGCCTTTATGGCTCTTGCTTGCTACAATTGCTTGGATTGATCTGCATGTCAAAAAATTATCCATGCTGTTTAGATAATACTAGATTTTTGAATCATGTTGTTTATTTTGTATTTAATATACATACTCTAAGCCTGCAGAGACTTCATCATCTGACGGGGTAGTTTCATCTTCTGACTGGTCACTTAGCAGGTCACATGTTTGAAGTGAGGATGAGTCTGCAACCTCCAAAACAGGTGCTATACTGGGCCGCCTGCCCTCTTTGCCTCCCTCAGAAGGAAGAGCTAGCGTAGGTCTGCTGGATGTTCGGCATCCCGTATCTTGTAAATCGATAGCCACTGTCCCTGAAGTAGTGTTGAAAGCATTTTCTCAATGTGGTTGTCAAAATATTTGAATGAGATTCCCATACTTAGTGGGGATTACTTGACTACATGACCAAAGACTGAAAGGAATAGTATATTGATTGTGTTTATTGCATTAAAATATAACATATATTTAAACTATACCTGAGGAAGTATTTTCTTGCAAAGTAGCACTTTTTCTGACCGTTAATATATATTTTCTTGTTAACTACCTTTAAAAATCATACCTTATATAATTAATCCATATTTATATGCTTCAAAAACCTGTACATTTCTATTGGACAAGGGCATTTTTTTTAATTAGAGAAGCTTAAGGATGCTTATTACAAATGACCAGTTGTGAAAGACAAATAACCCATGTGATTTTCCCAGTTGTTCTGCTTTGCATACATTTTATTATCACTTTTTTATACAACAGTCTTAAGCAGTTTAATTCCATATTGTAAAGTAAAAGAAAAACATGACCAAATTCAAATTCTGTTTGGAGTATTTTTTTGTTGGTTTTTTTTTTTTTTTGTGAAAACGGGAGGGCAAGTGTTTAATACTTTTTCTTTCTGCATTCTATTATAATTTCTTGAAATTTCAGGAACACACTGTTAAAAGCTTTAAAATGCACTATTCATTGAATAAGAGTATGTTGTGAGGCGTTTTGGGGTTTTTTCCTTTACTTACCCATGCTGGCTATTATGCTGTGTACAGGTAACCTAGAAGCTCCATGGTAAGCTAATTTTGATTCATGTTTTTTTCTATGCTTTTCTTGCTTTTTGAAAGCAGAATTCTCTTCTTTGGTGATATTTATATAGAAGCATATATCTGTAGAACTCATGATATAACGAGGACCTGGATTCAGCAAAATGTTTTTGTTATCTTCCTTTCTAACACCAATCAGACAGACTCCAAACCTTAATTAGAAAAGGAAAGGCATGGTTCATTTTGCATAGTCCCACACATACCAGAATTTCCAGTCAAAAATGAATCTCCATTTTTGTATTTTGCAGATTATGAACATTTGCTGATTTTTGGATGACAAATACGTTTGAAAAAAGTTGTCTCCTAAACAGGCCACTTCTGATCAAGCAGTTTTTATGAGCTCATGAATCCCTAGGCTTTTGAATCCAGCATATTTCTTAATCCCCATAATATTCTTCTAATGTTGTTCCAGTTGATTTTTTTTTATCAGATGAATAGTCCTCTCTGGGAAATATTATTAGAAGAATGGATATATAATATGAAAAAGTATTCATTACATTAAATTTTTCCACTATTCATATGTAATAGAAACCATTTTCAGAATTCATTTTTGTGATTCACTGCCAGAAATGCATTTGATTAGTGATAGCAAATAAGGAATTAAAGCAAAAAAAACCTTTCACTTTTTAACTATGAGTATAAATTCAGTGTTCATGGTTCGATATATGTTCATTTTGTTAAATATTTGTGTTGAGTTTATATGTTCACCTCACAGAGCAGCACTGAATAACTGATGCATGAACTGGAACCTGAAGAAGATATAACAGAAAAAATATTGGTATTGTTTTGAACAATCATCAGAATGTAGCATGTACCACCTTTAAATTGAACATTTTGCATAAAATGAACATACCACAAAGGAAACCAAATTTCCAGCTGACTCCTAAATATTTTTTTAAAAATAATACACTGATATCCTTCCACTCACCCTTTTCTAGATTGTTCTGGACATGGAAAGGGACTGGTGTTCTCATATAACCTCTCTAAGGTACGATTTTTTTTTCAGGTTGTCAGCCTTATCCTATATATCCTTTATATTCTATTCTCAGACTGAGCTGGCCTATAAAGAACTAACATGAGCTTTTACCTAGCCAGATGTAACTTACAGAAAAATATCCATGAAATATGTTAGTGGCCAGATATTTAAACCCAGAAACAGAATAATGTGTAATATTGCACCTTTGAATGCAGAGCTACATTGCAGGCAAACCAAATAATTATTTGGTTGAATGTTTAATTTTTAATAGGAAAATAAACGTACTTTTTATGTGCATGGAAAGAAGCATATGTGAAGCTTTTCCCCTCATACTCAGCAAAAAAAGTACTTTCTTCCAGGTTAATATGATACACTTCATTACCAGAGCATCTGCCATACATTTTCTGCCATTGTTCTGGTGATTGCTGACTCTCCCTGAAACAAGTACACATAAAGAGAATAATTTGAAACTTAATGTAAAATTCTTATTAATCAGAAGAGAATTTCATGGCAATAGAAATTACAAATGTCTATTAAAATGTCCCATAGGCTAATCTGAAAGAAATATTTGAGATTGAAGCTCGGTAATACTGTAAGTACAGAGGTTATTTTACTGAATGATTTACTGAATTAAAGAGCAGCTTCTGCTACGTCATAGGCATGTAAGATTATGTACTTTAATATCAGGAGAGATATGGCTGAATTACTTTAAATTCAAGCCATAATAAGTAGATTCATTACAATTTAAAGATGACAGGTGAAACCAATAGTATGCTCATTCTATTCATCAAGACAGTCTCTTCAGATGCTCTATGGCAGATTGTCTGGTTCCTGTTTAAAGTAGGTAAAGAATCATTAAAAATAACTTATCTAGGAAAGACCATTTGGCTTCGGTTACTTTATCTGTAAGAAATATTTTTTTTCTGCATTTGGTTATTGATTATCTTCAGCATTTACCCTATGGAAATGTTTAGTTACTCTGCCTTGTATACTATGACAAATATATACCTTCTTTTCTCTAGTGCAAGAGAATAAATTATTACTTTAAACATATTAAGCATATCATCCTTTACTATATGCAGCTAACATTCTTTATCCAGATGGAGTGTTAGTGGAAATGTTCCAAATCTCAGCTAACACCAAAACTTGCAGTCTGGGCTTCTGTGAACTTCTTACTTCATTAAGTTTCATGTAGAAACAAGGTTCTGTCTGCATGAATTTTACTGGATATAATGGATGCACATATACACACACATATATATATATGCAGATAGGACATAAAAGTGACAAATATGTTCTGTATTTGCCACTTGGAGCTAAGATCTCAAGATACTGGGATATGCTCCCTAGTGCTCATTTTCAATGTCTCAACACAATTTCTGGTTTTCTTCAATTTACTATTCTTCTCCACCCTCAGCAAAGAAACATTTTGTTTTAAGATGGAAATAAGTGAACCATTTTTATTGCAACAGTATTAATAAACAGTGCACTAGGTGCACAATAGCAGAACTAGAAATGTAATTACAGAAGAAAATTTTTGCATATTTCACTTTACCCTGTAAAATAAAATGTTCACCTGTTTAAAGTCTGCTTGGTTCCAGTTAGTTGTCTAAAAGCTTCCCATGGGGCTGTTCTGTAAAGATCACATTAAGTTCAAGTCAGAAAAGCTATTCCAATATTTTGTATCACAATACAAACCCTAATAAAGTTCTATTACTAGATTAGATAATTATATAACATTTAAAGGTAAATATTAGGATTAATCATTAAGATAAATAATAAGATTATAAATAAGAATCAAGGCAGAATTTTAGTGTCTTACAGACTGAGGTTTTGAATTCCATAAACAGCTGAGAAGACAATGGGATTATTTATAACTAGTTTGTTTAATCTGAAAAGTAGCATTAAAGACCAAAGCCAGTTCATACAAACAGCAGCAAACTTCCCCTTAATTTTAATAGCAAATTGATCTGGTTAAAGTTGCTAGAAAATTAATGTCTTCCCCAATCTCTTCACATATTAATGCCAGAAGATAAGGTGGTTTTAATTTATGTACATATGTCTCTTTCTGTTTACTGTTTATTGTATTATCATTCTAATTAGGGTAATAGAGTTATAAGCAAAATAAGCTTAAATACATCATTACTTAATGTTTTCAACAGCACAGTAGGGTTTTTTAGTAGGATCAGAACAGTCTAGCAAAAAAATAGCTTTGACTTTGTTTCCCAATTCTGAATGCTTGACTTGGTGACTTTTATCATACATAGAAGAGATTTGTGCACTTGTACAAAGCGTAATGAAAAATTGAAATCACTGTTAAATTAGAATTTGAGAACATATTCCAGCATTTCCAAGAGATTTTAAAAAGTTATAAGGAATAAAAAGGGAAGAAACTTCCATCTAGTTTAAGAATTATGTACCTTTCTATGTATGGGAATTATGTAAATTTTTATCAACGGTGAAATTAAGGGAATTCGCAAAAATACTAAATTTGAAAGCATAGAAAGTGATATTCTGGGAAAGAAATACTTGATTTTTTGAGTTTAAAAGTTTTATTTTAGAGCACTGGGAAGTCAAGGCTATTAAAATTTAAAATATTTTGAAGTTTATTTCCCTCTAATTTGTCTGTTTTAAACTTTTGCAGATACAGCGTGGTTTTAAAGAACAGTCATGTCTATTCAACCATTTATTCCAGCATTAATACACATGCTCTAAGATGTCCAGTTTGCCATTTTTCAGTATTTTGAGGCCATCTGAGATTAAATGCTCTGAGTGCTGACTAAAGCAGAATGACAACTAGCCATTTTCACTTTTTCAGTCTTTCTGTATTTCCACAGCAAGCTTGTACATGTCTGTAAGGATTCAAAGTAATGGTGAGTATTTGAGAAGAAAAAATATTTTTACTCCTAGTATACAATGATCAGACTATAAATCAGTTACTTTAACAACCCTGATCACATCAATTAATTGTGATTGCAAAATAAATAATAAATGCTTTTGCATTCTACTATAGTTAGTTTGCATCATAGTTGGGAATCTGTGTAAATGATCAATATGTCTGTGTTAAAAATAAAATGTTAACGTTCTTAAGTTCAGAAGTCCCTTTCATATGTCTGTTTTTGTCCTGATGGAAGATTCTCTGCTAGCCATTCAGAACACTACTCTTCCTTCATGTACATATAATATGAAATAACTAAAAAAGGCTCTGCATTCTGTTCATGTCAGATAATGAAAGCTGGGCAGATGAAGAATGTATTTCACCACAGTTCTCAGGAGGCAGGGAAACAGTATTTTGTTGTTGTCTTCTTAGATTCTAGTACAGACAGTGCCATTAAAATTTTCACATTTGTTGTTCGTGGTAGTAAAAGTTCCAGCAATAATTTCAGTTTTCCCCATCCTGGGCACAGGGGACTACTACAAATGCCGTATAGAAGGTTAAATAACTCTGCTTGTAAATATCAAAATGTTAGTGGGTCCGTGATTACTTGAAAAAAAGTATGCATTTTTCTAAACTCTTAAATGTATTATTGTGCAGTCTATATGCATGTATTTCACTTCTACAGATATATATGGACATTTACTCTTTAATGCCTCTCTCTGCCCACAGCTTTTTAATAAGAATACCTTATTATTTCAAGAATATGGCATAACAGAGATATACTAGATGTGATAAAATTATTTTGGTAAATATAGAGGTTTTACTGTGTCTATGCAGTCTGTAGAGACATAGTAATTCTGTACCCCTTTCAACAGTGTGGTTGTTAGGCTAAAAACCATCTTTTCTTAATTTACAGGCCCTGAATAGAAAATAAAATATGTTATCAGAAAAACTTTTGTTGGCGCTTAATGAATAGGAATTCTTATATGTACACAAAAATAGACCTTAAAATTAACATATTAAAATAGGTATTCTTGGGTCTTGGTGTTCTTAAGTAGAACTATGCAATAGATCTGCAATTCGATCGGCTGAATTGGAAATTTTTCCTATCTTCTATTGTCAAGTGGCACAACAGCATGCAACAAATCATTAAATATTGGGGGCAATTGTTTCTCTTTGAAATTACAATATCTTGAGTGAAACTTCTTGATGCTTTTATTGTGCAGAAAGTTTCAATTTCTTTTTAAAAACTGTAGCTGTCTGGGAGCTCAGACTAAGCTATTTTCCAAAGAATATCAGCTATAACTTTTCCAAGGGTTTTTTGTTTTTTAATGGTAGTATATACTTACTGTCCCCTAGATGTATGAACCAGCAGTGTGATTAATGTAGAGGTAGCTGGGCATATACAATTTAGAGCTAGCATAGCATATTTGAATTCCTCTTCACACACAACATGATCTGTAGAAAAAAAAAAGATGATTTTGTTTTACAAAAATGCTTTCCAATTAACAGAATTATCTCTTCCTTTCCTTGCCTAGGAAAATGGTGAAGATAAGGACAATCAAAATTTGCCCACCGATCTTTATCTTCCACTTGAACCTGGAGAGCAATTGTGTATGATTTGCCCCATTTATGCTATCTTTCAGATTGCATGACTAGAGTTAATCTGGCATCCAGTTCATACTTTCTGTCCACATGGAGAGGATGCAATGGCTCTCTGAATTCCACTTCCACTGTCTTGCTGCACTAGCTGTGTAAGTAAGCCATGTAGCATAGTCTAGTTTGTATCTTTTGCACCTTATGCAGTTTTGAATAAACTGGTATAGAGGCATCAGGCATTGTACAGATACAATTTTGTGTTCAGGAGATAGCATACCTAGGATACTGCAATGCAGGAGTGCTAATCAATGAGGCTGCATTGGCTTGCAGATTGGGTATTTGGCAGTGGCTCTGAGATTTTGCACTGCATTTCAGTGTGTGATGTAGATATGACTAATACCTCCCCCAGGAACTGCTCACAGCAGCTGCCTCCTTGCAATCTAGGCAAGGGGGGTGGTCGTTTTTTCTTTTCCAGTTTTTTACAACTTTGCATTCTTTTTACTCCCGCCCCTGTCTGGCTTTTGTAATCACAAAATTGTGCTTTGTTTCTGGGAGTCCTTACAAGAAAGTATGTCTGCACAATAGTGCTTGCTGTGATGGAACAGTACTATGGACATGCCTTTTTTTTTCTGTCTTTTAATTGAATTTAGGGAAGGGGAAGTAGGAAGAGAAAGCAGAAGAGGCATTATATCTAGTTCTCTGTATTGGCTTATACTTAAACCTGCCAAATCTTCTGCACATTTTTTCAGTACTGTATGAATTATTATTCAACTTGTATGACTAGTGCTTAAAATTCAGGTCATAGTTCAATGCTCTCCAGTGCTAGTGACAGCATGAAAAGGAAATAAAAATTGCTCTTTAATGTCATTCATGTATATCTGTGACAGTATTAAAATAGATAAAAGAAGGGATAAGCACAAAGCTTACAATTTAATTAAAGTTCTTGTCAGTGTAAGAACTTAGTCATAAAGGTTTTCTAAGGTCATGAAATACATGCTAAGTACATTTTTTTTCTTTGAATTTAGTGTTTGATTCAGTTTACTTACTGAAAACAAAAGTGAGGGCATACTCTGTATGCCTTTTCTATTTCTTTTTTTGAAATTTCTAGAGGCTTTTCAGTAACAGAATCATTGACTACTGAAAGTAGAAATTCATTCTCTGTTTCTGAAGATCAAGGCCTATTTAAAGGTCATGGGGAAGGAATTAATTTAGTTGATAAAGAGACTGCCAGATATAGAACAAAATGAGATTTTTCCTACCCTAAATATATTTCAGTTATAGCAATTAAATATTTCCCACAGAAAATATTTCAGACAGAAATGTGTTCTTTTAGTTGACCATGTGCCATTAGTAAGCCTATTTGAATTTTCAACTAGAGATTTTGAGGAAGTAGTCTACTGCTTGGATGGAATATCTGCATTCCATTATCTTTAGTCAGATGGCGAAAATTTACGAAAGTGAATATTGACTTCCTGACATTGAAGGAATGAGAATTCTCCATATTTTTTAATTTGTATAGGATTTTGCCCAATAATCTCCCCTTGTTTTTTGTTTAAAATGTTATAGCTAATACTTTTGAGAATAGAAGCAAGAAAAAATATACTGGAAAATTATTTCATCATCTGTTATTTCACATCTTGTACTTGAACCAAATTGTACATGCTGACCTAAATATATAAAAATGAAAATGAATAAACCATGGATGGCACAATGCAAATGAAAAGTATATCTCAGGCTTAAACCTTCGTATGTTCTATACTCTCTAATGTATATGGCGGACTTTTTGGATGGATTTTGTGTAAAATACGATGTTAATAGAGAATATAGCACACAGCAGATAGAGATTGACTTAGTCTCTGATATGCAAGAGATTCACAGGGTGTTGTCAAGTGTTTTTACATCAGAAGCCATGGAGCTAGCACACATAGGACTATGTCCGCTCCTGTGGCAGACTGTGACCTGTTTATGGCCTTTATGACTTTTTATGCATCTGTAAAGTGGGTATATGAAAATAGTATCCTATCTACTTCAGAAGCATTTTGAAGCTTTTGAAGTCTCAGCAGTACTTTGAGAACACCACGGGAAAGACTCTTCAGTGATCTGATTACCATGATTAGAAATATTGTAGCCATTTGAAACACAAAGAGAGGTGCTATGGGTTTCTCCTCTTGGCTGGAGTGAAGTTATTGTATTAGACACAGATAAGGTAAAAAATAACTTGATCATTTCTCCAATTATTTGAGAGATTATAGCTTGCCTGTAATGTTACTGTGTTTTATATTAATGTTCAGGACTCTTATTGTGGAGCTGTGGTGAGGGTTGTGCAGAACTTTACCTTACTCTTTCTCTTCTAAAGGGAGTAGGGAGAAAGCTGGGTGACAGCTCTCCCACTCCTCAGGTCTGGGACATCAGTCAAGTCCTGTGACAGCAGGTACTAGAATCAGCAAATTACTTATTCGGTGTGGCAGTGAAGCAGCAGAGGAAACTGCTGTTTATCTTGAATTGAATAGTAAATATGTCAAAGCAGTTTACCAAACAGAAATATTTTGATTGCATCAATGCTAAAGAAATATTCCATTTAGAATTTCCAGAAGCTGTAGTTTCAAAATATATTTTGACAGAAAATTTGTTGCTAAATCTGTCTCAAATAGCTGTAGTAATGCAGTGCAGTGAATTATGACTTCAGTAATGTCCTTGGAGATAAAACATATACAAAATACTGGTTTATACCTGCAGCATCAGCCATGTGGTAAGAATGTCCTAGACTTGACACATTTATTCTGAGAAACCTTACTTCTGTCAGTTTGATCAGTTAACACGATCACTACCAGACCAGATAGACAAAAATACCATCCATTACCTCTAGACTATTTTTACCTGTAATTGCATAGGTTAATCATCAGATGCATTCAATATTCATTTTGGTGAATCTGGATTATGTTCCTTTTGAATAAAATACTGAAGGTTTAATGTCAGACTTCACCAATCTGTGCTAATTCATTACTGCATTTTGAGTAAATAGAGAATGTCAAAACGTTTCCTCTGTTCCTGGAAATACAATTATACATAATTTCTGAATATTCAAGGTAAAGGCAATTAATTTATTTTCTAGCAAATATATAAAAGTTAAAAGTTCAACTCAGAAAATACACAATTTACTCCAGTCTCTGAACTGCACATATTGCTCTGTTGTGGACAGTCTTCACTTTATTTCATGTTTGTGCTGAAATGCAAGGCCAGATGGATGCATTAAGGGTACATGGCCTTTTGTAAGCCCTGTGTGTTTCAAGGAAAAGCAGGAAGATAAGAAAACTATATGTAACTGCCTGTGAAGGATAATGCAGTATTACTGAAAGAAAAACTGGACACATCAAGGCATTTGTGTGTTGGGAATTACTAAGGAGTAATCCAAGCATTTCAGCTGAAGACCTAAGACTGTTAACGATGGTGATGCAGTTCCCATGCCCATCTTACAACTGTCACGTTAGAGTGACTGTATATTTATACAGTGTTCACACCTGGAACTTGCAAATGAGTTTGCTGGGACAAACACTTATGCCCTCTGCTGTTCAGATTGCACTGAAGAATCATATTCAAGCACAGAAAAATATTTCCACTGTGTTGGTTATCATTTTAAACAAAGTAATTAAACTCCATTGTAAAAAATAACAGAGCAAATGCAGAACGCAAGGGTGTGTCTGGCACCAGGTGATTTGACAGGCTGTATTGCCCTCTGCAAAGTGTCTCCATTCTCTTGCTGTGATGACAAGAATAAGTTTTTGTAGAATCATTAAAAAGAGGAAAAGTCTTGTCTACCAGATGGGAATAAATTATAACAATTACTTGTCCTATATACTGTTTCTGAAGCCTAAGGCAGAAAGTCTCCAGGATGCTGTTCTACAGGAAAATGCAGTCAGGGTCTGAATTTCAGGACTGTCTCTTGCAGTCTAGGATGATTGGTCAACCTAATATAAGCTGCTGAAAAACTTCTAGTGTTTTATAAATTTTCAATGAAGTTAAAAGTTAAACTTTTGTTAGGAGGACTTTTTGGAACACTCTAGTTGTGTTTTTTCTAAATTCAGAAACTTTCTTTTTGACAGTTATAGTCTCCAAACCTGTGTTTTTTGTTGTTTTGGGTTTTTTTAAATCCTATTACTGAATATTTCAGGTTCATAAAAATGTACAATATTGTTTTGGGAAACCTCCAGAAGAAAGAAGTCATTTTTTTAAAGGAATATCAAATTTACAAGAAGCCTTTTGCATTAAGGCAGTAATAAAGCAGTCTTGAATCTTAATAGGAAAAGCACTTAGAAAAATGTTCCATATGGTTATGACAAATTTTATTCGTGAGCACTCTGGACAGGGCTATAGCCTACAGCTCCCACTGCATACGTATTTCGGAATGAAGAAGAGTTGGATGAGATTAATAACTAAAGTAGAGTCCTCTTGAGATGCATGCAAACAAATATTGTTCTCATCACTCTATCAGTGGCCTAACCATTTGCAGTAGGTGAGCATCCAGTGGTTTATACCACGTTTGTATCCTTGCCAAATTTCAAACTGCGTTAAAAATTTCGCGCAAGATTAAATTAATCTTGAAGGAAAGCTTGTAATTCTCTGCTTTTACTGTTGTGCAGAGAGTGTGCGTGGATGCAGTGACTCCTATGGTCCACGTGAAATTCTTTTGTCATGTAAGGTGCTATATAAATATTTAGACTTACAAAAAATATTACTGTAGTTAATATTAGAGGGAGCTAATGAGGCACAGAATATATAAGGTCTCCTCGAGCCCTTGAAGGAATACAGAACATAAATGAATGCAGTAAGATACCAGATTGGTTAAGCTCAGTTGAAAGAAATATTACAAAAAGAGGTTTTATTTTTTTGTTGTTTGCTTTTTAAAAAAAAATATGGTCCAAATTTGCAACCTGAGACTTAGAACAGATATGAAAAATTACCTCTGTTTTGCATGTCTAGTTATATATAACCTCCTACAGACACAAGCCATCAAGAATAGTGAAACTCTCTTAAAAATACAATTAGGAACAACAAATTAACACAGTTAGCAATACAGAAAAGTGGCCATGGATAGAGAGAAGAGATTATGTTTGTGCTGTGTGTTTTTAAGGGGGAGATGAAAAAGCACCATCATTCTTGTCACAGCATGAGCCTTGTTCCCTGCTGTGCCATCTCATAGTTTGAGATTACATTTTTATAACTTCAGAATTGCTACTGATGCTTTTTTTCCTTCTTTCCTATCTAGCGGTAAATTCAGTAGCTTTTAAAATTACAGCTTTAACTGTTGCTCTGGAATTGTTCTGCACTAGAATTTACTTTTTCATCACATTCTGGGATGATGGAGGAGACTAATATTTTTCCACAGAGGGTTTTTTTTATTTGTTTTGCATGAATCAGCAATCTTTTTTTCCTTACAATATCTTTCAAGAAAATTGAATTTTCAGAATTACAGTTGCAAATGGAACTTTGCTTCTGGTTCATGAGATATTGTTCCAAAGATAGGTAAAAAGCGTTCATTATAAAAGTATTTGTGTGTTTTTGTGTATGAGCATACATAAGTCTGTATGTACCTCTATATGTGGGTGTTTGTATATATAGGGAGGGATGCCTACCTACCCAGTGCAGAGAAACAGTTTGTCAAATTAAAGCTGGTAATCTATTCTCACGAGGTGCATTTATGTCATAGTTTCTAAGACATGCATTTTACAAGATACAGAATTAAATTATATGTCTCTTTCCAAAATATTTGAAAGTAATTAAAATAATATTTTCATAACAGAAAAAAACAATCCAATGTGAAAATTTTTTTTCCTAGTTGTTTGTTGGATAAAATGTGGCCTTTTCTGAGCAGATCTTCTCATAAACCTCTTAGTAACAGGATGTTTTAGTAGACAGAAATTATTTAAAGACATGGATATAGCAAGCTGGAAACCTACCTGGATCTATAATTAAGTAACAATGCATTATATATCAAATAATTCTACTCTGTATATTATGTAACATAAGAGAGTAATAATCCTTAAAAATGCTTATAAATAAGATTTTAATGTAGAACAGGACATTTTACTATTGGTAGGATATGTACAGCCCATGTTATTTTACAATACTGCACTCTCAGTCTGCTTCTAACCAGTAAAAATGCCCAGGGCATCTCACTTGGCTTGTGCATTTATGAAACAGACTGCCAAATACTAACAAGTGTTTCAAATGGCTAAAATCTTACACTTACCTGCAAACTTGATGTGGAATTTATTCTCGGGTTTCAGTATTTGGACGTACAAAGGACAATTTGGAGCAAAGTCTTTAACTGCCCATGCTCTTAAAATGGTTTGATGATCCTAAAATAAATGAAATGAGAATGATGTGATGAGAATGAAATACAAATAACCATGTTACATTAGAAAAAGAACCACTTATCAGAGCGACTCCAATGAAGAAAACTCATTTTAAGACTACATAATACCAGCTGATGTTGATGATTATGCACGTTATGTAAGTATTATTACATATTATGTATATTACATAAGTTTAAATACATATATATATATATACATATATATAATATATATATACATACATAGACAATCAAATAATTCTGCAGACACAGACAAGGCTGAGGTACTCTCAGTGTTCACCAACAAGGTCTCTCAGGTCCCTGCTTTGAGGCAAGCTTCAGGCAGGAGGAGAATCACCAGCAGTGGATGATTTTAGACAGATTGCTGCAGAGAACTCAACCCATATAAGCCTGCAAGATTAGATGGGTGCAGAGAGAACAGGCCAATGTCCTTGTACAGTTGCTTTCTTATCATTGAAAGGTTGTGGAGACTGGAGGACATCTCTAACAATGACAGAAAATTTATTAGTTTCACCCATCTTCACACAAAAGGATGATTTGGGGAGCTATACTTCTGGGCACATGAATGCTGTGTCTCCGACAGTGTTCTCACATTCAGACATTACAGTCTGGATGAGTGGAAAACTATATGGGTAAAATGCTGGTTCAACTAGAAACCTCCTGAGCTTCCTTCCAACCTCCATTATCCTATGTTCCTAGTATAATATATTCTGATTGTTGGAATGCAGAATACAGGATTTGTTTCCAGAAATCTACCAGTAAGGTATTTTGCCCCTCTCCTATCTTCCTGCAAGTGACAGGAATCGTGTAATTTGGAAGGGGTGTCATTTGGATGTGGAAGAATTGTATGAAAACTTAGATGGTAGTGATGAGTCATGTCTAATTAATCAGGAATGATGTGTTAGGTACGCCTGTCCTAAGAGACTCAAAATGTAAATAGCATTAAATGAGGACATCAGGAATTAAGAGTTTAAAATTGTGGATAATTCTAAAAAATGACAACTCAGTTAAAAACAGATCTACATTTTTGTGCAACTAAAACATTTGCATAACTCATGTCAGAATTTAGTCAGCTACTGACCAAAGGATTCCAAGAGACTTCCCAGCCTGTTAGTTTTTGTACTTGTTACCATATGTCAAGAGTGAATTAACTGCAGGATGAATAATGTTATCCCATAAAAGTAAAGTATATGATGGCTAATTTCAGTGTATCAGCCATCAGTTTTTATGAAATGCCTTGCCTAGTCATGAAATTGGTGGTATTAAAATATAAAGAATGATTCATTATGTTTGCAGCATCAGCAATAAGAAAAGCTTTCAGACTCGTGAACACAAGGGAAAATCTGCCTGGAACAGAGCATAATTGACATTTTCAAACCATAATATTTTAATGTCAATTGAGATGTTAGCAAGTACTTTTTCTACTAGGAATACTAGGATGGAGTCATAAGAGGAAGACCTTTTGAGGATGGTAAAATACATTATTTCATGTTTTTCTTAATAACAGTTTCACAGATGTGGGATTGCTGTGCCCATTCTGGAGATTTCAGAACTTGAACGCACCCTGCTATAAGTTTTCCTTGTATGTAGTCACTTTTTCTTCACTTTTTCTATAGTATATGGTGACTTATCCTGCTTAGATTTTTTTTTTTNATTTAGGGTTATTTGCTGTTTTGTCTTAAGGGAATGAAATGCCAATACACCTTCGAAGTAGCAAATGGCTGGGTAATGGGATAGATGGCAGTCATACAGATATACTACAGGAGAAGTAAGAGGTTTGGGAGTGGATTTGGGACAGATTTGAAAAACCTGTGTTGTTGAAGATGTTGCCTAATCTTTTTATGCAAAAAGTGTCATGGAAACACATTCAGAGTCACAGTGATAGTGTGGTTTCATTGCGCAGGGTTTGACATTACCAGTTTCCTCCCTTCCTTTCACAAGCATTTACAGACCACATTGGGTTGCAAACGTGGTGGAAAAGGCTATTTTCTCTATGCTACGTGCATAGAAATATAGCTTATATTCAATGAAATTTAGGTGAATTTTTTTTCCTGTTTTTATTACATACATGAGCTAAGATTAAATATACTGTGATAAACCAAAACTGTACCAGTAAATACAATTTTGGTTGTACATTTCAGTCTAAGTTTATGCTTCCTCTTTTCTTCTCAATGTTAGATAATTTCTTTGATTTTTTTTATGTTGTTATTATTTTGTCTAAAGAGCCTGAGTTTGTCAGCAGGTGCAAAAATTATTAAAAATAAGAATGAAGAATTCTTATTAAAATTATTCAAATGGAACTATTTTATTAAAAAAAAACCCCACAAACCTAGACCCATAGAGGTGAGTGCTGTAAAAATAAAAGTATGAATACCTATATAAAATATTTTTAGATAATTGTATAAGAAAGAAAAAGACTTCAAATTAAAATCTCTTTATGATTATTTGGCACATTTACAGTTTTAACACTGCAAAATAAATATTTGTTTCTATTTGCTTTTTTAATGAAACCATCTACAAATATGTAATATGTCTATAAAATGTATAATTAGATGCCATATATAGTTTCATAAGATCACTCTGTATGTGCTTGTTAATATAATAACCTTGCATTATTGTTTAATTTTCTCTCTTTTCACTTGCTATATACATGTGTTTGTGTACAAAAGCTGGATATTTGGGTTTCTATGGTTTTTTTCACTCTATTACTCTCCCAAATTCCACTCTGGAGAAGCACTCCAGCGGTGAGAAGTGAAAATACAGGCAGGCACTTCAAGTGATTTCTTAGATTCATCTCTTCATATAGTATTGGTGGCTCTCTGTTTTACATATGTAGTGATTTCTGTATTGCAGTGACTTTAAAAATGTTCACATTTCTCCCAAGTAAAAAGGATGTATATACTATAAACACAGATAACTGAAACAAAATTATGCTTCTATTCACATTATAAAATGTATGCTTCTTGAGGAGATGAGGGAAAAAACATTCTCCTCTGTATGCTTTCCATGCAATGAATTGCAGTCAGTGATCAGATATTACCACTGATACCAATGGTGATTAATATAGAGGTGATATTTAAGTTCATGTATTCAAAATTGTAAGCTTCAAAGTGGGTGTGACAGAAATTTAAATTATCAGAACTCAAAGCAAGACCTTGATTTTATATATATTTTTAAATAGCTCTGTACGACTTGATAAATTAGTTATATCTTCCTATGCAATGCATCTATCTTGTGATGCTATTAAGGCAGTGTAACTTAGGTTACCAGTATAGTAGTGTCACACAAATGGATTAAAGAAAGGGGGGGAAGAAAGGTGTAAGCTTGAAGTCAACCATTTTCAGAAAGTGTCAGAACAAAACTGTCAGCCATAGAAGTGTTTTTTCATATATTTATATGAATTATGTGTAGGATAATTCAAAAGAGCCTTTCCTTCCCACCCTTCCTTGGGTTAAAACAGCAGATGCACTGTCTTCAGGCACCTTAGTTTTGTGGAGCAATTTGGTGTAGGCAGCCCATTGAAGTCACTGGCTAACATTGTGGTATGGAACAGATTACTGTTCTATACCCACCAGTTAAAAAAACCCATAAATTTGTCATCCAGACTTAAGTACAATTTGAACTCTCTTTAAGAACCGCATCCAGAAGTGACACAGATGTCTGCCCTGCTTGCTGTAGCAGATGAGCAGCTTACATCTTGGTCTGAGATGTCAAAATAGCTTTTGATAGAATAAAATTTGGCAGAGCTTTGCCTTGCCAGAGAAGAGAAAGCTTCTAGTAGGAGACTCTGGAAAGCTGCCAAGTTCTTGGTCTGACTGTTGAAGTTCCTGCTCCTCCAAATGAAAAAGGAAACAACTGACAATTTTTATGAAGTAACTGCATGTCACCTGTTACTGTACTTTTCTTCTGAGCTATAGATGAGATCCATGGATCAGAACCAACAGCGACTTTGGCACTAAAGCTTACTAATAAAATAGCAAGCAATGAACAGCCAGTGTGGTATCCATGGCAAGTAGGAGATCCTTTGCTGAGGATTATAGCTGAGGAGATAAAATCCCTCACGGACTCTGAAAAATCACATTGAGTAACAACAGCAGTTCTGGTCTAGAATCTCAATGTAACTGTTAACTTTTCTTTTGATGGCTGTCAGATGTAGGAGAGGATCCAAGGTTCTCCTAACAGTTTGTCAGCTTCTCAAGCACAGCAAGGTGAAAAAAAAAAAAAAAGTAGTTATAAAGATTGATGCTGAGATGATAACTGAACTTCCTTCAGCCCAATGACAAACTGTAACTTTACGTATGAAGTACTTAGTAGTGACTAGAGCTGGAACAGTGCAGAAAATTAAACTCGTTTCATTTCGGAGCTCCAGGGGGCAGTAAAATAAAACAAACAAACAAACAAAGGTAACAGTTGTCCAATTCTCTCCTTGCAGCATAAACAATTTTTCAAATTGCATTCCCTGTGAAAGGGAAATCTGAGCAACAAGAAAAACAGAGAGAGAGGTGCCGTCTTATTTAAAAACTTTGGATGACACTGACCCTCAGAGTATCACTGCTACAGAACATCCTGTCCCAGAGAAAGGTAACAGGATTGTTTCTTTTTTAAGATTTGTCTGTTTGTATACTCTCAATATAATGATAAATGAGATCTGATAATAGTCTGTGCTGGAAGCCAAAATGTCCAAGTACCATTCTGGTATTTCCTGGGGCACACTGTCCCTAAGGACAGAAAGACTGCCTGGGGACAGTTGTAGCTGGCTGCGACTCTAAACCAAAACTACGTAGTGCTGGACAGAATGGATGGAAGTTTCATGTGGAGTCCAGTCTGCCCTGCAGGACAGTTCAGCAGAGCTGAAAGTTGTCTTTTCTTTGTATAAATTCTGAAGAGGTTATGAGCAGAGATGAACAGCTTACCTCTAAGTGAATCTTGTGTTAGTGCAGCTGTCCTTAAAGCTGTATAGACATACCTACCAAGTACAATGTAAATCACATGCTCTGCTTGTAGGGGATTTCTCATTTCTAACCATTTCACAACTGTCAAGTATATTTTGTGAAATTAGATGTTGTAGCTGATTTATTCTGAACTTCACAGCTAATTTAGGCAAGGCAGTTAGGCTTTTCTGATATTTTTCAGTCTCACAGAAGTTACCAGTATTTTCCCAGGTATTTGCAAAAACTGTTGCTTGTTCTTATCCTGAAATGCCTTAGCACCTCTGTCACTTCCAGCCAGTACATTTGAGTGCTTACCTTACTTAACTACTCCAGGATTACTTGCTGCCAATTCAGTGGCTTTCACTAGTGTGTTTTCAGGAGTCCATTGCTGATTAATCAAGTTCAAAGCTCTTAGTTCAGCAAGTTTGACTGTTATATTAGGAGCACAGATTTATTTCTCAGGGATTTCAGTGGCTTTCTGCAAGTAATGGATCCAGCACAGGATCTTTAGCTTTCAGTAAAGTATTTTTACAGCATGGTGTCAGTCCACAAAAAACTAAATTATTTTTGATAAAATTTGCTTCTAGTTAATTTACCAAACAAGGAAATAATAATTTTTTCTAGCTACCTGCAGCTTATGTGGCTTTTTTTGTTCTTCCTTCTCTGATAAGCCATTATGTCTAGGTCTGGAAACAACTAAGTTTTGATGGGAGATGAAGTAATTGCAGCAAATGACAGAGAATATATTAAGAAATACTACATACATAATGCAAAGCCCTCATTTCCCATATTTTAATGTATCTGTTTTTAACACTTAGAAAAAGAACTGCTATTTCTCATAATATAGAAGCAAAACAGTATTTTTTTAATTGCAATAGCTTAGAATGTAATTACCTAATTATAAAACACTAGTTTGATCTTGTTAGGCAATTTGTAAGCATCTTAATTTAACTTTGTGAATATTCAGACTTATTCTGATCTTCCTTTGGAGTTCAAGATCAAACTGAATAGAGGCAAGTATGCAATCATTTAGTACGCAGCTCATGGTGAAAAATTTAAAGTTGTGTTCATAAATGTTTCATGTTTCATAAATCCTGGCCTTACAGAGTTCAATAGAAACCTTTTCATTATCTTAACTGAGACAAGAAGTTCATGTAAAATCTCTGTGTAAATCAGCCAATTTTTATCTTCTCTTCACAGAAGAAGTCTTGGTCCCTGAGAGGGAATAAGGGCAGTAACAGTATAAACTTATTTCTTCGAAACTTACAGCTGCTGTCCGGTCCACTTCACAGCGACTACTCAGGATGAAACAAGCTTCAGCATCATCCATTCTAGGAGAGGGGAGACAAGCCTGTTACATACCAACAACATTCTTGTGTGGACTTGTGTTTCACAGTTTATAGTCTTGTATGCTTATAGAAACAGAATACAGAGAAAGTTGAGCCTATCTGTTCTCATGCACTATCTGAATGGCAGCAGCAGTCACCTTGTGCACTAATGCACTTTGCGTCAGTACTTCTTGCCTAGGTTCTGGGAAACTTTCTTTCCCTGGTGCCAGTACAAGCTGTGCCAAAGTAATAAAAGCAAGGTGGCCTCAAACACACCTAATTTGCAAAATAAAGATGTATCTGCCATGAGTATAAAAGGCAACTAAATAGCACCAGTCTGCAGAATGTATAGGGTATGATAAGCACAAGTTATTATTTATAAGATAACTTTATGATATAGACTTGTCCTAACTGGTGATTGCAGAAGGATGGGTAGGTGTAGTAGAATAATGTGTTAGCGATAAATAACATTTTTGTGTGTATGCATTAAATGAATTAACTATTTTCAGTTTATAGTCTCTTTGAGAATTTTTAATGCCTGATTGTTCTTTAGTGGGTACAACTGGTCATATAATGAAGAGTGGTGGTGGAAGCACAGAGAAAAAACTGTCTGACTGAAGGTTTCATCAAAGTTTGGTTTTCCTCTCTTGCCTCAGATCTCAATATCCTTCTCCAGTGAATTCTACTTCACTTACTGGTACATCTAAGTAAAGAAATAGGGACTTGGTTGATTTCCTTGGGAAGACAGGACTTTCTGGGCAAAGAGAAATAGGATGATCAGAATGGGTTTCCTGGGAAGGGGAAAAGTGAGACAGAAGCTGAGGAAAATGAACAGGCAACTCATTGCTCGTTACAGCATCTCCATTCTGGAGTCCAGAATTGGATCTGAGCTTCCTAAATCTTTGGTTTCTCTGCTGCTGGAAAATGGAATTGGTGTTTGTTAGTAATAGTTTAGGTCACTGGGACCCTAGGCTTATTCTGAGAGCCCATTCTTTTAGATACTGTATGAACGCAGAAAAAAAGACAGTCCTTGCCATATAAGGTCTGAGTGACATGACAAGGGGCAATAGAAGTATAGGCAAACATGGGAAACAGAAGAAAAGTGTGACAATAACTAAATATAAAAATTGTCATGGTAGAAAGTGGTCTCACTAGATAACGGAGCAGAGAACTAACTGAAGAGAGGATGCAATGGAGAATACTGGGATTACTTTACAGATGTTTCCGAGAAATTCATCTTGGATTGAAGGGACAGCATGGGTGAAATCACAATGGGACTTGTATGTTCATCTGTTGTGTGTGTGAAAGAGAACAGCATTATAGACTTACCAGAAGGTGACCTCTCAGTAAGAACTGGCAGTTGCAGGCTAAGTGAGAATAATCTTGCATCACTCCTTGATGCAAGAAAGGAGGGCAAGCCTGGGAAGGACTGCAATGAGGAAAAGTGATGTACTACATAAATAATACTTCCAGAGGGTTCTGAAACAAGGATTCAGGGAGTTGAGATGATATGTATCAAGAACATAGTTTTAAGTGGGGCAAAAATGAGAGCTTGTGTGAGAAAACACTTGCAAGATGCAGGCTCGGTCTACATACGATGCTCTGCAATATGATTCCAAGCTTATGACCCACAGTACGGTACTAGTTTTATTTTGGTAGCAAAACTTAAGATCTATTTATAACTGCCTGCAACTAAACTAAAGTTGCTGAATAGATATCCATAATGAGATGTCAGATAGCTTGGCCAACCTTTTAGTTCTCGATGACAGAAATAGTGATTACATTTGTGTGTTTTGTGTGAGATTATTCAGAGAATGTATAAAGGAAAGAGAAGGATAAAGTCAGGTCATTGTAGATTCCCCATAGGCACCTAGCAGTAGGAAAATAGGGAAAGCCTCAAAACACTAAAGTACTTGAAATTGAAAAAAATCATTGTAACAAAGGCAAATCAATATATCCAAAAGAGTAATGTCAAATGCAGCTGATGTGGAGAAGAAGTGAGGACAGGAGGCCACTTCTGAGCGCTGAATAGGAAGAAATCATAGGAGCTGTGTGAGTAGTTTCAGCTAAGCATGGGAGCAGAACTGAGAAGATCAGGTCTTAAACAAAGTTGCAGGAAAGAAAATTCAGTGAGATTAGATGAGAATTTGATGAGAGCTGGTGACTGACAGTATGTATAGAAGATTTTATAAGGAAATGAAACCTCATGTGAACATATTCACCTGTTTTCCCAAAGTTTTTTGAAACTTCTTGAATCACTTCAGCCACAGATGACAAGGATAATGACTTGAGATTAACATCTGTGAATGTCATTAATTTAGACAACAGAAAAATTAATAGTCTCTAATGTAAAAATATTTATTAGAATCCAGAGTATCCTTATGAGAGAAGTGTTATTAATGTCCTAACAACTGAAAAAGCTTTGTCAATTACACCATTTTTATGTGCCAAAAATCTGCTTGAGGATGGAAGAAATTAAAGGGACTTTATAATATTGAAAAGAAATTTGTAAAAGGAAAATGTGTAAAGAACTTGTTTTTTTCCTCCACAGCTTTCTCCCATGTTCTGTCATGACCTCAAATATTATTTCTCTCTCCTTCCACTTTCTTCAGTGAAGCATTACAAATCTTAATCCTCCTCATGTCCACAGTTTTTCTTTATACTTTCTAGAGCTAGTCTGCATGGAGAATGTAAGCTGTTTTAATCGGTTGTTTCAAATGCTGTATTAGTATAAAGTTTCTAGTTATGCTGATGAGCAATGTAAGTATCACTGTGTTACCTCATGACAGAATTCATTGCATTTTTTTGTTAAAACTGGGTACGTGAACACCAAAAATTTGCAAAGTGAAGCTCTCAAAGGTAGGAAGGAAGAACAAATATCTTTTCTGTAAAGTCAGGTTGTGTACTAGGGCATATAAAAAAAATACAGTTAGTTAACTGGCTATTTACTACTTATGCAGTCAACCGACTTTTAGTATTCCTTTACTTTTTGGTGCAACCCTTATTATGTTATTTTGTCATTGCATTTCTCATACAATATGTGTTAACTTTTGCTAATGAAATACTTCTTGATTATTTTGTTGTTTTTGGTAACCATTACTTTATTAGAAGAATTTTACCATGTGTCTTGTTATCTTCTCAGTACATTATGTCCTCATTAAAAAGAAATATAGCAAATGTCTTAGGTACTGGGTTATATTTCATATTAAATGTTCTATTAAATTCCCACTATGCTTCTTCCCTCAGGAGAGGCTGAAAATTATTCTATGACAGGTACATTCAATTACATGTTCTGCAAGAAAAAGCACAGTTCCACAGTTGACTACCTTCAGGTTATTGTAAGTGAAATTCAATATTATCTTGAGGGAACAGTTTAATTTTTCTTATCCTAATGTGTAGAACAAATGCCAGCTAAATCCCCACAGGAATTCCTTCTTGAAATCAGCAAGAAAGCAAAAAAAGAAACCTTGGTCTAAAAGAAACTTCCTAATCCTGAAAAGAGTTTTACTGTATTTTCAAATTTTAAACAGATATAGAAGTAGCTGATTTTTCAGTGGCAGAAATCTGTGAAGATAACACTGCTCACTAGACTTCTCCCAGATCAGATTCTTGGAAATAACTCCCCTGAGATAAAGGCAACAGAGTAATATAAATATTCAGGCAGGTATTGGCTTAATTTTAGATATCTGTATTAGCTGCTGAACAAGCTCTTATATAGAGCAATGCAGATAAGTTAAATCAGTTATTTGCTAAGAATCACCTTTCTCTTTGGAGAGTTTAGAGATGATCCTCCTACGTGAATTCCACTGTGAATTCCTTCATGCCTTCAAGTGTCTGAGCAACGAGGGGGTTATGTGTGTGAGGAATTGTGTTTGACTGATGTATTTTGATTAATGTAATTCACTATTAACTGGCAGAGAAGATTTTTTAGAAGTGGTGAAAGTATGTGGTAAGAGGAAGGCCCTGAAAGATGAGTATATGGAGGTATAGTAGGGTAGTTGCTTATACTACCAGGCTGAACTATGCAATGAGTTCAAAGGGTGATAATTATTTTTGTTACTTATTTCCTCCCTTCAGCTGGTCAGGAGAAGTACCATCACATTTACCATCTTTGCTCAAGGAACAGAAACAAATTCTAGCATTATTGGCAGTTTTGGAATTTTCTGTGCTGCTTTTTCAGAAGAAATCACAGGCACTCTGTTTCAGTACCTTTGAAAACTGAGACAGAAAAGACAGTGAAGAAATTGTTCCTTCAGAAGTTTCAAATATTAAGAAAAACAATTTATCAAAGAGCCTTGCTTTCTAAATACACACGCTTTCCTTTAAGCACAGCTTTTGTTGTTTGTCAAACTTAATTATCAAACAGTATGACTGAAACAAAAGTAAAAAAACATATTGGTCATTATTTGCCTACTTCGCTCTCAACAGGTCTTGATCTTTTAGTGCTGAGCCTTGCAGATATATAACTCTTTGGGACCACATTGGGATCTGTAACACCCTTCGGACCTGAGCATCCATCTCGGTAGGACACAAAATAACGACATAATAGTCCTGTCAAAAACATAAGGGGGAATAGTCATGTTATTTTTTTATATTACCATTTATTGTTGATAGAGAAGGAGTCAACACAGACTCAATGTCAAAAATGTCTCTGGTAAGTCTCAAATTTCATTGATAAAAGTAATTTCAATACATGTGTTTAAATTATTGAATTCTGTAATAAAAAATGGCTGGACAGTTGTCAACTGCTCACAAAATACTCTAGGATGGCAACTGAAGTCCATTTAGAAATATTTTTGTTTCCATATGACCAGGATTATTTTTTTTAGAGACAATTTACATTTCTGTCAGTCTAGCTCAAGCATATAAGAAGTTTTCCAGAATCAAAATGGAATTGTCTTCCCGATTTTTTTTTTCCTCTACATTAATGGGCAGATCTAAACTCTGTTTTCTGTGCTACAAACAATCCTTGTTAGGAAAACTAAGATCGGTCTGAAGTATACATGTGTGTACATATGAAAAGGAGACATAAATGGAATGTGAGAGGATGGACTGTGAGCTTAGAAAAGGCTTGTCATGAAAGACTTCCTCAGCACATACGGACTCTGCAGAAAGCTTAGTGCATTGGATCCAGTGCATCATCAGTATCCTCCAGCTTCCCATTTCAACTGTGAAGGGATACAAGCTCTTTTAGGATATGTAAGTAGTATTAGGACTACTTCCTTGTCTCCGGTGTATCACAGAGTCTGACTCATTCTTCAGGCTAGTTAACTGAATTTTGGATTTTAATTTCTGTTTGCATCTATAAAGAACTGGATTTCTTTGTGCATTTGCTTGTGCCTATTAGAGCTAATTATTCTGGGGAATATTTGGGATTTGTCAAATTGCTGTTCGGCAATTTGAGGATTGTATTTTTGTGATTTTTTTTTTTTTCCCAAGTTAATGAAGCATGGTACCACAAGTAACTTAATAAAAGACAGAGAGAAGACTTAGTAAAAGAAATGGTGTGTAGCAAAGCTAATAATCATGAATCCAAATTGTTATGTTGTATAAATAAACTTTTATATGATCAAAACAAGTCACATGACATCTGTTTAAATTAGCTAGGGAATATGTGTACACTAAGGAAATCTCTTGTATGTAATCTTTCAAGGTCTTTGTCCTTTAAAGTACACTTATTTATTAATTTCAACAATTCCAAAAGGATCTAAACTTCCTACCACTGGCAAAAAACAAAGCAAAATATTAAAACCAAAAGATGCTTTGACTTGTGAGAAGTTTTGGATCCAGTCCCAAAACAGGAAAAAGTAATTTGAATAGTTTTCATTTCTTTTCTATTTTGGAGTGGAATATAGGAATTTGCGTGGAAATATTTGTTTGTAAAAGGAGTGGCATAACTCAACAAGACAGTAACTCTATCTAGGCTATTTAACTCAATTTAAAATTAATGTCTCTGTACAGTATCTTAGATTCTTATTGTAATTATAGTTTCCCAACTCAGTCAGCTATTCCCAAATTCAGTTTTACAAATTAAACACCATTTCAGAAAAGTGTCTGCAAAAAATCAGTGGTTTGAGGGTTTTTTTCACTGTAAGTACCTGCAACCTGGGGTGAGCATAAAATTCATTTAAGAAATCCATAAGTAAGTCAATCTTCAGAGAGCTGACACACAGCACAACGTGTTTTTCCGTCTGAGCTCTGTGTCGACTGTAGTTACCACCAGACTTTTGTCTCTCCATCCACAAATATGCCAGCTGTTCAAACTGCAAGAGATGCTAATTGTCAGTGAAATACAGACAAGCAGATGTGCAGTACAACTGTATCATGACTTAACAATGTTGCATCATTCACCTCATGCCTATATGAAAAGATGCCCTTAGCCCACAATGTCTTTTTCTTTGTAATAAGTTTCCTAGTAAGTGGGTGAGATGAATAACAGGGTGATTGAAAAATATGGCAGTAGAGCCAGTCTCTACCACACACAAATAGCAAGGTAAATCCATCAAAATATGAGATTAAAGTAAATCTCGAGATTATAGAAAAGAATGAAGGCTGTATTCCTTTCTATATTTTATACCTCTGAGCTCTCTTTTTCCAGTGCCATGTGACATAAATGCTTCCCTTAAGTGAAAGGTTAAATTTTCATGCACTGAAGTGTGTACTGTGCGAACAGATACTCAGAAGCACCATTTTACTTAGTCTCAGCAATGACTCTTCTCAAAGATTTTATAATGTTCTGAAGATGACCTTCTGTATACTGCTTTATCTGTCTTATAAATTTAGATAAAACTTAAATACACAACAGCTGTTAATACAGCAAATTTGCCTGTGCCAGCAGAACAATATGTGCAGGCTAACAGTAAGCACTGTCCTACTAGTCTGAATCCTTTAGACTAAAAACAATACTGTAACAATCAGTGCCATTGTAACATTCTGTAATAAAACATACAAGCATAATTTCAAAACTTCCTGTAAGTAATATGTATTTAATACTGAGCTCAGTGTAACTATTTAACTGTGTGATAGCTGCTTTTTCTATTCCACATTAAACAGATGGAGAGACGGAATTGTGAATAATAATTGATTTCATATCATAGCAGGACCAAAGCTCAGGAGGTAATGCCTCCTACATTCTGTGTACATAAAACTACATGAAGCCCCATTAACACTACAAAGCTGTAAAATAAAGTAGCTAGTAATAGGTAAATTTATGTGAAAGGGCAGTAGATTTCAGGTTATTTACTGGTAATGCAGAGCTCTTAACATCTGATGTGTATACCGGAACTACACGGAAATTTCCTAGGAAATTCCAAATTTCTTAAACAAAGTGTATTTCAGTTTTCAATAGAATATATATTTTACTAAATTTCCACAGAGTGGGAATATATTTGAGTTAGTGCATGTCTGTGTATGCAGACATTAAATACTTAGGTATAATGAAAATGTTCAAATAATTTCAAGAAAATTAATGCTGAAAGCTTGAGCTCCCAACCTCCCAGAGTTTCTGTGTTGTCTGCTCACAGTGAGCTCTAGTTCCTGGTCAAAGAAGCAGAGTCTGGAAACTATGGCTTTGTGAAAAACTTTGGAGCTTCATGATCTAGCAGGTCTAATGTAAAGCTTTGATAGTATGCACAATGATTCCTTACGTCCCCTTTCTGAGGTCTGGGTGATCACTAAGTATGGAAGAGTTAGCATCTTGGCAGGGTTTCCCATGAAATCTCAGGGTTTCTGTCATCAAGCCTCACCTAATGAGCTGGGAAATGTTTCGTACAAATTTAATGCAACTGACTGACTTCTTGAAATACTTGGATTTTCATAAAGCAGACTTTTTCCTGTTGAAACTGTTAGAAGTCCTAAACTTAAGCAGGCCTCAAAAATTCCTGACTGCTGTTGGCTCTGTGTGTGTGTGTGTGTGTGGACCGACACACACAGCTGTGAACCCAGTTTGCTTGAGTTGCAGATTTAATAAAATTTTTTTCAAGTGAGCACTGAGCTGTAAGAGTAAGAGAGGAAGTGGAAAGGACTGAGATTAGAAACGGGGAGTCTGCAGAGGAAATGCTATCATCATAAAGAAAGTGCTGGCTACTGTTTTTTTGTCATTTATGGTTTTTTTTTAAATTGCTCCATGAATAACAGACCTATGTCTCAGGATGAAGGAAGGGCTCTGTGGCACATGACTGGAACAGAAAGCTTTCACCAGACTTGGAACTGTTATTAATGCTCTGGTTTTTAGTATAAATCTAGACTATAGGAGAACAGAAAAAGGAAAAAGGAAGGAAAAGAAAAAAAAAACAAAACCGAATATGAGGTACAGAAGATGCTTATTTTCTCTGACATTTTATATGCAATAACAATAGTAACAATTATTTCAGATTCTTTTCTTTTAAAAACAATTCTAAAGAGAAGAAAAATCCACATTTACCTGTATGGGCAACACCACAAGAGCAACACAGATCATAATGACAACAAGCAGCTTTGAAGGCCATATCTTGGGTGTAACATCCCCAAAGCCCACAGTGGAAAATGTCACTATGCAGAAATAAAGGGAGTCAAAGAGAGTCAACCTGTTTCCTGCTCGTTCCAGATGCTGAATTCCACAAATACTATGTAGAAAAGAATGAATAAAGACACGAAAAATAAAAACTGTACTTAGGGTCAGTTCCAGTTTGATGATTATATGTGCAGAGCATTCTTTATTTTCAGAATTCATAAATTGCTTAGCAAAGGCATTTTTTTAAAGAGTAAAAATTAGTATCAAACCAGAAGTGTGTTAATAAAATTTTCAAATGTAATTTGTAATAAAAGAAACCATTTTTTTTAACTATTTCAATACGATAGTCATAACTTTGTTGCTAGGTTTTGCTCAGTGTTGTTCTGAGGGAGAGGTGGTTTATTGAACATCATGGATTGATGCAATTCTTTTCTAAACCAGAACGAAAGAGATGGTATATAGTTGCCACCATTTAGAATTTTTCATAAATATATTTTAACTTTTTCAGGGAGAGTTTGCTGGTATGGCCAAGAAAATGTATATACTGCTTTCTTAAATTTATCAGTCTTTATGTTGGTCTTTATCCCTTTCTGTGGCAAGAGTTACTTGCAGGGACTAGTTATGAGAGTACATGTTGCATACTAGAAGGATAATGTTGGTGCAAACGGGTACTGACTGTCTAGAATAAACTGAATGTGAAAATTGCAGACAATCGAATTGTCCAAGGAGTAAGTGTCCAGGGTAAGCCTGCAGGTAGAAAAGTAGAAGATGCCAACTGCCATGAAGATCCTGTTTGCTAAAACTACAGAATAGAAATACAAGGCGTGGTTGAGTTTGATAGCAGAATGAATGAAGTTCATTGTTTTCAGTCACACATTCCTGTGAACAAGTAAATGGTAGTCCACGTTATTTGGTAATTACTTCTTTTGTAAACAACACAATGTGTGTTTGGTTTTGAGAAGCGATAGCAGAATCTATCCACACATCTTATGCTATTTCATATGTTGCAGATTTAAAAAATATTTCACTTTGACAAAAAAATTCCAAGATAAAGAGCTTCCTAAGCTTAAAATCTGATCTCCCCTAATGCAATAGAATTACTGAGATCAGTTCAGACCTTTAAATTACATTCACCTATATGAAGAATATCAGTGTGTGAACCACCCTGAATAGTGTTTTTTCCCCTTGTAGTTAGTGAAATGATTTCTCCATAGAGAATTACAGAGAAATTTGATAAATAATATCGTATTCCTTACTAATTATTCTAGAACGGACCGAAGATGATTTCTTTGTATATGGTATCCAGATGGTAATAGTCACTCATTAATATCTGCCATGGTAAGATCTTTGCATCACCAGGGAGACCCTGTGTTTATAACAGCTTTAGCAGTTGTTCTTCAGTTCTCTGTTCTGTTCTCCAAAAATAATTTAGCTGTGGGCAGTGGCATTTCCAGAACATATGGATCAAATTCCCAGTTTCCTTTTCACAGTTCTAGCATTTGTAGTTTTCACACATCTCAGAATGTTCTAAAAAAGGGTCAGTTGGTTTTTTTCCATGTTTGCACAAGTTTCATACTTCAGTCAGAACTGATACTTTTGTGTTCCTATCCAATTTGTCTCACATTTTTCAGTAAAATTGTAATCTAGATCTTCTATAATTTCACAGTGCTCCCAGTTTATTATCCCAGGATAATTATGGTTTTGTCCCTGGAAATATTGACAGAAGGACCATAAGGAATTATTCTAATGAAGCTTTCTTCTCATCTAAGACAAGGAAGTTTTTCAGCTAAATCCTTTTCCAGTGTTAATTTGAAATAATGGAATATACTGCAGAGGCATCCATGTATGGAAAAAGAAGCTATTTTAATATTGTTATTCACGTAAGTTATATGTAATTTTAAAAGCACTATGCTGATGGATTTTAATTCTTCATTGTTATTATTTCTGATCACCTTGGTGCATTTTCTTCTCTTAGTTGACTTTTGTGGATATATCTCTAAAACACATAACCTTGGCTTCAGGGATTAAGTTCACAAGTGCCAGGAAAGCAGCAATTACACTCAACCAGTGATATGGCTTCCACATAACAGGACTATTACACTATTTCACTCAGTGTGTTAGCTATCTGCAGACGGGATTGTATTGAAGCATAATGCATGATCCTATCATTGGTAGAAATGTACTTTTTCTGATGCTGGTGCCTGTGAAATTGCATGGTGTTTGTACATGCAAAATGGTCTATTTTAACCTTTGTATCTGACAGGATGGATTAAAATATAAAAAATAACGTGGTACTTTAGGGGTTTTTTTACATTTTCAAGGAATGAGAATTGTTTATTCACTTTTTGTTCTTTTTGTAAAACTTTAAAAAATTTTAATAGCTTGCTGGTAGGAAAACTCAAGTCTTAATGGAGAAGATTATATTATTATTATTATTATTATTATTATTATTATTATTATTATTATTATTATTATTATTTTGTAGCAAGAGAACCCCATCATACTTTAGCTTAATCTCAGTGAACAGTAAAATTCCCATGGAATTTAGTGAGACCAAGATTTCATTTTATCAGCTGTATTCCCTTATAGTCCTACATATATTTCTATAGTCCTGTCTATTCCTTGAAGCCATCAGAATAATTTTGTTCCTGATCCAAAATGTTGTGGCTTCAAGCTGTTTCTTGTTGAACTCAGTGGGCAAGAGCCAAAGCTTCTCACATTTAGTTATCAATCAAGTCAGCAAGAAACAGGAGCTATTTCTTCTTTGCTGAAGCAGAAATTCAGCTCTTCAGGCAACTTGTTGAACAAATTAGTTTCTTTCCACAAAATTACTCACACCTCATTTGCAGTTCTACCAAAGTGTACTTGAAGCCCTAACTCTGAAAACAAAGGAATGATAAATCCAAAATTAGGTTACAAGTCTTAATTTCACTGGGTGTTTTACTGTTCTGCCTTTTGTTTGTACCAGAGATCAAAACTGCAGAAAAATGTGACTTTCAAGAGACAACTTTATAGGAGTCTAATTTCCAAAGGAAATAATACCTCTTCTACCTCTCGTCCAAGAATATTATACTTTAATCTCACCACTAGTTCCTTTAAAGAAACACGACTCAGCATCTATAGCATGTTTCTAATTGGGCTACGTGATTACAGTGAATAGAGAGTGCAGTGGAAAGTTACTGGCTGGCCATGAAGCCAAGTCCACATGGATAAATTACTCAATTTCCCACTATTTATTGACACCTTTTAATAATCCTAATTCTTTACATGAATAGTAGTATCAACTTTTTTTCTTGTAAATTGTTACACATTATTTTTAAAAGATGCATAAATACTGCAGATAACAATACATAGAGCATATGAGCATATGTTCTTGTTTGCTTTCCTGACATAATTAAATATGCAGTAACTTGGACTTCATTTTTTGGCTGTTTTGATATTTTGTGGTGGTATTTTTATCTCCTTGTTCTTGTTTGCTTTCTCTTACTATTTCATCCTTGGACAAACAATGATTTCAAGCAGGAAAGCAATGTGTCAGCAAAGGCAATGCTCACACTAACTTGTGGAGAAAATAAACCACTGTAATAATATAAACATGGAAAATGCATAATTAAAACATAGAGCCCAAGTCAGCATCTTCTATATCAGTTCTAGGTTTCCTGTAAATTCAGCAAGGCTGTCTTTTCATAGTGGACCTAAGTAAGAAGTTACAACAAAACAAAATTGGTTTAATGTGGAAGGGTTTCAATATGGAGAACAGATTTGTGATTTTAAACACTCCACTACCACAGCACTTGAAAAACAAAAAAGATATTAACATGTAATCTCTGAAGATTAGTCATGTTTAGTTTGGGTATAATGTGAACTTTTGAGAGTTCAATCTTTTTACTGGAAGTTTTTTTTCTAATTCCAGGAATCTTTGTTTGCCTGAATATTCTATCTGCCAAAACTAACTACTGTTTGTAAATAATCTAAGTTCACATGCAGTACAGAACTAAATACTGTGAAGTAAAATAATCCCAGAGATTAAGTCATTTTTTTGTCATGCTGCGGTAGCACGTCATTGAAATGGACATGACAAGAATAATTTGGATAGCAATTTGGCAGTTCTGCACATTAAATATCCTTATTTAAAATAATTTATAATCTATTTTATATCAGTTTGTATTTTTATTTGTCAGTATTGCCAAATATGTCTGATTTCTATGTTTTTATTTTCACTTTTAAAGAAAATTATTGTTTACAGGTACAACCTCTTGAGGTCTAAAATAGCGTACCAGAGGCTGAAGCCAAAAATTAGAGATGCTTAGGTGTCTTCAGGATTAGGTAGCAAATAACAGCAGTTTCCTTTGGACTATAATATTGAGCTTCAATGTGTATATGTTTAGGAAAAAAGTTGATTAAATACAATTTTACAAACACTCGAGACAGGATCGTCTTAGATAATTTACAACCTTTGTTATGCTTTAAGTAGCTAGCTACAGGGATGAGCTAATGAATATGTTGAAAGCAAAGGGGATTAATTTTATGGGGTTTAGTGAGATCCTGTGGTATAGGCTCAGTGCTTATATACTACAGAAGTTACATGTGGTATAACTTAGAAATACAGTAATTCTGTATAATAAGTGTTCCCAATAGTTTCTCGCACCCAAAACTCTTTAAAGTCTCCACATATCCTAGCATTCTGTGTTCAAGTTGCAAGTTGCACCTTTCATTCCATATAGAAGGCTTTAAAGCTGTGGGAATAACTGAATTCCAAGACATAGAAATTATTAACTGCATACAATACAGTGAAAGGAATGAGGGACAAATGCTGATTGAAAAGAAAATGAAGGTTGTTGTGCTGTCTTTTAAGTAAGTCACTAGAGAAATATACTTGCTATTCTTAGTTGGAAGCAAATGATCCTGTGAATGAAGTAAATCATGCTGACATGTATTCACTGACTGGATGAAAAAAAAGATACTGCTGGACATTGTGCCTTCTTAACATTCAAGGGCAAAATTAATGTTATAACAAGTATCTCAGATATTTTTGCAACTCTAATGCTGCTTCATCAGACAGTCCAATATAAATCTTTTTATTTTTCCAGAATATTTTCTTTCCAGAGATTGACATACATTTTCATACAACACTCTCTTTTTCTTCAGAATCACAGTAGTGAAGGGAAAGGCTCAGATTA
This sequence comes from Aegotheles bennettii, assembly GCA_013398125.1. Lineage (NCBI taxonomy): Eukaryota > Metazoa > Chordata > Aves > Caprimulgiformes > Aegothelidae > Aegotheles > Aegotheles bennettii. Next base: position 391,558 of record VZRW01001551.1, read on the forward strand.
CTTCACCAGGTTTTGAATCAAGCTCTTCAGTTCTGTGGGACTTTGAATACAAGCTGAGATAGGGGTGCAGAGCTTGCTCTTTCACTACACAGCAATCCCACTATGTCAGAAATTAATTCTGAATTTCTCTTCAGCTGGAAAGATCACCTTTTTCTGTATTGCAGTTGTATCTTTATCCTAAGTGATGGTATTTGATGATATCATTATTGCTTACCCACCGTGTCTAATATAAGCATTTCACTTCCTCAAGGATCAGGATGTTATATGCAGCTAATGGTTGCAAAAGCTCAGCTTATAAAAATAAACTTCCACTAGTAAGACATGTGACTTCCCGAAACTGCAGAACATCTTGTTAAGCTGAATAGGATATTATGAAATGACCAACTGTATATAAATATTTGTTGAGACTGAGTGAGAGCCTTTCTACTCCTGCTCCTGTGTTTTGTGAAATGAGAAGTGGAACTGCGATAGAACAACTGTTGTCATTGAGACTGCATGAGTAGAGTCCCACTGGGGGCAGCATCCAGCTCAGGATATTTCTATAAAAAGGTCTGCACACTTCAGTGTGTAAGTCCAAAGAACTGTCTGTATTTTTGCAAGCTTTTACTCTGTCCTAGAGCTTTGATGTTAAACAAAGTAAACCTTCAGTGTGTCAATACTGTTGCAGCTAAGAGCCTGCTGCAGGCTGCGCTTTTGCTGCTAACTGTCCAGGAAGTAGAATCATGCACCCAGTACTTCAGTCACCAGACACTCTTCACCTGCAGAGCGTTCCAGAATTAGGTAACATTACATACCTATCCTTTCTCAGGAAGAATAATTAAGTAACCTGTTTATAATATCCATAAATTATATGTGTTGTGCTGGAAAATTCAAATGCAAATTTCTAATTTAATACACCCGACATGTTATGCTTTGGAACATCATGCTTAATGTTTCTTGCAATCATTTTGAAAGACTCTTAAGGGTGTAACAGTTGTTATGCAAACCACCCACACTCCCTCAATCAAACTGAATTAACAGTTGAAAGTTTCATTATCCTATTATTTGTTAAATGTGTATAAGAAGCAACTGACCCAGCACGTAGAAACAGGATAGGAATTGCAGGCAGGGGTATTGATTACAACTAGGTATACATATATTTAATTTCCTAGTGACAGTATGCAACCTACAGTTTTAGCATAAAAAATAAAACTAATAAAAATCCTTGTAAATATTATGAAAATCTAAGAAATGCAAATTAACTCTAGGACTGAGCTTGGATATCTGGCTGAACCTAAGTTTGTTTTGAGGTAACTCATGGAAGATTATATTCAATTTCCAAAGATGTTTTACCACTACCATTACAGAAGTTGTTTAACTATGTACTTGACAGATTTTAAAAATGTTAAACTTGGATTTTAATCATCAGATTTATTTATATTTGTAAAATCTTGAATCATAGAAGGTTGGCTAAGAGAAGCCAATAGTAATAAAGAAGTAGAAACTAATTCTTTTAGAACTCTGAAGTCAGGTTATATCTACTATGGAAGCACCACTTTTTATCTTTTTTAATATTTACTCCTTTTTGAACCATTATTGGTTAGATTGCTACTGGAATTACAGAAGATCCAGCTTTATATTCATCCTCTAGGACTGTGATTTCAAACCTCTTCATTATAGTGATAAGCATTAAGAGGCAAAAAAGATTCTCAAGTTGGATGGATAAAGTTTCTAAAAAGACTGATGCAGATAAAATGGCTAACATGCATACTGGGTTAGGCAAAAGGCTCCTCTAATTCAGTAGCCTCCTTCTACTGGGAGCAGGAACAGATTTTTAATGAAAGAATAAACAAAAGCAGTATGGAAAGACTGTCCCCTAAAATACTCTTGCCCTATGGGTAATAATAATTCTGTATGCACACCTTAGTTGTGATCCAAGAACAGACTTCCTCTGATGGAGGGTGAATCAGCTCTGTGTCCATCCTAGCCTAGGTACACTTCAGTCTTATTACAAACATTTATTTGTTGTAAGCAAGTCTGCAGTTCCTGACCTTGAAGTGTCCTCTCTAATAGTTACATGTATTCTGTACCAAAGCTGGCTACAGTAAGAGTGTTTCCAAACCTCAGTGAAACATGTTCTATCTTTCCATGCCTGGAAAATCCCAGATTCCAGTATTCTTTTATGGCAGCTTATTAGGTTTATGCAGCTCCTTGTGTGCATCTGTAGTGGTAAACACATCAACTTCAGTCTATTCAGATAGTTTGTCCACAACATATCTTGTTTACTAAATTTTTGATTTCTATATAAGCTAGGCCATGGAATTAAATGTTTAGGAAAAATGTTAATTCAATACAATTTTACAAACACTCGAGACAGGATCATCTTGGATAATTTACAACCTCACAACTTGTAAAGCATTATGATATAGCCTATAAGCTACTGATAAAATTATTTTGTTCAGTTTCAGCCTCTCAAGTCATAGCATATTTTAACGACAAATGCATTTAATTTTATTGTTAAGTATTCATTTTTAATTACATCAGTCTCAAAACTTGACAAATTCTCCTTTCCTACTTCCTTTTATGACAGGTTTTTTGTGGAATAGGATTTTGGAATTTTCTTCCTAGTTTTCCTTCAGTTCTGGTGGTCAAAATTCTCTCTGTATTAGATTTTGCCTTTTCATTTGAGTCTCAAGGATATTTTTTACATCTTCTTGACAGCCTCTCATTTGTTTGCAATTTGAGTGCAACTCTTTTTTACTGCTCTTGTTGCTGCTATCAAAACAACTGTTCCAGAACAAGCCAGATTACCTTCCTCCAGTTGCAAAATTGTCTTGTTAATAACACCGTAAACAAAAACTAATTTATCAGGAATTTACAGATAAGTAATATTCAGGAAGAATGGTCTTTCTTGCAGTGCTTATCCTGCTGTGAAACTCTGACCAATAGTAAATACAGGCTGAAGTGGTATAAAACGTGCAAGTGACTCACAGCAGATGTCACTTCTCTTATCCATCTTAAACATAGGCATGACGGGTGCAGCCCTTTGGATAGGTCACAGGTGAAATTTTCCTTTCAGCTTAAATTTCTATAAAACATATATTCTGTTGCAGAGTTATACTCAAGCTCTGTCAGAAGTGAATTTTATTGTAGACATGGAACAAACTGATTTCTGCTTACCTTATTTATATCTTACAATCTTTCAATATGCTGTTGCAGCCAATCCTCACTGTCTGCATTAAGCTCATCTTTTTTGTCAGAAATTTTTATTCACTTCTGTTCTCATCACCAGTTATCTAAAAGGACTGCACAGTATAATGATCATGATGACAATCTTCTTCATTAGATGACATGGAGAACTAAGACTGATATCAGAAAGCTGACTTTTCCTGAGCCAGAACATAATCCCTGAGGCCCCCTTGAAGCACAATCTACATCATAAATTCTACTCTTCTCACTTCAGGTCCTGCAAGTCTGGCTTGTAGAGTGATTATTCCATACAGAAATATATTTGTATGTGATATATAACCAAAGCAAGAAAAATTAGTCATGGAATATCATTTACTAGAAACAACTTTTAATGTGTTTATGGAGCTTATGGATTGTCAGGCACCCAAAAGGGGGAAAAGCACTTCTTGAGAAAAGCAATAGAATATGCATTTGGAAGACTAAAGGGTGAATAAATAGAAGACCCAGACATGTAGGCTAGAAAGTGATGAGAAATATCTGTTTCTCATGGCAGCTGCTGCTGTGCTTTATATAATCTTTCTGAGAACAAAGGAGAGAGGTTTGCAGATATGGAGAGGAGACAGATGGAACATGATGGACCTGAACATTTTGAGAACCCCAAATGAAGACTGCTGTGAAGTGCTACAATTATGTAGAAAGAAAGAGAGATCTGTTGTGTTCCTTCTATTGCACAATGTTTACACTTATGACAAGGAGTTCATTCTGCAGATGAATATTTATAGATCAGTGAATGCAAAAGCTTTAAGATAAATAAGGATGTAAGCTCTCCCTTTTGGATTTTATAATTGCACTAATATTTACTTTTTATGTAGATGTGTGTGTTTTTATGAACTAAAGATGGTATTTGAAATAATTGTTCAAGATGATGAACAATGAACATAAGCACATTCTCTAGTATTTTTAATAATGATTGGTAGTACCAGTGATAATAATGCACTGCATATTATTTAAATTCTAAAGTTGTGCTGTTTTAAAATGCAGTAATCCCCTTACATTTATAAATTGAAAGAAGGAGACAGGTTAGTTCTCCAAGTCATAAGTTAGATGGACATATCTGTTTTCTGCATCTCTGGTTTTTGGGTAAAACACACCTTTATGGGGGAGGAGTTTGGGTAATGGGAAACTTTCTATTGTTTTCCCTTCTGGAAAACTTAAATTTAGAAAGAGTGTATAAGGTAAATGGCTTTAGTCAGATCACATCAGGACAGTGGTACTCTTTTTGCATTATGAGCTGCACTGTAAAATTACTGACTCATCAATGGTCTTTTTCTGTTATTATGAATGTTCCCTTTAATGTTTTTGTTGCTATGTGCACAAATATGGCATCATTTAAACTTCTTTCATATGCATAGGAGCTGTCAATGTGGGTAACTTTGCCAGTGATGCAACCTGTACAGAATAGAATAAAGGCCACTAGTTACTGTCTAGTAACTAGTTACTTCAGTAGCTGAAGTTGGCTTCATTTCATTGATTCCTCTCAGCTCTTACCGCACATGAGTGAAGAGGGAAGCTGATTCAAGTAGCCAGCAAAATAATATGGGCTTAATGATCATAATACTGGAAGATGAAGGCAGGGGAGTAAGAAAAAAGAAGATCGCCATGACTACCAGGACTGACAGCACAGTCTAGTTAGTCCCTGTTGTGTTTTGCCTGCCATATTTTCCCCTTGATTGCTTAGCCCATGGAGAATATTCAGTAAGATTTTATTCTTACTACATACTCACTACAGCCCTTAGATTAGACATCTACTCTGAATATTCAAGATTAAGTATTTCACATTTGCCTTAAAGTTGGCTGGATCTTTATTTTCTGCATAATTTCTTTTTTAGTTTTAGAATATTAGCAAATTGGACAAAAAGTGTTTAAGTGAAGCAGTACAGTTGACCCACAATCATTCTTTTTGCCATATTTATCCAATTCTAGTAAAAGTACACACATGCCCACATGTAGCTGCACCCTCTCATCAGTAATTTTATTTTGAATTTCTTTGCATAAAATACTTCCATCTACTTTGTTTGCATTGCTCATCACTAGTAATAACAAACTTGCAAAATATAGGACTGTATTTAATTTGCTGATACCAAGACACCAAGATACCAAGATATCCAAGATAAAATGAAATGCAAATTAAGTACAAATGGTTATTCTCAGCAATTGACTAAGGTTTGTCATAAATATAAGCCAGTAATAATAGGCGTCATGAAAATATGAAAAGGTAACTCAAAAGCTTATTGGAATGCCGTGAAGAGTTTTGTTCTTACACTGTAGAGTTAGGCAAAGCAGTAGAATGCATGTGATTATAGGAGACTATAATATATTGGATACCTTTAAATAGCTTTATCCCTTTTATGATCTCCTACTCCTTTTGTAATATACTAGTAAACATACTGCTTTGCTGAGGAATGTCATTACATAAGGTATTCTGTGCCCAAAGGAACTGACAACCTGATTTCATTCCTGTGAAGTTTTCAGTCTGCAAAGTCAACACAGTTTGTACTTAAGTGCTTACTAAATGAATACCAATTATTTTTTCTTCCTTATTGCTGTGACTCAGGCACTTCCACTCTAAAATACATATATATATTTTTTCATATATATTGCAGAAATGTACGACTTCCACAAACATAAAAAATACAGCTGTGTTTTTGCAAGAAAAGGAGCACATACCCAACTTTAAGCTTACATTTGAGTTCCTTTAAGTGTAGTTAGATATTTTACTGAGGTTGAGAGACAACAAAACTCAGTATAATTTACTATTTTTAACTTTTTTTTTAGAAGAAGGTTTTAATTGCCAGTGGAAGTACAGAACTCATTAATCAGAGTGCTGCTTACTTGGATTATACTCTAAAAGGTCTTTATTTACAGATGTCTGCTTTGTGGGGGAGAGAGAGAGAACGGAAAGTGATATCCACTTAAAGTGCTAGAAATACAAATTTATTGGAGCTGAGTTACTATTTAGAGATTAATCTTTAACACTCTCTGACATTAAGTTGATGTTTAATTGTTGTGACTAAATCAGATTGACAGACCTGTATGTTTTGGTAAAGACTTTTGTTGAAGTCCACATGCAATTATCAGAGATTGAGTTTACAGGTAACATTTTTGTAACGAATCATATTTTTAATTCTTTACTTCCTTTATTTAAGCTCAGTAAGTTATTTTGGCATGTAACAGCCCTGGCATGGAGAATGGGGTCCCTATTTCTAATGGAAAGAATATCATACACAGGTGAGTTGGAGGCATCTGTGGAAATTTAACTTTTATATGTATTTATTTATCACCCATATGTGATACCATGTTTGGATGACTGTCGACCCCTCTAGTCTTCACCTATTTGAAAAACGTCTGTCTAAACATAGTAATTTTTAATGGAATACCAAGTATACAGAAGAGAAAAGTGAGACTTTAAAAAAAATCAGTGTAAATTCACTAAAATCCGTCTTCTTTTTAGATCATCTCATATCATCCCTCATATCATCCCTACCTCTGCTAAAGCCTCTGAGATGTCTTTTCAATATTCCATAAAGTTAGGTCTAATACAAACAGAGTGTGAGTGAATAATTCTGGTGGCTGGTGCCAGCTTCTGTTAGTATGGCCAAGGTTGTATTCAACTCTTCACTTTCTGATTTGAGAAATATGCACTTTGCTAAACTTCACACCCTTAAAATACTGTTGGAATATGAAACAGACAATAAAAGTGAACAAATCACTAATGAGTTATGCTGATCACAAATTAGCATAATGGGTTACTGCTCATTAGAGAACCAGAATAACTGATGGAATCTAATAATACAGTTAAATGTGTTAGCATAAACCACCATAAACACCAAATTTCAGTAAAGTAAAATAGTTTGTAAGCCTAATGAATCAGTCAATGAAAGTTATATTTATTTTTTTTAAGTCTGCATGCTAATGACAACTTCATTTTTGAGCCAGGAACTGTGAGTGTGATGGTTTGCTGCCAGGCATTGAATTTTAAATGGTGAAGTAACATCCTCAACATAATTAGTCATCTGTTGTTACACATGGCATTCTATTTGCTACAGTCTAAAATGATATAACATTCTCAAAGGCAGCATGTAAGTATCAGGTAAATATTAGCAGCATTTGGTATCTGACAGACATTTTTACATCATGTGAAACTCACTGGGGAAACTATTGGGAAAGAACCCTAGAGACATTTTATCTTCTTCTTGGGCAGGAGTTTATTTTCAAATCTATTTTTACACTTTACTTAAATATGCATATTCTGATTACTGAATTTTCAGTACCTTCACATAACAGAAAAAAAATATTAGAAGAAAATGATCACAAATGAATCACAGGATAGAGGCTGGAACTTTCAGAATGGATAGTAATTTTATGTAAAAGTCTTGTAAGCCATGCTGAAAATTCTTCCTAGTGTCAATTAAAAATACTGATTTAAATAACATACTACTAGATTGTGAAATTGCCACTGCATTAATTTTTGAATGAATACTTACCTGACCAATAATATAGAGATACAAACCATACGAAATATTGAAATAATGTGTGGTACAACAATAGGGAACAAAACATGGATAAGTTTAATTTGTCTTTCAAATTTATTCAGATTTAACTTTCTCCTTTATCTAAATTCAGTTTGGACCTACTGATTTCCAGGTTAATAAATGATCTGCAACCTGTGCTAGAAAATCAGCAAATCTTTGATTGTAAAAGATCACAAGTACCTGAAGCCCAAACTCATCTTCCAGGGTACAATAAAACAACCTGAATCTCTCAGTCATATTTTTTACTTCCTTAATTTAGTATTTCACTATATATTAAAAAAATAGGAAGATTTGCTTATAAATAATCTGTTGTTGACACTCCATTGTACAGAGGCTTTGTGAAGGGCAGCTTTCTGAGCTACCGTTTAGTCTTTCTGATTACTTTTTAGTTTCAGAAGACAGCAAGATGACTAGAAATGTCTCTCACACACAAAAAATAATTTAGATTGAAGTGTCTAATCTTTATGACATTGTTCCACAGATCACAGTAAATAGGCTATACAAATTATTATTAATTTCACTGGTCTCTGTGTGTAGTTTTAAAATGTTCCATTATGTCAGTTGCACAAAGAATTCACTGCATGTAGCATGAGAAAGATGCTGACCTAATTATTTTAGAAATAACTATGTAGAAACATCTAAAAGGATTAACAAAGGAAATATTATGTCACTAGCAAATTAATAACTAAAATAGCATGAAAATCCACTGTATAATTATCTTGGTTTCCATAGAAACCATGTTTGATGGGTACCCAAAAAGACTTCTGATTGGGCTTCCATACTACTGCTCTCCCTATAATAAACATGATTTCTGTTCTGCCTTTCACAAATAACTAAGCAGTTTTTCAGTAGCCTAAGTCCTTATCCTATAGTCCTTAAGTACCACTCTTTAATAGCACTAATCACCCATATGCCTTTTTAAGATCTGAACTCTTGAACTTAAACATGTACAAATATATTTTTTAAAATGTTTTATGACATATATACGTTTATTCTGATAATATTTCTGTGTTGTCACAATACAATAGTTGCGTAAAAATACACGAAGGCATTAATCCAAGAAACAAGTTGGGGTTTTCATTACATTTTGTTATTGTATTTTTTATTACATTTTCTCATCAAGCCTTCTTGAAGGCTCTGACCCTTAAGTACTAGTAATACAGATGTAAGCAAATGAACCCCAGTGCTAGCAAAGGTGAAGAAGGCATGGCCCATCCCATAAATCCGTATTCCATTAGAAACAGTAGGAGTTTTATCTGAATTTGTGTTTCATTTAAATAATCTAGATTGACAGCTATTGTGGCAACACTGTTTTTACATGCTTCCTATACAGCAGACTTTAGTAAAGCCACCTTAGAAATTTCTATAGCTAAAAAAAGGCTTTGTATGCAATATGTTTTTTTCCTACCGAAGTTGATGAAAATGTTGTCCTCATGTTCATGCACACAGTTTTTCCCAGAAGGCAATAGTTCAGATAAAATTTAATTGAATTTATAGATTATTTGTTCGCAAATAACAAATGGATATTTTAAGAAATGTTTGACTTTCCAGAGGCTGTACAACCTTTTTATTGCCCCATCGCTTAAGGAAGTGTTAAGGTAGTGTCTGAAGTAGACCTCAATTCTAATTGTATGCACTCACAGGAAATCTACCCATACACGCTGCCTTAACTCCAGCAATTGACAAGCAGGGCAAGGGTAGAGTGGAAGCTGGTACAATGGATTTGGAAGCTGCTACATGTGCTACCTGGCCTAATTCTAGATCTATTTGTTTATGTTTGGAGAGCACTGCATAGGAATATTTCAAAATAGAAAATAGAGATCCTTTGTTTGCAACAAGCAAGTTCCTGACAGATCTGCTTTATTTCAGAGAAAGAAATGCACAACTGCTATTATTTTAAAACTTGGTGGGATTCTTGTAATAGTTGAATAATTTATTTTGTATTATTTACAGTTACTTAGAACTTTAATGTTATATAATATTCTGTGATTTAAATTCTGCAACTCCTGTTTAGTCCATTAGATCCTGAGACTTCATGTGCTTTACCACTTTGGAATCATTGATCAAACTAAATGACAGAATAGTAGTTTAATTTTGTGCTATTTCTGAATGCAGAAAATCTCTCTAAATCATAAACTGAGTTTGGACCTGAGCATTGAGACTGGTGTACAACAAAATATAACACCACAGAAAGAACTGTAGACCCAAAAAACCCCATTTTATTCTACATTACATAATCCACTAACACTCTTCCAAGTTCATTCTACTTAATGCTTGGCATCTTTCTTGGAGAACTGCCATTGTCAGCTCCTGGTAGAACCAACACAGAAGGGCAGAGAAACACAGAACTCCATGTTCCCTTCAGATCTGCGTTGCCCTCTGAGTTGTCTGTCTCTGCATATTGATAATAAAGGGAGCTCGACCACTGAGATGCCTTATTTTCGTTAGCACTACATGGGATTAATCCTTTTTTGTTTGGTTGGTTTTTTTCTGTAACATAGTGTTCCAAATCTGAAGGTCTTGATTTGTCTTGTTTGGACTAGATCATCATCTGGATTTTTCATCCTTACAAGCAACTTACATTTGACTGCGTAATGGATATTGAGGCTACAGAATTGACATATGTTTATTCTCTAAGTCAGTGTGTGGAAACATCCTAATTTTCTGATGTTGAAAGAACTGAAGGGTAAAAAATATTAAGATTAGACCTCAGTGAGCTGTCAATGATGACATAAGAAAAGTTTGTGTGGGATTCTTAGTCTTCAGTATGAAAAAAATAAATGCCCATCTGAAACAGTTTGTAGCCACCTTTTCCACAAGCTAATCATTCTACTCTGGTGATATATGACTAACACTGATTTAAAAAGGAAAATAAGCCTTAATAGATGAATCACTGTGCCACAGAAAGATGCCTGAAATAGTCATTCATTGTTATTTGTCTTCTTGTACAGTTTACAGAAATAATTAGTATTCCATTTCACAAACAAGTGCAAACAGCCGTTAGCCAAATGACACAACATACACTTTGACTAGTTCTGTAACTTTCACTAGAACTCTATTACTGGTAACTCTGGTTGAGAAAGATAACCAGTCAAATGGTTAGAAAAGCAATGCTGGTGTCTACACACCAGAACAAGTAAAAATGTACTGTGCTTAGACACACCAAATTTTCTCCTTCCATTGTAAACCCAACAGGAGACCTGGAGGTCCAGCCAGGTTCTTCCCCAGAATCCTGGGTGTGCTGAGGCACTTCTAAGTGACTGAGACTAAACAGTTTCCCCACATTTGAGAGAGTATGATTTTTCAGTTCTGGCTAGACAGATAGATGTCAGAGGCACATTCCTGCTCACTGAATTGCACCCATACAGAGATGAGACATAAGTATCTTCTGATATAAATATACTGTTACTCTGTAAACACAAAAGCTTTCAGAAAAGATCCTATAATATACATTCTGCAGCAAAATTGTACTTTCAGAATTATCAGTGAAGACACGTCAGCTCCAATATGCTCCAATATCCATCTCCAGCTATTTTGTACTCTGTACAGAACTACAAGTTTCTGTTATTGCACAAGGAGGTAAAGAAAGCAACTCTTTTCGCACCTCAGCAAAAATCTGCTTTTAAATATGTTAAAAATAATATGTCAAAATTCTGAAGATTAAGGAGCATATCTTTTAGGTATGAACTAATCACTGGAAAGCAGTTATGCTTCAGCATTTTTTCATTTCAAATTTTCTCACAGAAATGATCATCAGAAGCAGTAAGAAAGCACTTTCTCAGTGCACCAGTCTAACTGAACAGGTAAAAAATTGAAAAAAATTGAAGCAAAAAGAGGAGTCTTTCTGGGCTTCATACCCTCTTAGACTTCTTACAAAAACGTATAATCCCCATACAAAGCTACATGCCTCTTCTTTCTGTTTGATAAGAAAGCATGGTTTTTAACAGAACCCTGCATTGTAAAGTTATACTGACTTCAGAATTGCTGAGAAGCAGATGGCAAAAGCAAGCCTGTCAACCAGGAACTAAGAAGGGCTGTGATGTTGCAATTTAATCAATATGGTGCCTGAAAGTCATTGTGTCATTAACCTTAAAGGTCAGCAGGGAGGCACGGTGAGGACAGTTAGCAGCGGCGCTGAAAGCACACCATGAGCATGTCCCCATGGTATTGAATATACTCTAAGGGGAAAGTGCTCTGAAACGGTAAACACTGTATTCAAGCTACTACTCTAGGCTTATTAATTTTGCATTACTGAAGCTGTGGTACTTCATGGACTAGGGCAGTATCTTTAACCAAAATATGGTTATGAAAACAGAGCAGTGCTAGCTCAAAATTTTTTCCTGTTGTGCTCCATTACACTTAATGATAGGTCTAGTGCTGGCTTCCATATGTGTCGGGGGGAATAAACTTGGTTACTGCTTGCTGTTGCAGAAAATGTGAAAGATCATCCTGGTGAAAGCCATCCTTAAGTGGACAGATTCCAGAAATGGACTTAGCTCCTCTTTCAGCATGAAGAAACTCGTGTAAGCTCTAAATGATATCTCTTAAAATTAAACACTGTCTCAAATTCACCATAGATGTACGATAATCAAAAACATTAAGCTAATTGATTTTGACTGTTTATAGAGAATTCTGTAGGTATTTAAAAAATATTTTCTGTAATATAGAATCATACTTAGATGGGTAAGAAAGAGTAAAACTGCCATTGTATGTGTTCACATAAGCAATAGTAACAATTGCCTAAACAGATCTCCAGTCTTAGGCAAGGTGCAGATGCTTGAACAACTATTCTTAGTCATTCCAAAAGTGCTTCATTTCCTTAGTTATTGCATTACTGGGTGTTTTAATCCTATTTAGCTTATTTTGCTGTGTAGCAGGGTCAGTACTAGGTCAGTATATAATGAGCTGGTATCTGCAGCTGCTGAGACCAGACATAATTAGTGTAGGTTAGCTTGCCTTTTTTTGTGTGGTTTACTGTTGCTTATCAAAATGCCTGGTGGTAAGCATGATGTTCTGTTTAGCTGCAGCTTCTATACCTTATTCAGCAAGGGATCATCACAGTGAGTTCTTAGGAAACATTCTTATTACTAGCTTACTTCAGTGAGAACTGAATACATATTTTGTTCAGCAGTTGAGTAAAATATTTAAGTAGGTTATTAAAAAAGGCAAAGGCATATTTACTCAAGAGAGCATTGTATTGTAAAAGAATTGGAAAGCAAAATTAGAGCGAATTAAAAATGTCCAAGTGCTACAGTGATAGAATTTTATGCATTTCTAGTTCAGGTATTGTAGTCCTTATTCATATAAAATTTCTTCTTAAAGGGCCATAATATTCAATAGGATATATAATGTCACAAAAATTTGTTACTGCTTAGGACTGGCAGCATTTGTCATTATGCAATTGTGTGGCCATAAGACAAAGAGTAAAATTGGACTATTTGTTTAGCCACTGGCTAGAACAAACTCTTCTTGAATAAAAGACAGAGAGGAACGAGACTGGAAAAGGCCATGTGTTACTTTACACTGTTATTAGAAAAAGGGTTAAGCAGTACATAAGAGTGGCTACCAGAAAAACAAACTAGAGACATAAAATAAGAGAAAATCAAATCACTGTCTCCAAAATGACAGACCAGATTTTATCAGTGTGCTGACCCAAAGGCACCCTGTCTGGCAAAATAAATACAGGTAATTTAGCTTTTCCACAGTGAATAATCTCTGTCCACTGCCCGTTTGTACACTGTCTTGTAACACACACGTTTTTCCTCTACTTTTTTTTTTTTACTTCCTCATATATGATACTCACTTCTCAGGCACTACTGCTGAGAAAATTCTGTATGTTAAGTAAGCTACCAAGTTACATTATAACTACTGTCCACAAGCATGACCATTCTAGGTGAGACCAAAGACTCACGTAGTCTACTTTATCTGTCTTCAGCCATCGTTAACAGCAGATCCCTAAGGCATGGTATAAAAATGGAGCACTCAAGTGGTGTTTCCTGTGGATCTTTTCCTAGCCTCCAATAATCTGCAACTCATGAATTTCATTAACTAAGCACATTTATATTTAATTCCCTCAACACATTTTACTCTATGCTTCCCAAACTCCTGCAAATTTAAGTTTTCAAGGTCTTGAAGCAAAAAGTTCCTCAGAGTAACACATTTTGGTTGTTTAAACCTACCAGCCACTACTTTCTGTAATTTAGAATAATAAAATCTACATTTTCTGTAACCTAGATTATTAACAGCTGTCCCCTGTACTCCTTATGGAAACCTGATTTGGTCATCAGAGTGATAAGGCTGAGATCTTGTGTATTTTTCTTTATCTGTCTCACCAGAGGAATATGACTTTAGTATGGGTACTTCTTTGTTGGTACTCTTCAAATTTGAGTGACTTTTCTGCTGAGATTGCACACTTGGTAATAATTAAATTTTCCCCCACTCCTTTCTCCTGTGTTTCTGCATCATCTGTATTTCCTTCCTTTGAGTGAGAGTGACCCCTTTCCCATGCACGCACTTTCTGTTTACAAACCCAGTGTATCAGGACTGCTGTAATACCAGGTGCTAGTTTACACTTCCACTGCAAGTATATTGCCCTTTTTATGTCAATGCATGATTTCCACAATGCCTATTTTATCACCATGTAGTAAAAGAAAAAAGAAAGAAAAGCCAATGTATATAATAAAAACAAAGGGGTTTTGGCCACTTACCATGTGAAGATAAGACATAGTAAGGTAGATATTAAAATGAGGACTTGGTTAAACATTGCAGACTGTGTGCGTTGGATGGCTCTGTGAAGATCATTCTATATTAATGGAAAATAGGTGTTATTTTTGTTTTTGAATTACTAAGGCATGAGCTGATTCTATAGAGGAATTCTATAGTGTCCTGATAAAAGGCACTTACAATTTGCTGATCATATAGAAAGGTACAAAAGAGCCAGCTGTGATTTTGTGATTATTTAACTAGTTCTTTGTTCATCCTGGCACAATTCTGATACTATTGCAAGCTGCCTTAAGGTTTGTCTACTCATGTCTAGTTTACAAATTACAGGCTGCAAGGACCAATTAAGGCATAGCAATTGAGTTCCCTGCAATTGTGTATGAAAGGAAGAGTAGCAAAAGAAACAGCCATTCCAACTTTCCCTTACTGGCACAGTAACAATTTATACTAGTTGAGATTTCACTTGATGTCTTATTTTTTTCTAATTCTGATGCAGAATGCAGTTTATTAATGCTTAACCATCTGTATAATCTAAATACAGATCTAGTTAGCTTCCTATTAAAGTTGGACAGTGGACTGTACTGCCAAAATTCCACTAAAGACAATATACTAAAAAATAGAAACTCTAACTTAGTTATTTCCTTTGTCATACTTACAATCATATTTTCTAAAGCATGCTTTGCCAGCCAACAATTTAAAAATACAGGAATAAACAGGTTTCTTAGGACTGGCCAGAAAATCTGAAAGAAAAAATAACAAATTAATTAAAAGCTTTTCTAGTCAAGAATACAGCTTTTCTATTCAAGCAGCAATGAAACAATTGGGAAAAATTCTTATTATTAATGCATTTCTAGTGTGAGATATGGCTTTAAATAACATTTTTTCTTCCTTTGTGCTGAACTGTATGCAAGATAATTTGATAAAATAAGGACAGTCAATTTTCAGTGCAGATATCAGAGATTCCTAGATTTTTGTATCTATGTGGTTTATTTTATTGATTGTGCTGCAGTCTGAGTTAGGGAGTTTTGGTTTTGTTTGTGCCCTATTGGGGAAGAAGGGGAAAGTGATCTGTATAGTTATTTACATTCAAGTAGCAAATGATCTCATTGTTGACAAATCTCTGTTCCCACAGACACATATTTGTCATCCATATAAGATTCAAATTCACTTCAACAAAAATTAAGAGTATTTGCGCAGCTATAATGGTACAATGTGCAAATGTATTAATTCAAATGTTTACCGTGATGATGAAAGGGACAGCATTAATTATTTCCAGCAGAAAGGGTATTCTTAGAATTTGTTCCCAGATATTTCCCTTCAAAGAAAAGGAAAAAAAACACCATGTCACAACAGGCTTACATGTAGTTCTGATGAGAAATATACGTGATATTCCAGTGCCACATAAGGAGTCTCTCCCACTAGCTGAATTTCAGGAAGGTTGTTCATCTCAGATTTAAACACATGTCAAAAATGAATATAGAATATAGGCCACTCTGGCCTATTTTTCTTACTGTTTATCTTAATGTACCTTACAGGTAAAAATATATACTTTTAAAGCTTTATTTTTACTAGAGCAATTCTCTGTTTCCGTATGATCATATATTGCCTTGCCTATGACCTACTTAGTAAGACAGCTCAAATGAAGAATTCTATTTGCATTGAGTAGTCAACTCATTCTCTCAGCTAATGAAGAGCTTCATTAAATTAAGTTTTCATATTTTTCAGAGAATAATATGCTCCTGTTTTCTTCTATTGCATTTTTAGGTACCTTGGAATCATACACAGACATCTTGTCTCTGCATATTCGTTCTTCAAAAGTTAGTTTGTTTTTACTTTTACATGTACACTTACACACAGATAAGGAGGTGAGGTTCCTGTCTTTTAATAATTATTGTTTTTCAGTGTCTCTTCATACAAGTAACAGACTACACTGTTGGCAAATTCTTTTACCTGCAACTATTTCTACTTCTTTGTCTTAGAAATCTCTAAGTCTTTAAAATCCTGCATTACAATGCTTTAGTTTTTGACTGTGACAAAGTTTTTCTTACCTTAATCAAATCAACTGGTTTGATCCCACTATGCCCACGTGACTACCCCTAAAGTCCATACTAATGTTTGTTCTGAATGGATAAGACACTCTCTGTACATTCTTCTGATAGATCTTCATGGTAGAATATTAAGCAAATGAGGAACGCAAGAAGTTTCTGTGCTTTGGAAAAGTTGGCATGAAATAAATAATCTGGCATATATTTAAATGAACCAAGATAGGACCAGAGGGAAGGAGGTGTTTGCATCAAGGGGATTGCCAAAGTGCATTTCAGTACTGTTATTCTTCCTTACATTACTCTTACTCCCTTATGGGGAGTGGAAATATAGCCATCATAAAATTGCCTCAACTCCTGTGACAGGCATATGCAGCAAATCAGGACAGTAGAGCTTTACACCCATTGCACACTAAGTAACTTCTCATGGGAGCTGAAACAATATTTCTCTCATCTTCCGTACTCACTGAAATTGATGTAGACCACAAGCATATTGTATAGGGATAAAATGCTGCCCAATAAACTCAGGAACAGTATAAACTGTGATTGTTCTTTACTGTTTTGGCACTAGATGTGTTAATTTTTGATTGTTTCTGCCTATTATTGATTTGCACTTGTAACCCCTAATACCTAAATACTATAGTAACGTTTAGATAGTAGAAGGTTTAAGCCTCTTGTCATTATTGGGCACTAAGGAAAAAACTTATGCCATAATCACTTGATAAGCACACTAAAGTACAAGTCTCTAACTTCAGTGGTGGCTCGTATAGCTACTGAATATCAATAATTCAAATTTTTTTTTTTTAAAAAAAAAGATTATGCTTCAAGATATTTTCGGCATTAGAAACCAAATCTTTTCATATTTACTTTGATAAATTATTTTAGTATTTTTCTACTGAAGATCCCAAAAATGCAGAGTACCTAAAACTACAGCTTTAACATCAATAAAAATCGTGTCCATTTCATTATGGATAGACATATAAAGCTGTGCACTTGAAAAATTGGTATCCAATAATCAAGGTCACTTTTGAGAATGTGTTTTCAAAATACAGTGTGCCAGTGGACAATAGAAAAAATTGAAATTTCCACTCTCTAGATATTACTGTTTGCTCATAAATTTGGGAAACACAAACAGGGCTGCCTGTGACAATATGCTGTCCTCTACATGAGTGTTTTTCTCAACTTCCTGCTTGTACATCAGTGTAGGCACAAAAGCAGACACATGAATTTTATATTGAAACATTTAACTTTGTTACTTTTTGTGAGGAATTATACCTAGAAGTAACTAAAAGTACTTACCTTGTAGCTTAGATAACTTAGCAGCAGAGTTTCAAGGAGACTTATTAAAGCCACAGAAACCTTAAGTGAAGTGATAGAAAATACGTCTATTAATACTGGCTTGTAAAGAATATGTGACATTAAGCATTACAATTAAAAGTAAAAGATAACAAAAACAGCTTTTCCATGCATCCCCTGAAACCATCTCAGCTAACAGCATTTAGCATGAACTTAAATATTGTCATTTTTCTGACTCAAGCACAGGCTGTGACTTGAGTCTCATTGCTCTTTTCCAACCGTAACACTACAGAGAGCCTGTAGGATGGCCTTTACATGGTTTTTAGAGCTCCATACACAGTCTGCCAGATTGTTTCCTAAAAGGGACTGAGATCTTTTCACAAGACAAAGAAAGAGAGAGAAGGAGGAAGCACCAAATAATGGAAACTGGTCAGTTCTTCATTTTTCTGTAAAGATGTTATGAATGTGTGGAAAAACAGCTGAGCTCAATTTATCAGCCTTCACTTAGATTATATGTAGTGAGTGTATGTATTAGGTAATTTAAAAATATTTAAATAGTCAAATATCAAAATAGTAAAAAAATTACTTAAAACTTTATTCATATTAAATAACAAAAAACTTACTTAAATCCTTTGTATAGCAAATATTTGTATTTTAATGTCTATTGTGGGAATATTCTATCAAGATGATGTACAAATTCTGCTGGAGCCTGAAGTCAAACAAGTTTCAGGATTCCTAATTTTAAAGTAATGCTTACTGCTAACTGAAAACACAGAAGAGTGCACTATTTGCACTTACAATATTATTTAGAATTTTCAAAGATTATGTGAATTGGAAAATTATTAAAATATGCAAACAAAATATGATACTATTTTCTTCAGGTAAGTATTACTGTTTTGTATAGACTCAGGTGGTATCTCAAATTAAAAGTAAAAATCTTTCTTTGCAATGACTGCATATAACCTACTGTGAATGCGTGTGTACATGTGAGCATGTGCGTACATGTACACACGCATACCCACAAATAAATCTCTCAGTATTTTTTATTTAAATTGAATACAGTAATCTGAATGTCTAAGTCAAAATTAATTCAAACTGTGCATACTTTAAGCAAGGAATTGAGTATATTTTCATCAAGGGATACTTCCCTTTTTAAAATCATGTATTACATAGAGGTACAAACTTCATAATGGCATCACACTAAGCATGGTGCAAGAATATAATGGTATAGCCATTCTGTAAGCTTAATGAATTCTTAGTAGAAAAACACATTTCACAGGAAGAATTCCCACAGCACTATCCATGAGTAAAAAAAGTGAATTGAACCACAAACTTCAAAAGATCTCCAAAACCCATAAAGCACTGATGTAGTGCATCTTTTGTGACATACTCTAAACATGTACGTTTCTATATTATGAAATAACTTTAGCTTTCTAGTGTACTTAACAAGAAAGCCCATGAAGCATGTCAAAAGCTCTGACTCAACAGAGCTCAATAATTCTAACCAAAAAGAATATCTAATTCTACAGTATTTTGTTATAAGCTTCAATACTTTATAAATAAATTCTAAACCCATATAAATTCAAAGCAGTTATCTCAGAGCAGCTTATCTTTAGTTTATGCTTTTGTTGTACTTGGTCATCAAGCAGATTTCTTTGTTAATATCACATTTTCCAAGTATCCTTTAACATCACTAAAATGCTACAAATCAGTGTTGTCTAATTATTCAATGGAAATAGTTAAATTGGCCATTTACATATTACCTGTAATCCCCATAATGGCAAGCTTCGATTCACCCAAATAATAGGAGACCTGTCCATTATAATAAGAAAATAAATATGAAATTAATCAAAAACTGGTTAGTGTTTTGAATAAAATCAAGAGAAAAAACTGTACATGTGAATGGAAATTAGAGCAGCCTTATTTTTTAAGCAAATTATAATAAAAATTCTAAATCAGTAGTTATCTACTGAGTATTGACATTGCTTGTACTTCTAATCCAGAGCCAATAATTGAGTTCCCATGGGAGTAATACAACACTCGGTGACACCAAAATCTTTTAGTGGCTTCAGTGGCTGCTACTTCATCCCCTATGATTCCATAAAGAATAAATCATTTTGAGTTTCTGTTTCTAGAGATGCAGAGGGATAATTATTTGTAGTAGGAAAAAGAAATATGACAATTCTTTTGTATGAACTTTTTGCTATCTGTGTAACAATATAAATGGTATCTAACTCATACTGGCTGTCATATCTTGGAAAAAACTCATGTTGTCTTAGTATTTACTAAACTCAATGATAATAGGCACTTAATACAGTACTACTGGAATCTGGCACTCTCAATGACACAATAGTTTACCATTAGTCATTTACTGCTAGTCATAATTGTTTTTTAAATAAGGGCATCCATTTTTTTTCAGCAAAGTATAAGCACTGAATTCAGATCTTACAAGAGCATCCAATCCAGCAGTTCACTTATGCAATCAGAGAAACAATTAAAATATTAAAGGCAGTTTTGAGTATTCAGGAACACAGAAGTAATTGCTTGAGAGTTATGAATATATCACTATATGTTAAAATGTCACCATTGCAGATGGAAATGGATTTTTCTTCCCGTTTCCCTCCCCTTCCTACCATTATGTGGACTTTTGCTTTGTTTTTTTAAATTAGGAGCTCACCAATCAATTGTTCCAGGTGTGTAGTTTAGATTGGAACAGCTTCGGTTTAATTCCTTACTGATAATTGTCATCCCATCCATGCGAAGTCCATTTTCAATAGCAAATGTATATGGGAAGACGATCATAAAAACATATGGGAGGAAAGAGATATTAATTACATTAGTAAGTGTTTCATAAAATGCATGCAATAGTTTGAAACCCTAGGCAATGGATATAGACATCTAAAAAAATAACTTTGAGAAAGTAGCTCCGTATGTCTTCTGTATTATGAAGGATTTCAGTTTACATTTTTTAAGGATTTATTTTTAAACATGTTTCAATTTAAAAACAAAATAACTAAAATTCTACTTTTAAAAGCTGAACTAAATACACAATTAATATTGAAGATTGAGAGATATTAAAAATCCTATCACATGGATAGGCTGGGATAAAAAAAGCATATATATTTATACCTGCCCTACACTCAACAGAAAAGATTTCATCAAACCACACTTTGTATCCTCTTGTGAGGATGTCAGGAAGGCTGGAGATTCATGCAGTGGTAATTTAAGTAAGAAACTGGTGACATCTATGTAAAAAAACCAGCTATGTACATGTGATGTTATCTTGCCTTGAATTGCTGGTACAAATCCTCCCTTCAAATGGTCATGTAAGAATATGGGAATATATATTTGTGCAAATGATGAAGAATATCCTTGTTTATCCCTGGCAAGTAAGGTGAGTAGAAAAGAAAAGGATTTGCAGACCACAGATTGGTAATTGCTGCATTTTTACCGAATACGAGTGGGACAGGTGCTAAATGGTCTCCATTAATAAGGATGCTTTATGTCTCAAGCTCTTCCCTGTAGACCCATTGTGCCTGAAGGAGTAAGTGAAAGATACTAAATTGTGCAGGCATTTCTGAAAAACAGGAAATAAATCTGCAGGGGGGTCTGTGATGAAAAGCATGCCTCCCAGAATTGTCACTTTAAAAACAACCAGGTGATAATGTTTTCTGTGGCCATGCTCTCATCAGACTGAGTAGTTTCTTTCATCAGGCTGTGACACAGTATCGATAAGGGATTTTTCTCCTAACACTGCATTTGTAAGAATGCATTATGGCAGTAGTTTAGGTATCAAGCACTCAGGATCTCTGTGGGCAAAACCATTGACATTAACAGGGTACCATTTGGGCACAGGGCTGGTTTTTCTGGCATAGCTTCTAAGACTGGGGTCTTAGTGAGCATGCAGAAGTGACTCATCTGAAACTTCTCAGACAGACAAATGTTATACATTGATAGAACAAACTAACTAGTCTTTTAAATGTAGCAAAACACGATATACAGGAATAATATATATATATATAAAAGACAATACGCTCTCTGGCTGGTGAATTGTTAAACACTTAGATTGAAGGAACAAACCTGTCAGGAAAGGCCTGGGGAATTAAGTGGCCTGCAAGATGCAGAAAAAACTTTGCATATGAATACAAAAGTATCAAAGTATATCTGTGGCAGAAGTGCTGATGTTCTGATCTGTTCTGAATACCTTGCAATATAATACACTCATTTGGGCTCACTAGAGTTCTCATAACAAAACAGTATCAGCAGCTTCTTCATGCCAGAAAGTATCATTAGCTGTAAAATTTCAACTCCCTAAGTTGCTGTGCTACTATGCCTAAACTTCTAAGGATGAGTTTCCTCTTTTCCATCACTGTTCAAGGTTTTGCAAAATCCTTACTGCTTCTTTCCTCCCTACACATTTCCTTTCCTTGAAGAGATGTTTTCAGACATGGAGTCAAAAAATAGGTTTTTGCAGTTCTTGATTTTCCAGGGAGATTTTTTTTCTGTACCTTCTTCAGATGTTCTGTTTCTTACAATAAATTTTGTCAAAAAAATTTCTTGAACCAATCTTTCATAATTCCCATTCACACATCTTTCTCTCATGCATTGCTGAGTAAAGCCTATATTCTTTAACTCTTTGGATTTGATTCTTGTAAGAGACAGCATTTCTCCTGTGCACTAGCTTTTTTGTAATATTACCCCTATTAGACATAACTGATTTTCAGGTATTAAAATTAGAAGTCATGCTTTGTCCTTTGCCTAACATTTTGTGAAGAGTGCTAGTTCTATCAACCCAAGCTTAGTATTTTCATCTGTGCTTTGTTTCTTTCAGTATTTAAGGCCAACAGAATCAAATCAAGTGAGAGCAAGCAAATTAATAAAATGTGGTGCTTATTAGCATTTAGAATTGAGAAGACTTGATCTATCCAGGATACAAATACAACTGAAGTACAGGATTGAACAAATTATAAATATGATTTCTTCTGCAATTGGTGGTGGATTGTATCACACATGAAAAAAAATAATAAATGCACAGTACCCAGTGGCCCATCTAGAATACCATACTGACCATTATAGGTATGCAAAATCATGCATTATAACGACAGGTCACCATAAGTATAGAATGTACTTTTGGTCTCTCTCTCTCTTCAAAGTGTTTAGAGAAATTAGAGGGCTAGAAAATTATCATCAATGTCATCTGCATAAAAGCTCAGTTTCATGTATTTTCCTGTTTGTTTCCAGAATCTGGGGGTTTAAGTAAAGTCCTTTCAAAACATCTGTGAAATATAAAAAACAAATCCCTGTTGACAGAATACCAAACATTTATTCATTAAATTAATTGATTTCTTGTAAGTTAAACAATGCTTTGAGAGCAGAAATAAAAAAAACAAAACAAAACCAAAAACCATTACCATCCAAGTCCTTGTGTGGGATCATCCAGGAGTACACGAACTATGTATAAGAAACAGCTTAGTAGCTTGAGAGAAAAATTGAATAATCGTATTCTCAGACCTATTTTAAAAAGAAAATAAAATACAGAAATAAATTCAGGTTCTTTACAATTTTATCCACTTTTAAGGTAAAACTAAAAGCAACTAGATTAGCCTTGCTGCAACAGAGCAAAGGTTGATCTAGCCAGTAATCTGTCCCTGATATGGGCCATAGGTGTATTATACAGAGGAACATATGACTTTACTCAGTCTTCAGTTCAAAATTAACACCTTACAGATAAAACTGATAAATCACCTTTTATATCTACTAGTTTGCCTCCCATTAAAATGCAATCTACAGCAAACACAGAAAACAGAAAATAGATTCTTAAATACTCTACCATGCAATGGCTGAAAGAAATCCTAAGGTTTGTTACACAACACTGCTTACTACTTTTAATTGTGAAGTTGCAGTTATCACATGAGAACTGGATAGATTTTTACAGCACCTTGTCGTCTGTAAACTAGGAGTTAAAATCCTGTGGTCCCTACCACAGCTGAGAAGTCCCACAGCTGTTATAGGTTTGTGAATACCAATCTAGTGATTCCTGCTGTCCTCTCAAGAGGACACAGACTATTTATTCCTCAACATGAGTGAAGGAGCTGAAGTAGTGAATGCATGTAGGCTGGAGAAGGGAGGTAAGTAAGTGTGTTGTCATGTATTAATTTGACTAGGAAGAACCCCAGTACTTTTATTGGACAATAGTATGATTTATTTTTTTTTTACAGTTTTTTTTTTAACTGTTACTAAAGAAAACATGAATTGTTTGTCTGTACTAACCCTTTTATGGAAGTCTGCTGGAGTATGAATGGTTGCCATAACAACTAGACTATTACAACAAGAGGAGCTGATAATGTTAAAAAACCTACAAAACCCAACAAACAAAAAAACCCCAAAAAGCATCTAACCCCAAATGAACATAAAAAAGCCCACCAGCATTTTTTTTCTTGCCAATTTTGTGTTGTCTAACTTTCTTAGGTAAGTACAAAAGTCTATTGTTTGTTTCCTCTGGCTTTTAGCTCTGTAAATGTTAATCTGGGTGTGAAACACGTCTTTTCTATGTTGATAATGGCCTGGTTTCTAAGTATTTGAAGTTATATGTTGTATTAAATGCTCAAAGAAAATGGTGCTTTTCTGATTAAAAATTACATCAGTATAAGGGACCCATTTTCCTGGCTGCTGCCTTAAACTCTTAATTCTCAACTCTCAGTCCTGAAAGATCTAGAGCTACTTAAGTATTCAAATATTTAAGTTTCATAGGTCTATCCCAGGCTCTACCTAGAAGTGCTTCAGGCTCTGGATATCTCCACAGGAACAGCTGTTTCCCACAGAATATAAGGCAGGGTTTTCACACCAGACATGCTTTCACCTAAGGGTTCTAGTAACAGAGATATCCAGGGCATACCATGGACTGGGTTATATATAAAGGCAGGCAATAGGATAGGTCTTGTACCATATGGGATTGGGTCAGTTATTACAATATAAATATGGAAGAACAGACTTCAAGTCTATCCTATTTCAGAAGGTCACCTCTCCTAGTTCTGTATGCCTCAGCCTTTAGAAATAGGATGTGCTGTCAGAGGGAGTGTATTTAATCACCCCTGCTAAAGCTTTAATAATTAATATAGAACTACCAAATAAGTATTCACCCTGGTCAAAATTTCCTGTAGCCTCATAGTTGGGGATGTCGCCTGTGAGTTGGAAAAAATGCATTTATTCCACTATCAAGGAGATCTAGGATTCCAAGTATGGGAAGGAGGGGATGGTCATGAGAGAAGGCATTTAAAATAGGTTTTAATTTATTGCTCTGTTATAAAGAAAACATTTCATATATCTGTTTGCTGCATGATTATTTTTGTCCTCTATTTCACATGCTGTCAGTGGATCAACATGATCTGCTTGACTTAATTTATTTTCCTCCACTCACAGCCAGATTGTTCGAGTAACAGGGTCGTTTGCACAGAATATCTCTATGTTTTGACACTGGTGCCTGACACTTGCATTCAGCTACATCAATCTTTCACTGTTATCCATTTGTGTATTGTTTAATAAGATTGTAATTTCCCTGTCTCCATGTAACCATGATGTTACATCTTTTGTCTTCTGTAAGAAAGGAAATTGGTAATAACAGTTCAAAAATGTTTGTTTTGTGAAATAAATGCAACTATGTCAAATGTTAAAGTTTCCTTCTCAGTTTGCAGGCATTTTTAAGTACAGAGTGATACAATATACTTCACCAGTACTGGCTACAACTTTTTTTTTATAAATTCTTGTTGCTTTCCTTACGAGCATTTTTAGAGAGTAATCCTCTGATTTAGAGAGCTGATCTAATCAAAGCAAGAGTGAGAGATAGCAGCTGAAGATTTTTACGATCTCCTTCCATTATTCCTTTCTCGTATAGTCTCTTAACATGTTTTTTGGTTTTCAGCAAAATCATCTCAGTAGCAGCTAGCTTTAGGAGTTGGATCAAAATATACTGTTAATAATTTATATTCTGGTGATGGTTATCTTTTATTCCCTCTCCAATGAATTGAAACATCACTTATTTTTTCACTTTGAGACTTATTTTAGACTGTGATAATGCAGTATGTGTGTGATCTTGGCGAGTACAAGAAAGCCATCCCAGTATGTCATCTTTTTCTCTTTTTTTTTTTTTTGGGGGGAGGGGAGAGATATGTGGCTGGCTGACACCTTTGTAAAATGCTTTTCATGCATTGGTTGAACTTGATTAAACATTTGCTTGCAGAAGATTGAGTGGAAGCTAGGGTGACATTAGAAATAGATGCAGGTTTGTTTTATCAGTTTCTAGAAATACTTCCAAAACTAAAATAATGAATGAAACAGTTGGTATTTCATGCTACTAGTCTGTATGTGAATTAGATCAGAATAGTATTCTGTAGAAAATTCATATAAATTCTAGAGCTGACTGTTACTTGTGAAGACTTAAGGATCAGTAAAAACTGTTTTGTGAATGTATGCAGTATGATTTAGCTATACTATCTGAAAATTGCTGATAGTACTGACAATTATTTTCTCAATGATAGCAATTACATCTTTAGTATGTGAAGGAAGGTTTTCAGTGCTCTCACTGAACACTGACTCAGATCTAAAAGGCAATATCTTTATTTCTCAACTTCCTGATACCTCTGAGCAACAGAATCTTCCAGTTTTCATGGAGGACTGAATGAGTACGCTTGAATGACTGGCAGATACCATCTCAGCAGGAGGTTTTTGGAGACTGTGTCTTAGAGGATTCTGGTTATGAGTATTTGGACAAGAACCAAGATCTGCATAAGCAGAAGGAGTATTTGACTGAAATTACTAATTCTGAACACTTCAGGGATTTATTTTTTTTATGCAATACAGTAAGAATTTTGCTGTATTTCTTGTTTGTTTCTACTTTAAAATTGAGTTGTTTAATGCCTAATTGTTGGTTAAGCTTCTTGTATCCTGAGAACCAGCAGCAGTGCCTGGGTAATCTGTGGGATTCTAGTGGGAAATGGTATTCCCATGCCATATGATTGTGTAAGTAGAGTAAGCACCCCTGTTCTCCAACTTACTTTACACGAACTGGCTGCACAATTTAATAACAGAAAAAGCAACCCTCATCTCTTAAGAGTTTTCTTTGGAATCCTCTCCTAAGGACCTGTCAGGAAGAAAAGGTGCCCATAATGACAGTGTCTCTAGTAGCTGTCTGCAGGAAGAACTCATTACTGTGTTTTAATTTTTTAATCAAAAACACAGTATGCTTCTACAAACTGTACCTCAGCTCTGTATGGCATCACTGTGTAGGGGAATTCATCAGAATCTGGATTTTTCCAGTAATCATCAAGCAAGCCAAGCAAGAAAATTCTTGTGCCACTTGTCTATAGCATGAACCCATCTCCAATGGGATGAATTAACAGCTGCTTCTCACTCTCTTGCTTATTTCAAATAAACTTTCACAGCATTCCTGTCCTTTGGACCCATACATCACACTTACCCAATCATAACCTAACAGAGATGTCCCAGTATAGTAACTTATTACAATTCTATTAATGTGCTTAAACAGAGGATATTCACTTGGCAAAGGAATGGCCATGAGTTCATACTAATTAACTTCTGGTTTAATTTTTGTGCTTATGATCATAAATGTATCTAGTTTTAGATGTACAGAGTCTGCAGT
Source organism: Aegotheles bennettii (assembly GCA_013398125.1). Taxonomy (NCBI): domain Eukaryota; kingdom Metazoa; phylum Chordata; class Aves; order Caprimulgiformes; family Aegothelidae; genus Aegotheles; species Aegotheles bennettii. The sequence continues at coordinate 419,031 of VZRW01001551.1, forward strand.
TCTACCATCAAAATACGTATCTGTATATATGTATTTTAATCTTGTTAAGATCTAAATAGGGGGAAAAAAATCTTTCGCTTATCTCAAGCCAATAAATTACTATTTGGAACCTTCCCATCTTACCAGTGAAAAGAGATTTACAGTGAGTCAGGTCATAGCTTCATAGATATTCTTAGTAAACCAGCATCAAATCCCTGTTTTGTCGACTAGATCAGGAACAAAAAGGCTATTTTATTACTTACAGCTTCTTCCCAGAATGGCTTTCTAGCCAGGAGTACTACTCTCTTCTAGTTTAGGATGCTTTTTCTTTTTTGTCTCTTACTCCATTATACAATATATCAACAATGGCAGAAGTCAAAGGCTATAAAGATATAAAATACTTAAGGGCATGTGAAGTCACTGGGAGAAAAGCAGAAGAGAACTAAAACCATTTGAGAAGTTCTAGTGCAACTAATTACATTTAAAATGTAAATCTAGTTAAACTCATTTATCTCTAACAAGAATCACATAATGGTTGAGGTTGGAAGGGACCTCTGGAGGTCATTTGGTCCAACCCCCCTGCTCAAGTAGGACCACCTAGAGCTGGCTGCCCAGGACTGTGACTAGACTGGTTTTTTAATATCTTTATGGAAGGAGAGTCCAGAACCTACATACAAAAATGTATGAGCAAAAATTTATTCTTTGCAAGACAGTAAGATCTGTAAACACTAAATGGAGTATGAAATTTTTCTTCACAATCCTGATTTCTTTGTTTTATGCATACTGGTTTTGTACACATTCTTTTCATATTGGCCAAAATGCAGCAAGAGAGCTCTAAAGTCTGCTAATACAGAATAAGAAACATTTCAAATAAAAATATCATTAGAAAATAATTTTACCAATCAAATCTAGTTAAATGTATAATAATGTGACAAAACCTATGTCCTAGCTGAAGTTTAGAAGAGAAGATACTCTGAAGGCTATCCACATTGTTTACTAGCAGAGGTAGTCCTCTGCTTTCTATGCTATTTAGGCACCTGAATTAAGATAACTTTTCCCCTATGTATGTATGTAAGTGTAATAAATATATTTTCCCATGGATGAACCTCCAGCAGCTTTGTTAAATCTGATTCTCCAGCTGGAAATTGGCAAATAATTCTGAAGCTCAAATTGAAAATACCAGTTAGTCACAGAACAGTGCCTCTTTTTTTTTTAATTTTTTTTTTTTTGGCTTAAGGGAGAGTTTTGCTTATTACAGTAGTAAAGTTAGAGATGTTTAGCCAATAAGAACATTATGTAGGGCAAATGGAGATAAATTCAATCCTGCTACACAGAGGAAAATTGAGGTCAGTTATTGCTCTTCTCAGCTCTGAACTCCACTGGTTGAATCAAGATTTGATATACAGTGCTTCCATCCCCTTGGACCAGCTGTGTGGATGTATATAAAAAGATTAATATCTTAGTTCCTCCACATTATTCTCTTCTATGATGATGATGAATTTAAGTGCTTATGTCAGTGAGGATATCATTAAATCAGACTAAAGACAAGGACTACATTTCTGAGGTACTACATCCAGGAGAAGGTGTGTCCTCACCATTGGTTTCCTTTCCAAATTGTGGTTTTTTAGTAAAGATAAAGTTTGAAATGTATTTAGGAATACTTAATAAAATTGAACACTTCAAAAAGCTAGGTACTTCTGCTGCTTTTTTTCCTCCAGCATCTTAGAGGCTCTTTGCTTTCCTAGATATAAGGTCATGACTTGTCAATGTGCATTGCAATGTCAGATCTATGCAAATTAGTCAACTTGATCACAATATAGAAATAAAATCACATCCCTAAGTATTTGATCCTACAAAATAAGTACTTTTTTCAAAGTTTAAATAATACTTTCTGAATTAATTTTGGATATTGTGTAAAACTGACTTGCTCTATATGGTAAAATTTTAGCTCAGAAGAAAATTAATGGTAACTTTGCTGTTGCCTTCAAGAGAATTGGATTCTACTCAAAGTATTACAATTATGCTTAAGAGAAATAAACCCAACTGCTTACTTGATCTTTGGTTTTTGATGAAGAAGAGCTTTAGTCTCTCTTTAAATGTATTTTCATTCATATAGAATTCAACTTGCACCCTGAAATATAAAAGGAAGTATTAGAATTTAATATGAAAGATAAGTTATTTTTTAAAAGTAATTTATTTCCCTAATCATCTGTTCTTTATATATAACTGGAAGAATATATAGATAATGTTCAGCCAAAAGCTCACTTGGATTTGAATGATTAATGTTAAAAAATAAAAAAACAAAAAATCCCCCAACAAACATGCAGTATGTTTTTCATACTACTTGGACACTCTACATTGCAAAATCACAAGCATCTACATTTTTGTATTTTCATTGGAAGCCTATTCTCATAACTGCATCTTCGTAAGGAAGACTTCCTTGATTTTCAGGTTAAACCTTCCATCTCAGTTTACATCCCTTCTTGTAAAATTGACATTTTAATGATTCTTCTTTTTTCTATCTTGTTCATATCTCAGTTAAGCACTCACTTGTTTGTGTTCACCTTTAATCAAATACTCATGCACCAAACAAACCACCCTCTCTGAACTCCACTTTAGTCACAATGAAATACTGAGACCTGAAAGCAAAATTGTATTGCAATCATACAATATTTTACAGAAAATAACTCCCCTTTCTGATTATATTAAAGCAACAGTAACATCTCTCTTTTCCCTCCCTTCTCTCCAAATTTGCCAGGATGTATTTCAAGTTTCTGTCCCTCAGTTCAGTCTGTGTACAACTCATGCAATAGTTCCACAGACTAGAAAAGAGAAGAAAATGTGCAGGGACTGGCAAGGGGAAAAGAAGGTGTGCATTAGTTGTATAGAAAAACTTAGCCATTCAAGAGTTGTGGAGCTGCACTGCTAGCTGTAGGATGAGTATATCATTAGTTCCATTTCCACTGAAGTTCCTACTCTACCCAATGGACTGGATCTCCCCCACCAGTTGGAATTAAAGAGGAAGAATCCACCTGCCCTTTGCTTTTTAAACTATGAACAGCTGCAACTGCATATTTCAAAGAGCTTGGATCCAGAATAATGTCCAAGAAACTGCCACCAAACTAGAGGAAAAGCCCATCAGATGAACAGCAACCTGTTTCTAGGCTTTTGTTGAGCTTAAATATAGACTGTTGTGCTGTTCAAGATGCAGGAGTCGTTGCCATTAACAGAAGTAAATTTTAGACACTTGATAACTTTAAGGCAAGTTAAGGAAGCATGTCCAGGGGTTAATTAGTAGGTGAGTGGGTTTGTGGGGGCCTCAGCTCTGCTTCAGGATTTTTTCTGCATGTTTCCCAAGGCATGTACTGCCATTAACACAGTGACATTTTTAGTGGGAAACACTGCCCGTAATTTGGCAGCTGCCATGTGCTAAGTGTATATACTTAAACTTCAAGGACATATTTCAGAAGGTAAACAAAGGGGCACAAGCTATTGAATTAAGGGATGTTACTTAAAAGGATCATGGTATCGGTGATCTTTTTTACACATTTTAAACTAATCTCTCAGATTTTTCAGTAAGAAAATTACCGTAGACACTTTTCATGAAAGAACAACATGTTAACAGTAAGCCATGATTTAATGATAATGAGGAAAGAGGCTGTGGGAGCTAATCACCCTCCTATCACTATCATTATGAATTGCTCTGATAGCCTTCTAACAGCTGTCTACTTCTCTTTCCTTAGCAACCTGTGCTCACAACAGACTGGGATTCTACAGTGCAGCAGTTTCCATGGCAAAATGGATTATGAGTGCCACTAACACCACTTCTGTGGCTGAACTCCTTCTTCTCCTTCCTCTGACTTTTTTAAACTTAAGTAAAAACTATATCAGCCTTCTGCATTTGCAGGTAGTACATTATCAAGCATCTATAATCAATGTACACTTTCATAATACTCTGGCTACCAGACAGAATATTTCACTTTGTTTCTTAAGGGTTAATATTCACTAAGTAAAGCTAAGAATGTGTGGCTGAAGGAGCCACTGACAGGAGTAAGGACAGAAACCTCAAGATACTGTGCCTTCCCAATACTCTACTTTTTATTTTTAGAGATAACACTCATTCTACTTGAATCTTTGCTGTAATCTTTTAATAATTAAAATTTCACCTCTGGTATTTGCCCTTTCTTTTTCCCACTATGAAGTGTGGAAAAGGAGTATTTTGAGAATGTAACTCTAATTCTGATCCTTGCTTGCAACATTAAGATCGTTTAGTAGCAATAGTGGTAGTAGTGAAGGACTTGAACAAGCTTTTTCTTCACTTTATTACATACAAGTTAGTATGTTTCAAGTGAGTGCATAAAATTCAATGCCACATTCTTATACAAAACTTGATTACTCTGGTGCAGAATAAATACTAGTTGGAATTTGATCCCAAGCCAATGGCTTTGGTGAAATGGCACACATGCAGTACAGGGTGATAGTATGTGTGTATGAAGATTATCTGGCCTATGGAATAGGTTTGGTTTTGTTCTATGTTTCTAGTGCAAGTAATTTAAAAGTGTAGTTTAGACAACTTGTGCTTCATGATTTTATCTTCTTGTAAAAGACACTTGTAGTTCAGCACACCCTGACCAAAGGGTATCAAGCTGAATTACATTCCTTATTATTCATTCAGGATGGTTACTGGGACAGAAATATTTGATGAACATAAGGATTTTGTGTATGCAGTCAGTTAACTGCTCCTAACTTTTCCTCTGTGTGTGGTAGGCATTGAATATTCCACAAAAAGCTGCTTTTGGAAGTTAGAGAACAAGTCTTCTGCTTTACTGACTGTTGCTTCAGCTTTATTAAAAATGCACAAATACGTGGCTGATGTACCTGTGGCAAAAACAAGTTATATGATTCTTTAAAAACACAGTGTGGTTTTTTTAACCTTCTTTTTAAAGTTAAATACTGTTAATGGTGATCTTCCTTAGTTTAAACCCAAAGAACAGTGATGTCAGTGGAATATTTCCAACTGTAAGAAGCATCTTGAAGTACTCAAAGTACAAGTATACATTGCACTCTTCTAATTCAGTCAAGATGCAATTTGAGTAGTACATTTTAATGTAAGACAAAATATAGTAGGAAAATACTGATTTCTGCCAAGGACACTAATGCAGAGCTCTTCTCGTGACTAAATCACTGGGACCAGTCTGTCTGCACTCTGGTTACTTAACTGATTTTGTCTGCATTTCACCACTGTTATTTACAGTGTCATTCTAACTCATTAGCCACACTTTACTATAGTAACAATATTACCTTGCACCCTCAAATCTACAAACTTTCTTTTATGTTAGAAAGTAGCAGATTTAGCAAAAATAATCCCTTCAAAAATGAAAGTATGAGTTTGATTTCTCACTCTGTGTGCTAAGAGCAGTAAATGTTTATGCTTACTACTTCTTGATATTGCAATCGAGAAAGGGTGTTAACTTTGCAAATGGAGCCAATCTGAAAAGACTACATCAATGTGTATAAATCCATTCTTATGGGAGGGGATATTTCATTTTTTTTCCTACAAAAAAAGCTTTGTAATATAGACACAATATGGTTTTTATTGAGATTTGCCAATCCAATACATGTGGATTCCGGTTAGATTTCAAACCTGAAAGTTTATTATGTAGGATGTAGATAAGTGCTTAAAAATGAAGCATTTGAAGTGCTAAGGTGAACTGCTATTGTCAGAGTTTATTCTACTGCCAAAAAAAAAAAGGGGGGGGGGGGGGGGGGCGAAATGGGCATTTTTTTCTTATCTTTTTATTAAAACCTTAGTGTACTCTAATGATGACTCTCTTGGGTAGCAGCTCTTCTTTTGGAAGAACTTTGGTACTTTGGACATAGTCTTTAGAAGCTTTGTCTTTACTGAATCCATTTGTCATGTACTATGCTGATGAAATCTCACATTTGCAATATGGCCTTGCATTTTCTTAAAGATGACTTCTAACAAGTGCAGAACAATTAAAACTGACAGGTATAAGGTCTTTTTTCTGATGGGGGATTTTATCTGTTTATTATGAATAAAACAATGAATATTTTGAAGATCTCTGCAGAACTGTGTTCATGTAATACTGTCTTGTAGATTCTTTATAATATCTAATACTGTGAATGTACATGATAGAACACAGGTTCTACACCTTCTAATAAAAGAACAAATTAGACAGTATAATTTTCTAGTTCAAATTTGAACTGTCATGTAACAAAGACATGTTTGGTCATCTTAATACTTAGAGTGTATGCTCTGACATCTGTACCTGGGTGTTTCTTTTGTTCTTTTCTTTCTACGGGTATATTTATTTGGAAGTTACATTCTAAAGCAGTGAATCCAAGTTAATCTATCTAGTAAAGTTTTTCCAGACATACCTACATTCACTTGATTATGTAATTGGATGTTACCATAGCTAATGGATTAATAGAGATTAGGTGTTATCAGTCACCACAGAAATTTTCTGTATTAATGAAGATTGAAATAGCATGAACTGAGTTCAGCTTAATCACAGGTTACAAAATACAGAATCAATGATGTGTAACTAATCTTGTAGTTTAGAACTATATGTGTGCTCAAACCCTTTTTACTGTATGTTGCCAAGAAGTGCTGCTTGTTTCAATTGAAACAAATGCAAGACAGCATCAGAAAATAGGCCAAACTGAATTTTCAGGTTTCACAAAGTAAAAATTCGCACCTGCAACCACAAGAAGATATCTTCCATGTAAAAGCTAACTTTTTCTTTACTTAATTGTTCAAAAGCCAAAATACTAAACATTTCAGCCCTTAATTAAACAATTTGAATAGTATATGTATCTTTTTTTGTATATAAATACAAATATATTTTAAAATCTGATTGTGAGCCAGCTTCATGTTACTTTTTACAATCAGCTGGCCTCAGTTACATAAACTATCTTTGTGAAACCTATACAGGTCCATGGGAGCAATAGTTATATGATTTATATAATAGTTTAATATTATAGCAATAGTTATATGAAATGACATTATTTTCCAAACTTTCCTGTGCAAAATATCTTCACTTTTTTCATTCTTTTGAGGGAAGATTTCCAAGATAGCAAGTGACTGAGACTCAGTCAATATTTTTGTTTTTAAATCCCCCATTCACAATGAGCCTTGCAAATTCAAAAAGGAAATTATCATTTTGGTCCTGCACCATGAAAACCAATTCACCATTCTAGTAATGGTGCAGTAATAAAAAATGAATCTACAATCTCTATTCTTTGTCATTAGAAACTTTTTTTTAAAAAAAAAGACAAAACAAAACAGAAAATACTATGTTTTTCCATGGGGAAAAGAAATTTCAGAGCAATCTCCCTCTCCATTTTAGCAGCCCTGAAAATACCACATACTTGACTTCTTACTGCAAATACACTTTCCTGTTGCAAATCTATTGCCTAAGGTTAGAAAGTTAATAAATCAAATGTGAATTATGCATTAAGAAATAGTGCACTTCTAAGCTAAATTTTGCAAGAAAATCATACAAGGAACATAGTTGACAAGTTTGGTAAAACTTACCCTCCCCCTCACTCCCTCCCCAAGCATACAAGAGAGGGAAGCATACATATTGTAAACTGAATTATTACATGTGAAAATAGGGTCTCTTTAATCTCTGGGCAAAAGTGCTTCATGTATAGGATATATATAGCACAGAGCTACTGGAATGAAAATCATTATGCAAGGCTTTTTAACTGCACAAGTCTGAATGTTGTTGTGCCTATTGACCACACCTGAATAGCAGGATTGTTTGTTGGGTTTTTTTTTATAGTGTTGGCAAGTGTTTGTCAAAAAGAGACTTGAAACAAACTTCTGGAATATCAGGCATACTGTGGTAGCACCTTCCCATTGCTGTCAGCCTGGATTTAACTGTATTAGAGTGTTACGAACAAAAACCATACTACCCCATGACAAGCTACCAGATCTTTATTTTTTCCTGTTAAAAATTTATGCTCTGTTTGCCAGGACAATTTCTCCATTGCTTTCCTGAAGTTATTTTTCTGTACTAGCTTTTCTCTTTGCCATTCAACAAACATTTAATTTTTGTTTCAAGGGAAAGGTGCCTTTGCTGTGAAAGGCAACAGGACAGCTGGTGATTCATCAGTAATGAAACTGCCTCAGGAGGACAATTCATGTGCCTAACACACTCTATTCCTCTGTATCACAACTACATATCCCTATCACCTGTTGAGGTTCTAGAATAGAAGTTAGATGACAAATCCTTCTACAGCTGTCTAATCATTGAATCTATCCTCTCCGTGATAGGCAACACATACACAGGGTCAAACAGCTTGCCTGGGTACCCTGCATACATTGTGTGAATGAATTAGAAATTACTGTTCTTTGGATAACAACTTAATCGTGATCATGTATGACAATATCCACTGTATATTCAAAATAGATGGATGGCAGTGGTAGAGTTGTGTCACTCCTGCTCCAACACTTACCACATGATGTTATTTCTCTGTAAATTTAATTTTAATAAGTTTAGATTCAGTATGCATGCTCCCCATTTAACACTTTTCTCTTGCAAAGCAAGCAGCTAAACACTATGAGGGACATTGTCATGGAGATTATCCAGACAAAGAGAAATGGGTGTTCAGATAAATAGGCACCTTAAACTGTTCTGGTAGATTTTGTCATCTCTATAATATTATGTAAATAAAAATCTTAAAGACTCATTACTCACTTTAGATATGGCAGTTTACAGGTACATACACCTTTTTTACATATAAAAAACAAAATACTTGTGATGAAAATCATTATGCAAGGCTTTTTAACTGCACAAGTCTGAATATCGGGGTAACAGGGTATGGTTCATGAGTCTGATTCCAGACACTGTTCAGCTGTATGCCATTGTGCCTATTGACCACACCTGAATAGCAGGATTGTTTATTGTTGGGATTTTTTTATAGTGTTGGCAAGTATTTGTCAAATAGAGATTTGAAACAAACATCAGTTTAGATATAGGAGCTACTCATTACTTTTTGTTTTCTTTCTCTGTCTTTTTTTTCCATGTAGGTGGAGTAGTCTAGGGCTTAAAACAGAAAAAAACACTGTGTGTGCATAGGTCTCATGTTTAATGAGAGAGAGGATGAGCCCAACGTGTCTTGGCTTGACTTTAAGGAAATGCTGAGCAAACACTCTTAAACTTGGTCCCTTGCAAGTGACTCAAATTAGCCTCTGATTACAAGAGAAATCAAAATCACATAAACTCTACTTCTCATCTGTAAGACAAATGTATCTGACAATTCTTACTGCTTTTCTATAAGTTCTCTCTTTCTTCCTTCTTATTTTTCAAGATTGCATCTTTTCGAAAACAGCAAGTAGAACAAAGCTGAGAGCTACTCATACATGGTATTCTCACAAATTAGATCACTTATCTCAGTTTTATTTTTACTTAAAAAAATAAGAAATTAAGATTTCGTTTTCTGAAAATGCAGCAGAAGGGAGAAGGAAAGAAAGACCAGATGGATGGAAAAAAAATGCAAAAAAGTAAAAAAAAAACACCTTTGTGGGTGAATCCCAATCTGTCATTTTTTAAGTATCACATGATCAAGTGTAAAATATAATTTTAAATATGACTCATTAATGTTACCTGAAACACAGAGCCAGCTTCCTAGTAGGTCTGATCTAATGCCCACTTAGATCAATGGGAATATTCTATTCACTTATGAGTTGAGTAAAATAATCAAATAGTAAAAATATTCAAACTAGATATTTTCCTATTGCTTTAAGTATCTAATTACTATTTTTCTGCTAAAATAGAAGCATTTTTTTTTCCTTTTTCAATTATACAATGTATTTTACACAAAGCTGGCAGGTCAATATGAGATTTGAAAGAGCAAATATATTGATTGTTCTCTAATTTCACAGCTTTTTATTGTTGCCATCTTGCCTTATTCTTACTTCTGCTTGCTGGCTTTTCTGCTTTTGGTTTTTTTTTTTACTGTATTATGCTAGTTATATTTGGTAATCTTCAATTACAACCAACAATTTAGTCAGTGTTTCCTGGAAAAATGCACAGCATAATTGTATCAAGTGAGAAAAACAAATTCTGAAGGGTTTTTTGGTTTCGTGTTTTTTTTTCAGAATGAAATTTTGGGATTCAGGAAGTTAACCTACATTTTTACCAAAGACATAGTAGATTATATGGAAGTATTAGCTAGACCTAGCCAAAAGGAAAGAGAAGCTTATGAAAAATTGTCTTAAACTACACCATTCAGTATAAACAGATGAATTTACGTGATCTGTGTACAGAGACTTACTGATTAACATTTCCTATGAAAAGAAGTTTCAGAAATTAAATGTTCTGAGTTCTAAGATAGAAATGTCAACATATCACATCAAAATCACAAGTCCCTGTTTTCCTCTGAAAAATGTTTTGTTCAAGAAGATAATTATATTTTATATTTCCTTTATTGTTCTTTAAGTAGTAAATCTATTTAATTTTTCCAACAAAAATGCATTAATCAAACCAAAGACTAGTTTTGTTTTCAATTGAATTTTAGTATTTGCTTGGGTTTTCTGAACCAATTAAAAAAGAACGTCTGAAATTTCATAATTCATAAAAGTCTCAAATTTATTTCCTGTACAACTACAGTTACTGTGCAAGAAATTATGCTGCCTTTTGTATCACATTGACCTGGTGGGATGTGTTCTGTGTCCTCCCTTTTGGAAGCTGTATTCTTCTCATATTTCTCTGTCCTAACTTAGTTGTCAGGATTGTTTTCTGAATAACTATACAGAGATAATATTATTTTTAGTTGTTTAACAGCTTTCCTTAACAGTTAATGTAACTATTAACACTAAGAAAATGATATCTGAACATATTGCAGTTGCTGGATCTAAAAATCCAGCTTCAAAATGAAGCAAGTGAAATTCCTTCTTTATTTCCTGTGATGTGATACTGACATGATGCCTTGGAACTTGAAGTATACAATTCCCTCAAAAAATATTCTGTTTGCTATAGAAAAAACCTTGCAGGTAAAATTCATCTCCAGTCAGTGAGTCTGGCACTCACTCTACAGTTCACATGTGCCTATTCTGCAAAGGCAATCCAGGTATGAACTACATTTTCAGCAACTAGTGGACTTTACTGCCAAGTTATGGTAGAGTAAGAAATTAAATACTTGAGACACTGTAACCTTCAAATATTTAGACCTTTGTCACCAGAATGAAGTTGTTTCTAATTTTAGTCTCCAGGGAGATCACCTGTAGTCTGTATGTACACCTATATATCTGTGATACATACATCTTTTATTCCTTGATTATTTGACCTCTTGCCTGTTTCCATCAGCAAAACTGTATAAAGTTTCTTCATGTTAGGAAATGTGAAGGAAGAAAGTACTTAATTTCACTTTCTGTTACCACCCTTGCCACTTACTCCCTTCCTTCCAACCCTAATCCTTACAACTTGCTCTTGCCACCCCCAGCTGTCACCACAGTTTGCTTTCTCACCTGCTAATCCCCCCCAGAGAAGGATATGATGAGCATGGAGTAAGTGTCAAAGCTGCTCTCCAAGGCCCTGTGCAGCAGACTCTCTCACAGCAGTTTATGCATGACAAAGAAGGCTGGCTGGGCTTTAAGCTATGTGGAAGGCAAATCCACATACACATCTACCTACCAATGTAAACATAAATATCTATGTAGGACTGACAAGTTAAGATATATGTTCAGAGAAATGACCTGAAACCTTTATTTGACAGGTGCCATATAGTGCAATAGAATGCCTCAAGTATCAGTCCTTTGTATGCCTTCAGGATTAAGGATCGTTCAGTACCCTGAATTTTTCATTGTTTGACTCATATTTGACCCATATCTATACATCCTGGTCCTGTGCTCCCTCTACTTGCTGCACATTGCTTGACTTCTGCCACATTCTTTTTGGAATGGGAATCATGTGCTCCTATGTTTCCCTACAATTCTTTTCTACAATGGTCTGACCTAGATTCAAGGTCTCTGAATTGTATCAAATTAACAATAAAAATATGAGTCAAGCATGTATGAAGTTCAAAATCAGATTTTTTTGTAATCACAATGCTTTCCTTCCAATGTTCTTTCGTTCCTCCCATTTTCTCTTCACAAACTCCTAAGAATGCCTTATCTTAAAAGAATTAAATAAGAGTCTCAAGGATCCAATTTCATAGCCACTTAAAATGGAGAGCACCTTAATATTTTAAACTGACAGGAGATAATGCTCAGTGTGGGGTGATTTCAGTTTCTGTGGAGTTGCATAAGCCATGTTCTTAGTCCAAATGTGTCCATACAATTCCTAATTGAATATTAACAACATGCATAGGTATAGTAGTTTCAGATATATGGTTAATGTTATTCAATGAATATCATAATTCTGCTTAGTTTTATATATTCCCATTATTATATATTATATTTTAGCAATGTTAGAGGAGTTTCCAGGCACAGAGACTAGGCTATACAATGCCAGATACTGAATTGACATATTTTGTAACTGCAGTATTAGAGTAAAGCATTAAAAATATCAGCTAAATAAAACCATGGCAAAAGGCAATCAAAAATATTCTTATAATGTACATTAGGAATGATAAAAATAAAAGTACTGGTTAGAATGTCAACAAGAGATGAAAAAGAATAAACGGCACCCATGCCAAGACCTACAAGTTGGATTTAGCCCGGGAACAAACTAAGAATGGAGCAAATGACAGATATAAATAGAGTATGAGCTGTAGCACTCTGCTCCATTATGAGATAATTGGAAGAGATAGATAAGGGGGAAGTCTAAAGTGAACATCATGTACTTAAATTTTTATAAGGCATTTGAACAGGTTCTCTGGAGATTGATAACGAAGGTAAAAAAATCAAATACTTATAATAAGGAAAAGAAGTAAACAACTCAAAAAGTAAATAAATATGGTTGACATAACACAAAGTGAGTGCCTATCCTCACAGAAGACATTTTCTTTTGGAAAGAATGTACAGCAAAAAGGCTATTATAGCTACAGAAACATAACAATTTTGTTTACATTTTTAATATAATAAATTAGGTTGAAAGTCAAAGAGAAAAGGAACCTACTGAATAGGAAGATTACATAACTTGAACAATAAAATAGTACAAAATCATTTTTCAAAAAGGACCGTACAATATTCCTTTAGAGAACAGAGAGAATCCTAGTAGAATAGGCCAGTTAACTGGCAAAGCAGAGGCTGGTTGCACCTATAAAGTAGAAGCAGTCTAAGCAAGACAAAATTAATCTTTATTTGCCTTGAACCCAGACAAGAAGAATACTGAAATAAGCAACAGCAATTAATAGATATTTTGCAACTTGTATAAATGCAATCAATTCCAACACAAGGGAACTATAAATCCATATACTTCAACTCTCTTCCTATGGTGTGAATATATTGATCAGTTAGGTAAAAATAAGCCCTTCAGCATTTATTAACCAAACTCTGACTTCTGCACATCTGGTCACAGAGGAGATAAAAATGCCTTGTGGTCAAATGGGACAGACATATAATTCAGGTATAGAATAAGCTGCTTTGGCAAAGGGGAAGGAAAACAGTTGGAATAGGCTGTCAAAACACTGTATACTCCTGGGTACATACATTAGGTGTTCAGATAATGTAGCTGCAGAATAAAATCTCAAATGATTACCTCTTATTTTTCTGCTGTGTGTATTGCTTTGGTAATATAATACACAGCTGACATGCAAGTGATAATATAAACATACTCATGTCTGCTGTACAAATTATATTTCTGTATCAGTACTGTCTAAGGCAAGCAAAGTGCTTGGTATGCCCATAGGTGGAGGTAAAAGCAATCAGCAAATTGCCAAATAAGTACTTCAGTAAAAAAAAAAAACAAAAACCAACAAAAACAAAAACCAACAGGCTAAATATCAGCTGTTCAGTTCAACTGAATAGAGATTTCTTCGGACCTGAATTCTGTAAATATTTCTAGACTGGTATGTTTTCTTTTTTTCTTTTTTACCAGAGCATTAATAATTCCAGTACATAGGACACTGCTTTGCTAGGTACTGAGAACAAAGAGAAAAAAAACAGCCTTTCCTATTAACAATTTATGATTAAATACATAAAAAAAAAAAAAAATTCATTATATTAACTGTTACAATAAACAGTGGTCTTATAATAATAAACATTAAGAAGGATATGAATGGGAATGAAAAAGTAAATAATTATTATTACTTTATAAAGTCCCATATGCAGACATATATTCTGCACCATTAAATGAGATTTTTGCTGTTTATCTCACTGTGGGCTAAGATTCCATCTTCATATCCCATAAGGCAAGACCAGATGTAACAACCTTGATTTGTGTTCTCCTTTCAATCTTCATCCCTTTATTACAAGGAAATTACTCTATTTTGGTAACTTTTCAATCTCAGATTTTCTAATATTCTACTGCGTTCACTCTTTTCTAGGTTTTGTGGGGTTTTTTGTACTGAAAATAGAGCGTATATTTATTTTTTTTTAATAAGGAAAGGGAAAGGAAATATGAACAGGTTCCAAGCTTGTGCCATTCAGAAAACCAGATTGTTCCAAGGCCTTTTTTTTTTTTTTATCTTTTCTTTGCTAATAGAACAGACAAACTACGTGTATCTATCTTCCTTTCCTGGTAGCTCTGTGACTGAACTGAAAGGTCTGAAACTGCATTGGTACAGTTGGAAGTCTGAGAAATTACCTGAAAGACAATGGAAAGCTTAGGGCTTGTAGTTTACTATCTGCACTGGAATAGCAGAAAGACTATGGTTATTTCAATTCCTGCATTTTAAACATGCTATCATCTAATCTACCCATCTAATGCAAGAGAAAACATGGCCTTCTGTTGTGTGTCTTTGAGGTCCTGATTCAAATCCCTTCTGTAGCTTGAACTTCTTGTATTGTCTGTGGTCTACTTGCTTGTTTCAGCACTCTACTGTCCAACTCTGAAATTTTATCACAAAAACTACAAATAGAAGTTACAAAACTATGCTTTCATACCTCAGAGTGTTGTGAAATATACATTATAATCACTAATGTGAAGGAAGCAGTCTCAGTTAAAATGATAAAGTGTAAAATGTCTTGTCTTTGAAATGGTCCAGTTCATTATGTAACCCTGTAATCTTCAGCCTGGGGTACTTTCCAAATTAAAATAAATGAAATTAAGATAAATACCAGACATACTTTGTTTCATACTATATCTAAATTTCCCAGACTTCTGATACTCCATATTAGCCAGTTTACATTCCCTTAGGCAAGAGCAAGAGTATTGAAATGGGACCTAGTGCTCAGGTTCACAAGAAAGCCACATTCTACACTATCCAGTTACTGTTCTTGTATGTGCACATTGTCTAGCACTGGACTTGTAGAGCAGTTATATACTCAAAAGTACCCAAAGCATCTCCATTCTTAAAATACTTAGTAACAACAAATTAACATATTATTTTCAATATTTTGACAGACACACATGACTTATCTGTGAACTCAATCTTCTAGAATAGTTTTAGATTGTCAAACCCTGGTCACTAAGATGTCACTGGGGATGCTCTATTTAGGACCTAACAGTATGCACTGATAGCACTGCCATTTAAAATCTATCATCGGGTCAAGGAGCAATGAGTAAAGTTGTTCACAAAGCTTGATACTGTATTGTCTGGTATATGCTTTCTCTTCAATGGAAATTAACCTCTTCTCACACTAAGATCTATAAATATTCCCATTGAAATAAACAGGACTACTTGTAGTAGAAGGTAATAAATAATGTAAAAAGTTGAAAATCTCTCTGTAAGTTACTTAAGAAGTTGTGGGTTGTGTGTGTGTCTCCCATTTCTCTATAACTGTCAGAACACTTTGTGGCTAACTTTCTTCACATAGTTTTTACAGTATTTTGATGAATACTTAATGATACACAGGAAATTAAACTCTGGCCAGAACAATATTGTATAATACTGATGTGTTTTACAGTCTAGCTACACAGATCAGAATGTGTACAAATCCACTTAAGGTAGCATGGCCATTTAATGGATAAAACATTGGTGTTTATCTTCCACAACATACAGCCTCAACTCTAAATCTGTTGGAGGTGAAGGAGTGATTGTGAGAACAGATGAGCATGCCAAATAAGGAATAGAGTTGGTGTTTGGGGGTTTTTCCATTTGTGCATAATTTCTAAGGAACGATGCCTTTTGCAGCTTATCTACATTACGTTTTGCAATAGGGAATAAATGCTGAAATCTCTTTATGATCTAAAGTGAAAATTGATAGGGAACTTATTGGAATGTGAATCTACTTGATCAGAGAAGCAGAAAAGTACCTGAAAAAAGATTTTTCAGCTTTTAAGAGATTAGACTTCCAGTTAAAGTCATGCTTTGTGCTAATTTTCGTCAAACCACTATTCAGTATAATAATTTAGCCTTTCTTCAGTTTCCTTTGAAGGCAGGATTAAAACAGCCTCTTCAGAGTTATTGAAAGTCATTAAGGAAATTTACTGACCAAGTTAAGTGGAAAATGTGCATAGACCTTTTCATCTAAAATAAATAACTAGATCGTTCTTCACCTTCATATGAACTCCGTTTATGAGGAAAAAAACCCCCACAACAATACACAGTGAAGTCTAGTTTTTATAGCTCTTTCTTTACTCTAGTCATAGCCAGCAGTATTTCCAAGGAGAACCATCACTAGTTAGTAATAGTAGTCTTAAAGATAATGATACTAGATTTACTATTTTTAGAATTTTTAGTAACTAAAAATATTACTACATTATCTTTTGGATTGTATTCCAGAAATGTGTACTGATCAGCCACAAAACACAATGAACTATAAAGTAGCATTTACATCAGACCATTTAAACTAAATTTTTCTGCTGCAAATATATATTTCTTTTGTAAGCTACATTTTTCCTTCTACTGATTGAAGTAATATTAAATAAGGTAGGATGCGAGAATATGGTATCCAACGTAATAAATAAAGTTAGTTTAAATGCTTCATTCATTTTTTTCTGCACTCTGCTCAATTCCCCACCTGACCACAGCTTTACTTAGATTAGCAATATTTGTTTATTATAGGGTAGGAAATTATAGGAACCATGCCTGACTTGACAGGAAAAAAATAGTAAAAAGTCAAATTAAGCTTATCAGGAACTTCCCACAGATACTTTAACAAGCCTAGAAAGAACTTATCTGAGATTCCATATATAGTTGAAGTCTTAAAAAGTGAAAAAGAAAAAAAAAAAAGTGATACTGCACAGGACTAGGGTAACTACAAAAAAGAGTGTCTCTTTTTTTTCTTTTTTTAAAGTTGCACATTCAAACAGCCCAGACTTGCAATCTGGAAACACTTACACAATACTCCAAAAGCTGCCATTAGAATGCCAAAAACTCTGAGAAGTAAATATAGAGCTGAATCTGAGACTATTACCATTTCCATGAAACTATGGGAGCTGTCTACTCTTTCAGTCTCCCATGGTCGCGTGTTTAACAGCTACACAAAGGACAAGGGTGAATATTTAACAGCTAAATACCACAGAGGAGAAGTATTCAGACAAAGTCTCAGAAAAAGGCATAAAGCAAAAGCCTGATACTGATGTTAGGTGTCTCGCCTGAGGTTTCCCACAGAGGAAAGGTTGTCAGAGACTCCCTCTACTCCACCAAATCAACAGGAGAAGAGTGCTGATGAAATATCCAGCTGCTGCTGCTTCCTAAAAGAAATGTGCATTGATACACATCTGTCTTCATTCTCTAGTATTTAAAGGTGCTTTGGCTCCAATGTTGTCATCCAGGTGAAGGATAAAATACATAGGATTTCAGAAGTAATACTTTCAAACACTGCCTGCTGCACAGGACAGACATGGTATATGATTATTGTTTTACATTTAAAACATTTATAAAATTTGAAGACAAATTGTAAATGTCTCATAAAGGAGTGGCAATGATTTAAGAACTCTGAACAAGTAATAGAACAAGTATGTTAAAAGTCATTATTATCTCTAAAATGTCACCTGTCTGATGCTGTTCTTTCCACAGCTAACGGTGCATATAATTACAGACTTCATATAAATCTCAGTCTCCTTACTCAGTCAGCTATTAGACTTCCTGATTAATCATAAGGCATGGTTTTAATTGTCTTTTCATTAGATTAAGAAAAAATTAAAATATCCATTTTCCCAATATTTTAAAAGTTTAATTCTGTCGTCTTTATTCATGTCAAATAGTGATTAACATCTCAGTACTCTGTGAAGTAAAATGCTGCTCATCAGTAGTGTGGCTGGTGGACTAGTATGCCCAGTATTTATTTTTTCAAAATAACTACTTCAGATTTTCATAATGTGACTTGCGTGTGTTTAGAAAATAATTTCACAGATGCCTTCAGAAAATTGGCCTGTTAACTGTAAACACTATTTTTTTTCCTTAAATGTGATTTCCCAAATAAATGCAGACATTTCAGAGCTTGCTGGCTTTGGTGAGAGTCAAATTATTTAAGACCTCTTTAGCTAACTGTATTGGTGAGGTGGGGTAGGACAACTACTGTTCTGTCACCTTGTTTTGATGTCTTTTATAGATGTTAACACTGATCAGACTTAGGTGGAACATAGGGATACAATGAAGAGAGATCTGTGGTTATGAACTGGACTGGACTGTCTGTATTGATATTAGGAGGACTGATAACCAATTGTCAAAAATGTCTAGGGCAATACAGGAAGGCACAGTAGTACTTCCAGATCTTCCTTCTCTATATATGACCATCTCTATCACTGTAAATTGGCACTGACATCTTAGAATGGAAAGGAATTTCTAAATGCCAGTTCACCTTAGCCTGAACCCAAGTAGCAGCAGGTTGCTGGACAACTCTACATCCCCAGCCATCTTTACTTTGGAAGACATTCACCTCACAATTTTGATAATGGTGATCTTCCAACAGCTCATTTTTGTCTGAAATTAAGAACAAAACCTGAGGTCTTCCACAACAGTCTCATACTAACCCGTGGTATATGTCAGAAGACTGCCCAGTAGAAGCTCACCAAAGTTCCTTCTCTCCTACACTCTCAGAGACACTTCCCCTATACTCTAGTGTTTCTAGTAGCCAGCCTTGTTCCTCCCACCACATGCAATAGTCTGCCAACATCACACTGAAATCCCAACATTCTGAATGACCAGTTGAGCTAGTCACAAAGACATAAAAACATCACTTGAGTTTTCATAAACAGTAACTGTCACAATAAATTGTATTAAATAAATTCATAATGTCAGCACAAATTTAACTTTGCTGTTTTTTCCTGGATTCAGACTGTGATCTATGAACTGCCAAATAAGAGGAAAAATGGGAAGCAAAAACTAATCAAGCCTTTAAAATTAATTTAGTGCATTTTTGAATATTGTTTGTATCATTTTAGCTAAATCGTAATTTTCATGCAATCTCTAGTAAGTCTCAGTACAAAAACAAATGATCATGTGGGTCATGGTTTGAATACAGTTTATAAATGAATTCCTCAGTGTCAGTGAGATACACAATATCTGGAACTACTCTTGTGAGGTAAGCTTCACTTTTATGATACCCTTAGGTGGGTGAAAAATCCACTTAGAGTTTGACAGTCTTTATAAAATCTGGTTGACTAATCAACATGTGCACATTACAGAATATTTGTTCCACTTTTTGTGTCTGTATTATCTTTTTTTGAATGACTACTGAGAACAAAACAGTAATTAAAACCCAGACAATATCTACAAAAATTCCTTTAAAAAATTTGTTTAACTGATTAAACCCCTTTGAGCAAGTGATCAAATGCTAGATTGTTCTACTCAGTGAGAACATAGCTTGCTCACTTTTCAAAAGGGTACATTTAGCTGAACACACAGCCTAGCCTTTAGACCATCTCTGTTATGGCTGTCTATGCTTGATGGTGAGAATTACAGGGCAAGAGTGGTAAGTGTCCAATGCCACTTTGAATTTGGTGTGAAGATGGCAAACGAAATCCCCTTCCAGAGTCAGAGAATGTTATGTATTAACAGGTGCTGTCACATAAGGAATAAATATAACCACAGTTTTCCATTTGCAACTCAGCTTGTTGTTTTTCCCATCTGTATTTGTTTCAGATTTGGTTTGGTAACACTGCTTTTATCTGTGCTGCACTTTTCTCTAGTCACAAGGGGAAGAGAAAACAAAGTGAAAAAAACATAAAACCTCTAGAGCTTTTTTTGCTATTTAG
Source organism: Aegotheles bennettii (assembly GCA_013398125.1). NCBI lineage: Eukaryota > Metazoa > Chordata > Aves > Caprimulgiformes > Aegothelidae > Aegotheles > Aegotheles bennettii. Next base: position 439,226 of record VZRW01001551.1, read on the forward strand.
AACAATAAAAGAGTGAGGCTATTTTATAGTGTTTACTCCTTATTAAATATTTTAACAATCACTGTACTTTGAAGGAGCTCTCTAACTTAAAGCTACTTGAAGTACGGTAAATGCTATTAACTTTAACTTCATAAAAAGCTAAAGGGCAAACTCTTTTCTTTGCAAAAACTAAAGTGGTTTGACTCAGTGTACCAAATCCAGGAGGCAGAGCAGGACGTCCCTGGCAGAGCTCATCCACAGGGAGGACTGTTGCTCAAATGTTGTAATTGCCCTTGCCAAGCTTACAATCCTTGTGCTAGCTGTTAAGAGATGCAGTTATTAATGGCTAGAGCTAGCAGGAGACTTGCAAGATGCTGGCAGAGGGGTAGGAAAAGTTTTCTTCTTTTTGTGAACTCATAGATAACTTGCATTCACCTCAACCCATCTGCCATAGCTTGTTGGCAAGACAAGCACAACGACTTAGCAACCTGCTTTCCGCCACAAAATCACACTTCCTAACAGACATCTCTGTAAGTGGAGGCAGGATTTGTCCCTCAAGAGATACTTCTGAGTAAATAATAATATCACTGTTTTTATCTGTGAGTATAAACACTGTTTTTTGTCTCTTAATGACAGTTTCTGTTTTACTGCTACTTCCCACCAGGAAGTTGCCTGCTAACATAATTAGCAGATGATTGCACGGGGGAGGCTGAAATCAACAGCTGTTTTAAGGCATTCTGTACCAAATCTGTGCTGCAGAACATTTACAGTTTTTGAATAGCATTCTCTGCAATGACACAGATTGTGGGACCATGGTGTGCAGGCCTCTGGGAAGGACTTAATTTGCTTATTTACTTGAAAAAATACAAAGTATCCACTGTTAAAGTATTTAGTGGATTAGTACAAGCACTTGGGCATATTGTACATACCAGAATTCAGTACATAAGATCACTTTTAATTGCAAAGTTTAGAAACTGAATGTGTAGCGCTAAAATGGCAGATTGGCAGATTTATTTTACAATAAAACTACTTTTGAAGCTTCAGACATTTCTGATACTCCAAGTGATCTATTTCTTAGTTACAGGATAAAAAGGAGACAATATGAATCAATGTTACCATTTGTTATAGAAGGGTCATTCTGAGAGTAATGCATAGTGCAGCACAAAAGTTTGCCGTTATAAAATAAATAAACATAATCATTGGCTGTGATAGAGTAGTAATCATGAAATTAAGAGAGAAACCATTTGGGAAAGAATTGCTTCAGTTCCCCGTGGAATATTACAGTGTCTGCCAGATGTAAAGTAGCATGTATCAAGCTCTAGATGGAAAAATAAGAGCTTTAGAGTAATAACTGTATAATTAAGTAATGATTGAAGTACCAAGCACGTTTGCAAACTGTGCATCATGTTGTCCCAGAGGAGGAAGACTACTCATCTGTGGGAGTTTTTAAGCTGAAACACTTAAACCTTTTCTGCACTAGAAAACTTCTGCTGTGACATACCACCAAAGTCTTCCTTGAACAGATAGTTACAACAGCGATGAAGCGTTCCTCTACTCTTTTCATGTCCTTCCCCCAGTTCCAGTGTGTGTGCGTTAGTTTAAGTGGAATACAGAAACAATGCATTTTTACTTCCATTGTTGTTTCAAGAATGATGCCAAAACAGAAATTAGCATGAGACTGACAGAACTGCGTTCTACAAAGCATTACGTTTTGTTCCTTCCACTCAAGTAGATTGATACGATAGGGACCCAAACCTAAGATTAATTTAGAATGAAGGTGAGTATAGAGATATATAAACAGTTTACTTATGTGGGACTGTACTCCTAAAACTGCCACAAAAGTGTAAACTCAGACCTCTCAGTGCAGCCGATGCAGTGATTTTACAAACGTTAGTATCTTTCTTTAATGCTTTTTAATTTAGGTGGTTTTGCACAGTAAGAATGGGCTTGGCCTGTACACGCAGCAATTTTTTTCAGGGTTTAAGGCAACTTGAACTTTCCAGCTACTACTGCACAGAGTCTCACTGCAGATATGAAAACTCTTGTTCTCTTAGTGAATTAGACCATTAAGCTCTTGAGCAGTTTCAATCAAAATCAAGCTTTTAAAATAGAATTTAGGCTTCTAAATCACTTTATCTATTTTGAAAATTTACTTACAAGGACAAATCAAGATAAATTTTACAATATTTGCTGAAGTCCTTTTATTTTATAGCCTCTGCTAGATAGAAGAACTCGTAAAAGTTAACATGTTTTCTAAAATGAGGAGGCCAAATTGACTGAAGTATTTCTTGAAGGAAAGAGGAGGATTATTTTGAAGAAACCATAATAGAATTTTCTTTTGAGGAAATTGTAATAGAATTTTTGTGCAAGTTGAATCTAGACTCAGCTATTTTAAATCACTTGATTCAGAAATGTGTGGGCTTTTTATCCCCTTTTAGTTTAACAATCTCAGGTCATTTCCAAAAGGAAAGGCAAAGGGAGGGCTTTACTCACTAATTCACACTGTGACAAATGACTGTTAAAGTGCCTTCTGAGACTCACAGTAGGGAGTTGTTCCTTGAAAGTCACCAGTCAACATGACAGCCAGCAGTATACAATTGTCCAAGCAATGTGTGGAGTTGTTCTGTACCACCTGAATCTCTTTCCTTTTCAGATAGGTGGTAATGTTCATTTATGCAGTAAGCACATCAGGAGGGAAAGCTAATTTTAATTTAATCCTTTAAGTATCCAATGTAAGAATAGTTCTTGCACAAAGGTAAAACTTAGCTTTATAGTTTCATCAAGTAAGTATACACTGTAGCAAAATGCCTCAAATTTTAATCTTAGTACAGGAGCGGGATTTGAAATGTATTTCCAGTACCAGCTCATGTGTCTACATTGGCATTGGAACTGGTATGTTCCAATATCACTTATGTGTATACATATATACAGAAATGAAAATAAATAAATAATCACAGAATTGGAAAATGTAAATTTTTGTTCCATGACTGTGAAATTGTAAATATTTATTGCAAAGGCATATAGAAAAGTTATAAAATGTGGTGCTTTGGGAGTGGGAGCTGGAAAATATATTGGGTTTCTATGTTCATTATTTTGTTCTTCCTGTGCCATTTGATGTATATGATTTTGAAGTGGCACGGTCAAAAAACAGCCCAAAACTGGTTTTAACATCCATTTTTTTTAAGGAAAATCACTCAACAAATTCAAGAATGTTAATAAATTATTCAAAATAGTTTATTTACTGAACAAAGATGCTTACCAAAGATTCACCACATTCTTCTGCACACAGCAACTTCTTTTATGAAAAATAATATACCATCCAATTTGGTGGTTTGTGGAATATGACAACCCAGAATCCATTTGTTACTGAAGCTAACTGCAAGGCTGGTTAGGAATCTAAGCTACGCAAGTAGAATTATTTTCCTAGGAAAGAAATGCAAAAGCAGTGAGATGCGTGTTACTGTATTGGAGGAGACTAGAAGAAATGGATGATGAGCTAGACACAAAAAAAAACCAACAGTGAGTGAAGCTCTACCATAGGAGAAGTCCTTGAGAAAAAATGAATAGAAGTCTGTCTCCAAACAGGTCCAGAACTAAGAACAAAATTCCTTAATCAGAGTCCTAATACATCCAGCTAAGTATTTTAGCATGTGAGCATTTTATAAACAAAGAAGATCATTTAAAAGAAATAGCTGATCCAATTCTCCTCCCAGTAAAGGGTTCAAAATTGGTATTATGCTTATATCAGAAATGTATCCTTCAGCAAAAAAGAGGAGAGGTTTATATTATTTCAATCATATTTATTATTAAATACTATCATATGACTTACTGGCAAACTATGCTATCAAAATTGATTTGGTGACACAGAATCCTGGGTGGTTTGTGGCAGATGAGAGGAATAATTTCGATTTCAGTAGAAAAGAAAAGAATCGATTTCAGTAAGGCATTTGACACTGTCTCCCACAGCATCCTCGTAGATAAGCTAATAAAGTATGGGTTTGGGGATCAGGTAGTGAGGTGGAT